>CM074725.1:250531824-250845144 GCA_037306005.1 Rhinophrynus dorsalis
TCTAGTAGGTATCTATATTAAAAAAAAAAAAAAAAAAACAACGCTAATATAGTTTACTAGATAACCCCTTCGTGTCCAGTGATGTGCCAGGACCATTACGCTTGTACTGCACTTAAAGGGATAGTAATGTCAGAAAAAAAGTATTAACTATATGGTAGATGCAATTAAAAGGAGAGTACTTGCACTTATTTGTATCTCTCAAACCATTATGGTTTGAGAGATATAGGGAAATAAAGTTCTCTGGTCCCTCCCCTTTCTGCTTGACGAGCTGTAAAGCTGTCAGAAGCAGATTCTGGTCGCTTGACCAGATGTGGCTCTTCAGCAGCGCTAATATAACAATATCTAAAGATAAATACTTAATTTGGAATGGTCTACAAAGTGTGCCTGTCTTGCAAGCACACTTTGTAGACCGTTCCAATGAAGTATTTATTTCTAAATAGTGTGATTTCAGCTCTGCTGAAGAGCCTCTGTCTGGTCAAATGACTGGAATCTACAGCTGTCAGCTAGATGGCAGACTTGAGTAAAACAGCCAGGAAAAGTTAATTTTAGCAAGTTATATCTCTCAAACCATAAAGGTCTGAGAGATGAGACTTACATTGATGTTAATCTTTTTTTGATGTCTTCAATTTTAAATCAACTTAAAATTAACCATTACTATCCCTTTAAGGACCAGTGACGGTCCTGGCGCGTCACCTACTTTTTACTCACAGCGTTCCTGCAGTCACGTGGGACGGCACGTCAGACTTTCCTATCTGGTCTTTAAAGGACCACACACCCCGGAACCGCTGGTCCTTAAGGGGTTAAAGCCCATGCACAAAAGTTTTTATGATGTGAATGTTCCCCTTTAAGGGATTATAATTATTTGCTATTTATTCCCAATAAAGCTGATGCTCATTTTGCTGATATATGATATGATGTTTATTTTAACAGATTACATTTTAGTGAAGATATATTTAAAAAAAAAAAAATAGAGAGAAAAAAAAATAATTTTATTTTGTGTTGGTACTGGAAAGTCAACAAAATAGTGAGACATCTAGATTTGATGTCAGTCAGTGTTAGGTTGGGCCAAGGGGAACAGTTCATTGTTCCTGCTTTTAAAGGAAACCAAACATGAGGGAATCCTCATTACAGAGAGATTTAGGGGCTCGATTCAAATGTTGGCGTCGCCAGAAAAAACTGGCGACGCTGCTTTTAACGTCAACTGAGCAATGCAAATGTTCCACTAGTAAGAAGCGACGCCAGTTCTGAAACACACGTCGCCCGTCGCCAGAACAGCAAGATCTCACCCATAGAGGATAATGTACAAGCGACGCCAAAAGCTATTCAAATGTTGGAGTTAGGGCTGACTCGCGTTAAATTGCAACATTTCTCTCCAGAAATCTAACGCCTATTTTTTTTGGAGAATAGCACTGGAGGAAGAGTAAAGATTTTCTGACTGAACTTGATACTTTGCAGTGCTGTGATTGGCTGTGGTGCTAGGTAACATTTTTATCGTGTGTTTTTAGGTAAGATTTTCTATGCGACGCAGGTTTAAGGTTAACGTGTATTTGTTGGTTATCGCTCAGTGGCTTTCTGGGTAAGGATGATTTGAATCTCATGTTACCTGGTCTTGCTTAACGAGCGAAGGCAGTTTTTTTCTTCACGTTGGTTTTAAAGCCAACATTTGAATCGAGCCCTAGGAGTGCTGATAGACTATTTACTTCACATCAGTGTGCAGAGTCACTCAGCTGCTGCAAGAGCAAATAGCCTGCATAAAAAGAGGTGTAGATGCAAGAGATGCTAATATTATCCTACCTCTGTATAAATCCTTGGTTAGGCCTCATCTAGAATATGGAGTACAATTTTGGTCATCGATTCTTAAAAAATGCATTACTGAACTGGAAAAAGACATGCAACAAAACTGATAAAGGGTTTGAACAATCTGAGTTCTAAAGAGAGACTAGCCAAACTGGGTTTGTTTACATTAGAAAAGAGACATATATCTGAGGTCAATACAAATACCTCTCCAATTAACTATTTACTCAAAGAGCTGTACTAAGAACAAGAGGTCATCCGTTAAGAGAGGAAAGGTGATTTCGACTAAAACAAAGGCAGGGATTTTTTTTTTACAGTAGGGGAAGTAAAGTTATAGAATTCTTTGCCTGGGAATGCTTTGCTTGCAGATACTGTAACTGCTTTCAAAAAAATAACGGATACCTGTCTAGCTCAGAACAATTTTGAGAATTATGACAGTTAGCTTCAAAGCAGATAGGCTGTTGATCCAGGGGAATATCTGGAGTCAGGAAGGAATTTTTACCCACTTGGGGCTAGATTGGAATTTTTTTTTTTTTTTTTTTTCTTTTTTGCTTCCTTCTGGCTCAACAGGGGTGATTTGGCAGTGGCTGGACTTGATGGACGCATTTCTTTTTTTCAGCCTCATCAACTATGTTACTTTCTAATATTAGCCATTACTTCTCTTAACCATTGAGTACCAGAGGGGTACTCAGTGCTTTCGATATATACATCTCTGCCACTCCAAAGGATAATCTGGAAAGACCATCCTAATGGCTAATAAGATTAATTTTTGTATTGGATATTGCATCCACAGAGGCTGGTTCTTAGTGGCAAGGAAAAAATATCCAGCCACATTTTACAACTATAAGTTGTCAGGTAGACAGGATTGGGTACATTTTGTACCACTCTGGTACATAGAGCAGTGCGGTTCACTTATATTAAGCAGTCCACCAGGCATTCCTGGGCTAAATAACTTGGAGATTCTCTCACCTTTCCATCCATCTTAAACAGATTCACCCTACTGTATAGACATAAGAGGGAGGCAGTTTTCAGGCAGGTGAGTAGCTATTGAGACTGTGCCACACAGGTCAGAAAGCTCAGCTGTACTGATGTTAGAGACCTTAACTACTAAACCAAAAATCTCTAAAGCCATTACACTGAAAGAAAAACAAGAAGCACAAAGTATACGCAGTTTATATAGATGCCTTTAACCCTTTGAGTGCCAGAGGGGTATGGAATGCATTGCCTGGCACTCAAAGGGTTAAGGAGAGTAAAATATGTGTAGTGAGCGATGCACTTTAACCCTAAAGGGAAATTATCTTGAATAGCTTGCCTACCTAGGTAAGTCCTTCTGTTTAAACATACTAAAGATCCCTTTATTCCTAAAGGCGAGGTTCCCTTTAAATACTCTGTGGTCAAGGAGTAAAATCTGTGTGTGCTTAAAGGGACAGAAACCCTTTATTCTGACTTTACCTATTCTGAAAGTACACACTTTTGTGCTGGGGGCCTGCACGCTTCGCTGACACCGAAGGTTACAATTGAGCTAATCAAGCCCCAGTGGACTGTAAGAAAGCGAGGGCTGCACCAAGTCTCCCCATGCTGGGTAATGGATTATATTCTCATGTTAATTCTGGGAAAGACCAGCTGGGAAACGCTGTGACTGCAAAACAGGCCTCTTTTCAGTGACCGCGTGTGAGCAAGAGGAAATTCAGGGCTTGGCGAGCAAACAGAAAGAGTTGCCTTCACTCCCTGCGTCCCCTGTCACTAGTCACAAAGAGTTATGCTAATATCCTACCACTCGCTGTGCCCAGCGCTGGAAAAGCTATGAGGTTGGGCTTTGTAAGACAACATTCCTGTGTTTGCAGACATGGGAGAATGCTCTGGAATGGGTAGAATCAGCCTGTTGGGTCACAAAGTCCTTTATACTACCTATTTCTAATACTGAAGTCATGCGTGAGTTAGAGCTGGACAACCTACAGCCTGTGGGCCTGATTCAGTCCAAGAACCAATTTAATCTGGATCTTGTGTTTGGCTGGCTGTACACATACAGATGTGCAGCCACAAAGCACATTCAATACAGTGTATCATTCTACAAGAGCAGCGGTGGTACTTTAATATGCCATAAATACACACACAATGCGCTTTGCAGTGTTTGATGCACCACTGCCCACTGAACACATTTTGTACAGGGATATGGCCTTCAAGCCGATTAATTGCCCACCCTAGGTTGACAAGATTAACCCTTTAAAGGGATAGTAATACTTCGTTTTAACTTTATTTTATTGTGTAGGCATTAAAAAAACATGATGAATGATATAAGTCTTATCTCTCAAACCTTTATGGTTTATGAGATATTCACAAGCAAAGTTTCCCCTCCTGCCCCTTTTACTGATGTAACACTGCTCAGCCAGATCAGAAGGGAGGTGCCCAGGTAGACAGCAGAGAGGGACAATCTTCAATTAAGATAAGGGGGAAAACCTGAAAATCTTGTCAAGGGGGGCAGGGCTTTCATTGTTCTCATAGGAAGAAGATTGTCCCCTTCTGTTATCTGTCTGGTCTATGGACTGCATTCCACATCTGAGAAGAGATGGCTTACACTAGGTAAAAGGGGCAGGAGGGGAAACTTTGCTTGTGAATATCTCTCACACCATAAAGGTTTGAGAGATAAGACTTATACCGTTCATGTTTTTTTAATGTCTACAAAATAAAATAAAGTTAAAACGAAGTATTACTATCCCTTTAAGGACCCGGGGGTGGGGTTGCAGTTCACTGTTGTGCCATGCGGTGCGCACCCCTGTGTTCATTATAGGGTAATTTCTGGAGCATTGAACCAACACTGCTGTCTATAACATACTTGCCTTTTTTATTTGTTGGTTGAATCAGTTTAAAGGGTTAGTAATACCTTGTATTAATAAAAAGTAATATTGTAGATATTCAAAAAATAAATCAATTGATGCCAGTCCGATCTCTCAAACCTTAATAATTTGAGAGATATAACATTTTAAAGTTCCCCCCTCCCTCCCCTTTCACAGACGTCAGCTGTAAAGCTGACAGAAGGAGATTCTGGTCCTCGGACCGGCCGGAGGCTCTTCAGCTTAAATTCTTAATTGGAACGGTCTACAAAGTGTGCTTGCAAACCAGGCTGTTCCAATGAAGTATTTATTTTTAGATAGCGCTATTTCGGCTCTGCTGAAGAGCCCCCGGCCGGTCCCAGGATCAGAGTCTCCTTCTATCAGCTTTACAGCTGATGTCTGTGAAAGGGGCGGGAGGGGGAAACTTTAACACTGTATATCTCTCAAACCATAAAGGTTTGAGAGATCGGATTGGCATCGATTTATTTTTTGAATATCTACAATATTACTTTTTATATATACAAGATATTACTAACCCTTTAAACTGATTCAACCAACAAATAAAAAAGGCAAGTATGTTATAGACAGCAGTATTGGTTCAATGCTCCAGAAATTACCCTATAATGAACACAGGGGTGCGCACCGCATCGCACAACAGTGAACTGCAACCCCACCCCCGGGTCCTTAACCCCTTAAGGACTATGTGACGTGGTATGACCATCACGGTCCTTATACCCTTAAGGACCAGTGACTGTCATAGCACGTCACATACTTTTTACTTACAGCGCTCTACCGGGAGCACTGTAAGTAAAAACGGGGCCTAAAATTGATCGATCCAAGACCGGAGCGATATCTCTTAGGCCTCCAAGCAGTGAGCTGGTACGCGTAACAGGTCATGTGTACTGGTGCGTCGGCAAAGATCAAAGCGGTCCTTAAGGGAAGGTAACTTCCCTGGACCGCTGGTACTTAAGGGGTTAAAGGGTTAATCATGTCATAAAGGTTTGAATCGGACTGACATCAACTGATTTTTGAATATCTACAATATTACTTTTTATTAATACAAGATATTACTAACCCTTTAACCCCGGAGTGCTACATAGTGTCCAACACAGTGAGCTGGATAACATCTGACATTCAAAAGATTAAATATGTTATGCGAAATATAGCCAAATAACCAACAGAATGATAATATTCCACTCTCTCCGTATGCGCCTCATATTAAACAGAACTAAATATATTGGAATAGGCTGCTGTACAGAAAGGTTGTTCCTCCAATTGAAATGCAAAAAGCTAATAGTATAAATATCACTCTCAAAAGCGCCAATCACACTAATCTGCCAAATAAATTATTGATAACAAATGTCTTTAGTAAAATGAAACGTATCACCCACACACATCCTGTATTATAATTCGCTAAAACGTTTGTCACGATGCAGTCATGCACAGTAGAGACTGCCTGTGACGCGGCTGATACGGAGCGGGAAGCTCCGGAGTCAGGTGCGTGGAGAGGACCATGGTCTGAATTCGGAGCGCCGCGCTCTGTATCGGCCGCGGCGCGGGCAGTCTCTGCTGTGTATGACTGCACTGCGTCCGGTCAGCACGTGTACACTGGCTCTTCATCTAGTCTAAGAATAAAAGATAGCATAATTAGATACATTGTTTCTGTTTTTTATTCTTAGATGTGTGTGTGATATATTTATTTTACTATAGACATTTGTAATCTATGTTAATTTGGCAGATTAGTGTGATCAGCGCTTTTGAAAGTGATATTTATAATATTCAACCCTCTGAGCGCCAGAGGTGACAAACCCACTGGCATTCAATGGGTTGAATTTATACCGACAGTAGCCAATAAAATGATATAAATGTGATAATGTTATTGGCTAATGTGGCAATATTTTGCAGATTTTCCTTGATAATCTTGATATAGATTTACCTGAAAGCTGCATGAGGGACACCTGCTTAGGCAAGTCCTAATTTTATACAGATTAAGAGAAACATGTATAGGGTGTGTTTCCCCTTTAACACTTGGAACCTGTAACGTATTGCAAAGCTATGCATCTGAGGCATCTCTTGGAACCATGAGGATTAATAAAGTCTAATCCCGTTATAGTTTTCTTAGATTTATTTTGGACATATCTATGGAATCACAGATTTCTATGCACAATGTCTATGATTTGGGGCTTTAAAAGGAATAGTAATATTTCACAAAAACAGCTGCTCCAATTACTCTTCATAGTATTTGGGCCATGGAGTGCTTTATTTCAGTACTGTCAGGGTTGTAGTACAAGAGTAATTCAATGATAAAGTATCCCCCTCCCGCCCCTTTTACCTAGTGTAAGACACCTCCCCCTCAGATGTGGAATCTGGTCTCCTAACCGGACAGATCACAGCAAGGGACAATCTTCTTACTGTGATCATAAGGAAAACCCTGCCCCCCTTGACAGGTTTTTCCTTATGATCACTGAAGATTGGCTCTGACTGAACAGTGTTACATCAGTAAAAGGGGCAGGAGGGGGATACTTTATCATTCAATTACTCTTGAACTACAAGTCTGACAGTATTGAAATAACACTCACCACGGCCAAAATACTATGAAGATTAAATGGAGCTGCTTTTATTGTGAAACATTACTTATCCCTTTAAACCATTTGACTGCCAAAGGGGTACGCAACTCATTGCTCTGCAACGTGTTGCATACAGCTCTTACGTTTCCAGATCTCATTGGGTATTCAGGTCTGTAATTGCATTGTCTCTTTCACATGTAGATCCCAAGATAACGCTGTGGATGCCCCTCCGCCCGCACTGCCACCAAAACAGTCTAAGAAGAACAGCCTGCACCAGATTCATCACACGCACTCACAGCAAGAACTGGACAACCACATCAACGAAACATTCGAATGTCCTCGGACACCGGAAAAATCAACTGTGAGTTTGTGTGTATCTGGGCTTTGAGCTGCCTGGTATACGTGTGCTGGGCAGAGCGGCAGAAAGCTGGAGTATCAAGGTTACAGAACACGGAACTAACACATCCTAATAAAAACCTCCTACTTACCTTCCTATGGACAGAGAATCATAATGGCCCCTATGAATCTTGCCCTTATGCTTTTGTTCAAAAGATTACCTGTTCAGTCGGTCCGGGATGTGATAGCCATGGAGTCCGACATGATGGTTGTTAGCAGGACCTCAAACTCCGCCCACTGGACATAGTCAAAGAACCACAGCGTTGCACAGCACATTGCTGTGAAATGCATTCTATATCCCTCTTGTCATTAAAGGGACAGTATACTTTAAAATGAAAAAAAAAAAAAATAATAATTAAAATAAATATATATATATAATATATATATATATATATATATATATATATATATATATAAAATATACAGGGCTTATAATTTTAATCCCTTTGCTACTAGCCAGACCTGAAAAGTTACTCTCCACTGCAAACCATAACATACCAACCAGGGCTGAATTTCTGCTCACCATTGGCTAGTGGCGAGTGGAAATTTTGAGCCCTGTATATAGATATATATGTATATGTATATATATATATATATATATATATATATATATATATATATATATATATAATATTTATGTATGTATGTATGTGGTAGATTGTATCCCCCTGAGTATCACAAGGGCACTCACACTGATTAAAAGTGTTATATTCAAAAGTTATTACAGCTCAAACTTTAATTTCTAAGGTAGAATATCACAGTGGCCTGAAATTGTACAGTGGCGCTGTTGCTACACCATCCTATGTAGATTTATGGTCAACTGACCAGAGCTGTCCATAGGATCGTGTAGCAACAGCGCCACTGTACAATTTCAGGCCACTGTGATATTGCACCTTACAAATTCAAGTTTGAGCTCTAATAACTTTTGAATAAAACACCTTTCAACAGTGTGAGTACCCTTGTTTTACTCTGGGAGGGGGGAGGGGAATAAAACCTACAACATATATTTTCTTACTGTTACTTTTAAGGGTTAACCCTATGAGTGACTAAAGGGTGCTGAACACATTTCTAGCCATAGTAAGTCATGTATATGGTTATTATTAGGAGTATTAAAGTTGATCTGTCACTTTGTAAGGAACAGGGGATTCTGAAAGCGCTTTCAATAAATTAACCCCTTGTGCCTTTGTTCAGGAGTCAAAACTGTACAGTCCATCCTGGTTGTTAGGTCCATGGGGGTAGCCATGGCACCTTAATAACAGAAACACAGACCTGTAACACCGCTCACAGTACTGCACACAGTAATCTGAACTTTGTAAGGACCAGAGAGGCGTGCGACACGTACACCCCCCTTGGTCCTTAAATGGTTACGTAGGTTCATGCATTCTGCCTGTTTCAGTTTAACCCCTTAAGGACCGGTGACTGTCCTGTCACATCACATACTTTGTGCTTACATCACTTCTGAGAGAGCACTGTAAGTACAAACGGGGTCTGATATTGACTGCTTCAGTACTCTCTCAGACCCCCGCTCAGCGCGCCATACGCACAGCAGGTCACATGTGCTGGTGCATCAGCAAAAATCTTCCCTGGACTGCAGTCATTAAGGGGATAAAAACTTCCATAGCTAACTGTGATGTCCGCCTGCATGGACCTGACATCCAGGACTGATTGAGGATGATATCTCTTGTACAATGATAAAAGAGAAATATTCATACTGGCCATTGGTGTTTTCTGGCCATGATAATGTATGTCGGAGGTTATTAGTAGGAGTTGCTAGTTCTTCTTAAAGTGGACTGTCACCTTGGATTTTCTTTACATATTTGAAAACTTCATTCGAAAAAACAGATGTCTAGTTACAGGGGTGTCCAAGTTCAGTCCTCAAGTGCCACCAACAGGCCGGGATGTAAGGATTTCCCTGATTACACACAGGTGAATCAGTCACAATGAATGATCCACTTATTATCTCACCTGTGATTAATCAGGGAAATCCTTACATCCTGGCCTGTCGGTGGCCCTTTAGGACTGAACTTGCACAGACCTGGTTTAGGAGACATTCACAATATTTCTGGAAAAAGTGAAAATGAAGATTTCCTGGTACTGCACAGAGCCCCATTAGCATATGACATGTCACTGAAAACACTTCATTAGCATATTACCACGGTGCCCGTGATCCTTCACCTGTGGCATACCTGCCTGTCCCTGCTTGTGACTCGGCTGTAGCGTGTCTGGTTGCTACCGGGCTATGAGTTCCTGTTGGAATAGTGTGTCACTACAGTGCGCTTGCTATTTTGTAGGTTCGGCCTAATTTGCCGATTCATGTCCCATCTCTCCGGTAGGCATTATATGCGGCCTTCAGACCTAGCTTCAGTGCCCTTTCATGGTGTATCTGAGCATTGCTTGTATTCCTCGTTGTGATCTGTTCTTGGCTGCTGATTCCGATTTGTGTATGACCCTTGGCTCCATCTGAGTACCCGATCCATGCCTGAACCTCTGGCCTTGTCTGACTACCCGATCTGTGCTCGATCCCTTTCTCCGTCTGACTAACCGATCCATGTATGACTGGCCAGGCTGACTACCTGCTCCGTACCGAGTACTGTGGCTCCATATGACTTGCCGATCCATGTATGACTGGCCAGGCTGACTACCCGCTCCGTACTGGGTACTGTGGCTCCGTATGACTAGCCGATCCATGTATGACCATGGCTTTGTCTGACTCCTCTTGTCTCGTACCTTGGGCCTGGCTCACTCTCCGTGCAGGCCTCTGGGCCTGGTCTCTGCCACTTTACTACTCCGGGTTTACCTCTACCCATAGGCGTTGTAGCTCCTTGGTCTTACCAGTATCCTGATTGGACCCTAGCGTCCTAGGGTGTTGTATCAGATTGCTGTGGACCCTAGCATTCTAGGGTATAGCGTCTCTGTTGACCCTAGCGTTCTAGAGTAGAGATTGGCCGCTAGCCACCCTGCTCCATCTCAGGTGGTTCCCAGAACCTGTGGCTAGGTTCTCTTCCTTGCTCCTGGTTCCAGTATTTAGGGCCAAGTTCAGTGACCGCTCCTGGGTAGTGGACTCTATCACTATCTCCATGCCTGACCCTGGGGAAGGTTGGGGATGTGCTGATTTGCTGTTATCTGTATTATATCTTTAATAAAGTGGTGTTGATCTGAACTGTACCTGTCTGAGTACCCTGACACATATGACGTCACTGAAACCATTATTGGAATATGAATTGCCACTGGTACAGCACAGGTACCGTGATATCATACATTAGCGTATGGTAACAAGTATAAATATCTTCCTAACTTGTATATCTGCTGGTCTTTTGGATAAAATGACATATAGGAAGTTTTTAAATGCTGTTTTCAAATATGCAAACTTGAATTGAGCGAAAAGTTCAACTTTAAGTCTCCTACATTTATTTGAATTTGTTTCTTTTTCAGCCAAACGGACTTGTTCCTCACGACAATCTTGTGCTGATTAGGATGAGACCAGACGAAAATGGAAGGTTCGGTTTCAATGTCAAGGTGAGAGGCTGATGACTACGTTTTAACTGAAAATTTCTGACACTGGGCCACATTTCTATCAAGTAGGTCTAGTGATTGACTTATCCTATCTAATAATTTGCTAGGATGTTTGTCACGATGCAGTCATGCGCAGTGCCCGCATTTGGGCAGTCTCTACTGCACGTGATTGCATCGCATGTGTGAGGTGAAGCAAGACTGCGTCTCGTGGAGCAGTGAGGTAGCTGCCACTTAACCCTCTGAGTGCCAGAGGGGTACGCAACTCATTGTACGCATAAAATGCAAGTTTATGCTGCAATAACTTTTGAGTAAAACATCTCTCAGCAGTGAGAGCACTTGTTTTACTCGGCAGAATAAATATATATTTTTTTTCAATATTAACGGGTTTCCTGAGCTGTTCCAGACAAGTAAATGTGCATGCGAGTGTATTATATAGGTGTAAGACTTATATGCAGAGGGTCATAGTCCTTCACAAAACCCTCCTGCGGGAAGGGGTAGGGATAAGGAAAGGGACTCCCCGCACATGGACTATAAAGGAACCTAAAAATGAAAGGGCTTGACCCCATTCAGGACTGTTCACTGCAAGGAGCACAGCACAGGGTCACTGAGTGGAAGAAGGCACAAGAGAGTACACACCCGTAACTTAACCCTTTGAGTGCCAGACAGGTACGCAACACATTGCAGTGCGTTGCGTACCCCTGTGACACTCAAAGGGTTAACATTACCCGGACCTTGGCCCGTGTACACGGGCTTTTACACAAGCTTATTTGTATTTTACACACAAATTAATTAGTGACTGCATGTATTTATTAACCCTTCAAGTGCCAGCGAGGTATCCAACTCATTGCAGCTCAATAGGTTGGATACATTTCTGCCACTCAAGGGGCTAAATACAATGAGATATTGTAAATGAAAATTGAACTATGCACGTTCAAAAAAAGCGTAAACACGACAGAATTTAAAAAAACAAAAGTGGTTTGTGATTTCTTTTTTTTGTTATATTTCTGAAATAAAATGATATTGCGTTCACGTAGTCTACCAGATAGCGTTAGAAATCATAGCTTAGCTTGGTGTTACTTCTTAACCATTTAAGGACAAGAGCAGTATTCAGCAGTGCCTCACCATGTGTTGCATACGCCTCTAACCTAATGTTCTACTTTTCACTATTTGGACTAATTTACTAAGCGTCATTTAGTGTAATGGTTGATCCCAGCAAACTCCAGCACACATAACTACTATTTTTTTTTTTTTTTTTTTTTTGTTTTTTTTTTGTTTTTTTCTCACCTTAGTAGAGTTACTCAATATTTTAAATATAAATAAATATGTGTGCAGCTCAGTTAATTACAGCAAGGGTGGGCAAATTGCAGCTTTCCAGCCGTTGGCATCATCAGCTCCCAACTTCTATTGGACAGCTGACTTCAGTGCAGATATGATGTTGATCCAGGGAAATATCTGACTGCCATTTGGAGTCTGGAAGGAATTTTTTACCCACTTTGGGCTAAATTGGAAATGGCTTCAGTGTTTTGTTGTTTTGTTTTTTTTTTGCCTTCCCGAGGCAAAAACCGAGGCTTTTAGGCATGGGCTGGACTTGATGGACACAGGTCTTTTTTCAGCCGTATCAGCTATATGCTACAACTTCCTATATCCATAAATGGTTAAGGTTGCTGGGATTTAGTCCAGCAACAGCTAGACACTTGCAGTTTATCCATCCCTGAAAAGAAATGATACTTAATTTGATCATTGATAAATCCAAAAAGCATCAGTAATGTAGCCTAAACTTCAGGTCTGTGACAGGACAGGTTCACACCAAACTGACTTTATTTTGCAGGGTGGATTTGACCAGAAAATGCCTGTTATCGTATCCAGAGTGGCCCCAGGAACATCAGTAAGTGTTTTCAAACAAAATTGGACACATTGGTGAATTGGGCAGAGTAGGTAAATGACTGGGAATGCCTAATTGTAAAGTGATGAGCCTTGGCACTGCTGACCATGCCTGCTATTCGTTATGGGAGCGGCCAGCACAATGGTAGTACTGCTTGAGATGTAAATCCAGCCCCACTGGGGTGAGACCAGGCTTTGTACTTCTTTATTTTCTAGACTAGAGTTACTCAACCTGCTGCCCGCCATGTTCATGTTCCCATTATCCAACAACGAAATAGCCACAAGTATTCTAATCCTGCTTAGAACCCGAACCTTTCTCTTTCCTTGTCCCAGGCTGACCTGTGTGTCCCCCGTCTTAATGAAGGTGATCAAGTGGTACTGATCAATGGACGGGACATATCAGAACACACACATGACCAAGTGGTCATGTTTATCAAGGCGAGCTGCGAGAGGCATTCGGGAGAGCTCGTCCTGCTGGTTCGACCAAACGGTGAGAGAACTTATTAGAGACACGAGGGCTGCATGATGGCTATGTGAAGTATCAAGTCAGTGTTAAAGTGGACCTGTCCAGCAGATGTATGGTTAACCCTGTAGGTGCCAGAGAGGTATCCGACGCATTGCGTTGCAATGCGTCGGATACCTCTCTGGCACTCAAAGGGTAAAGGAAATATTTACACTTTTATTTTTGGGAAAGGAGAAAGTGAAAGCCTCATGGTGTAGCACTGTATGCAGTAGCATATGAAACGTCGCTGGTACTACACTGGTATCACAATCGGCATACATTAGATTACAGTACCATGTATGAATTTCTCCTTAAAGGGATAGTAATGTTTCATAATAAAAGCAGCTCTAATTAATCATCATAGTATTTGGACTTTGGAGAGTGTTATTTCAATTCTGTCAGAGTTGTAGTTCAAGAGTAATTAAATGACAAAGTATCCCCCTCCCGCCCCTTTTACTGATGTAACACTGCTCAGCCAGAGCAAAAGGGAGGTGCCCAGGTAGATTGCAGAGAGGGACAATCTTCAATTAAGATGAGGGAAAAACCTGAAAAACTTGTCAAGGGGGGCAGGGCTTTCATTGTTCTCATAGGAAGAAGATTGTCCCCTTCTGTTATCTGTCTGGTCTATGGACTGGATTCCACATCTGAGAAGAGATGACTTACACTAGGTAAAAGGGGCAGGAGGGGAAACTTTGCTTGTGAATATCTCTCAAACCATAAAGGTTTGAGAGATAAGACATATCGTTCTTCATGTTTTTTAATGCCTACAATAAAATAAAGATAAAAAGTATTACCATCCCTTTAACTGTACATTTGATGGTCTTTTGGCCAACATGGCACACATGCAGTCTTTAATGAAGTTTCCAAATACTGAAACTTAATCATGGTGTCTTAAAGTGGACCTGCCACCGGAAATCAGTCCCAGCCACGTACCAAAGTAGGACATAGAGGCCACCGCATTAGCGATAAAATAGCCAAATAACTTGGGGCAATATGCACAAAAAATATTTCTGTAGCAAATCAGCTTCACCATAGGGAGCAAATTACAATTCCCATTGATTTAAATGGGGGTTTCAACACCTTGAAGACTAGAGAGTTCTCGCCCACATTGAGAATATCGTGAATATTTGTGTCCCCTTTGGTGCAGTTGGTTTACTCCGGAATTGATTCCTCTTGTGCAGGAGGCCCCCAGCGTTAACCCCAGAGTTTGTTGGTTCTTTTATTTGTGAAGTGGAAGGAAAAAGAAATTACTTTTTGTGCAATAAATATTTATGTCCAAACTAGTAATAGATTTGTTTTTTCCACCATGTTTTGTAATCCGTGTTCTTACCTTTTTGTGTGTGTGTTTTTTTTGTTTTTTTTTTTAATATGTATTTATGAAATTATACTGAGTTGAACTGTTAAAGATTGCTGTTAATTCATCAGGAAGGCTTACCTTTGTATGTATGCTTTCAGTGTTTTGGGAGATGGGTAGTGTATTCTTGAGCAGTGTCAGTGAGTGGGGAGGTAATGTAGGGATAAGACTGGAAGTCAGTGCTAGGGGAGGTGGGTAATGCGTTGCTGAGCAGTGTCAATGAGTGGGGAGGTAATGTAGGGATAAGACAGGAAGTCAGTGCTTGTGGAGGTGGGTAATGCGTTGCTGAGCAGTGTCAGTGAGTGGGGAGGTAATGTAGGGATAAGACAGGAAGTCAGTGCTAGGGGAGGTTGGTAATACATTACTGAGCAGTGTCAGTGAGTGGGGAGGTAATGTAGGGATAAGACAGGAAGTCAGTGCTTGGGGAGGTGGGTAATGCGTTGCTGAGCAGTGTCAGTGAGTGGGGAGGTAATGTAGGGATAAGACAGGAAGTCAGTGCTAGGGGAGGTGGACAATGAATTGCTGAGCAGTGTCAGTAAGTGGGGGAGGTAATGTAGGGATAAGACAGGAAGTCAGTGCTAGGGAAGGTAGGTAATGCATTGCTGAGCAGAGTCAGTGAGGGAGGTAATGTAGGCATAAGACAGGAAGTCAGTACTAGGGGAGGTGGGTAATACATTGCTGAGCAGTGTCAGTGAGGGAGGTAATGTAGGGATAGGACAGGAAGTCAGTGCTAGGGGAGGTGGGCAATACATTACTGAGCAGTGTCAGTGAGTTGGTGAGGTAATGTAGGGATAAGACAGGAAGTCAGTTCTAGGGGAGGTGGGTAATGCATTGCTGAGCAGTGTCAGTGAGTGGGAGAGGTAATGTAGGGATAAGACAGGAAGTCAGTGCTAGGGGAGGTAGGTAATGCATTGCTTAGCAGTGTCAGTGAGTGGGGAGGTAATGTAGGGATAAGACAGGAAGTCAGTGCTAGGGGAGGTGAGTAATGCATTGCTGAGCAATGTTAGTGAGTGGGGAGGTAATGTAGGGATAAGACAGGAAGTCAGTACTAGGGGAGGTAGGTAATGCATTGCTGAGCAGTGTCAGTGAGTGGGGGAGGTAATGTAGGGATAAGACAGGAAGTCAGTGCTAGGGGAGGTGAGTAATGCATTACTGAGCAGTGTCAGTGAGTGGGGAGGTAATGTAGAGATAAGACAGGAAGTCAGTACTAGGGGAGGTAGGTAATGCATTGCTGAGCAGTGTCAGTGAGTGGGGGAGGTAATGTAGGGATAAGACAGGAAGTCAGTGCTAGGGGAGGTGGGTAATGCATTAGTAAGCAGTGTCAGTGAGTGGAGGATGTAATGTAGGGATAAGACAGGAAGTCAGTACTAGGGGAGGTGGGCAATGCATTGCAGAGCAGTGTCAGTGAGTTGGGGAAGTAATGCAGGGATGAGACGGTGTCTGCTTGGCATAACTAACGAAATCTATACATCTACATAAATCAAAAACTAGTTTTCTAAATACAATATTTCGGGGATTTAGAAAACACTTTCAAATCACAAAAGTATGGTATGGATTGTAGTGTCCCTTTAGTGTAAGTCCATGCCTGTGCTATGTTTTGGGTTCAGATGAACACTGTGCTTCTGTTCCCATCCCAGCTGTGTACGACATAGTGGAGGAGAGGCTGGAGAACGAGCCAGATTTTCAGTATATTCCTGAGAAGACCCCCATGGATGGGATCCAGTGCAATGACGACTCTCTGAGGGAGTCGATGATTCAGCTGGCAGAGGGTCTGCTCAATGGGACGGTCCTAGCGCAGTTTGATGTAAGAAGTACTGCTGTATATAACCTTTCATGTTTAATGGTATTAACGACAGTCGGGGAGGGGTGAACTGAAGAATGAAGTCTTGTGAATTTTATCAATATTCAGTGAGATAAAGTGGTTCAGTTCCATAGCAAACCAGCTACATAACAGGAGAAAAATAAAAAATCTCCTTTGATATAAACAGGCTTTTAACCCCTTGGATGCTAGAGATTCTCTACCACATCTATATATTGAGATTTTTTTTGTCACACATGTAGTGGACGGTTTACTGCGGACTTGCACTGCTCGTTCTTGCTTTACGCTACTTTAGGTTCCTTAGACTTGTCAGGATCCCTTTCCATCTGGTCCACGGCTCATCTTCCCTCACCTGTCTGTAAAATACAAGGGTGGGCAAACTGTGGCCTTCCAGTCGGCACTTAATGGACTCTAACACCCATTATCGTATGGAAGCTTTCAGCTGTTGCTGGACTACATTTCTGAAATTTAAAGAGATAGTAAAGTCATGCTATAAATGCATATCTGATTATTCCTTATACTTTTTATAATGCTCGGTACCTTTCGAAATGGCCATATCGGTGTCGTTTTATTGTAATTTATATTACCCCTCATTCTACTTTTCCCAACGTCACTCTTCTTCCTTTAAATCAGCGGTTCGCAACCTTACGAGTGCCGCTACCCTTTAATAAAATTTCCAAAGTTGTGGCGACCCCTAACAGTAACACTATTTTTGTTGCTCCTTGATTGCTGTAATTACTGAATTACTCCGTTATAAAGAAATCCTTACTGTTCCGAGGCCGGAAGCCAGGCACCAGCGCAGACATCTTGTCCGCGTGCCTGCGCTGTCAGTCCCGGTCTCCCAGATAATTACAAGTTTTACATATTAAAATAGACAATCAATTTTCTGATGGTTTTAGGTGACCCCTGGCAAATCGTCATTCGACCCCCAAAGGGGTCGTGACCCACATGTTGAGAACCACTGCTTTAAATCTTACAGATGGTCACTTGACCAGACAGATCGCAACGAGGGAAAATATTTTGTGTCCTGTCCCCCCTTGACCAAAGGGAGAAGGGTTTTCCTTACACTGCCACAGTATTGTCCCTCATTGTGATCCGTCCGGACCGGCTTTCAGATCTAAAGGAAGAAGAGTGACATCGGGAAAAGAGGTGGGAGGGGGAACTTTAGAACCTAATAACAATAAAACTGCACCGATATGGACATTTCGAAAGGTACAGAGCATTATAAATAAAAGTATATGGAATAATGGGATATGAATGTATAGCCCTATATTACTATCTCTTTAACAGTTAATGGGCTGCAGGTTGCTCACCAACACAAACATTAGCAGTCCTAACCCAGCCTTCATTATCCTACCTAAACTACCCCAAATCTAATGGTGGGGGCAGCCATTGTCCTGAAGTAGGAGTGAAGTCTTATTTTTTGTTTTAAAGGGATAGTAATACTTAAAATGTAAAAAAAAATATATTGTAGGGTTTATCCCCCTGAGTAAAACAAGGGCACTCCCACTGCTGAAAGGTGTTTCATTCAAAAGTTATTAATTTTCAAAGTTGAATTTTTTAGGTGCAATATCACAGTGGCCTGAAATTGTATAGTGGCGCTGTTGCTACACCATCCCATGGAGATTTATGGTCAACTGACCAGAGCTATCCATAGGATCGTGTAGCAACAGCGCCACTGTAAAATTTCAGGCCACTGTGATATTGCACCTAAAAAAATCAACTTTGAAAATTAATAACTTTTGAATGAAACACCTTTCAGCAGTGGAAGTAGCCTTGTTTTACTCAGGGGGATAAACCCTACAATATATTTTTTTTTACATTTTAAGTATTACTATCCCTTTAATGGGAGCAATGTAAATAAACATGATACAGTTCTAAGCTGCAGCCCCATGCAGTGTAAATAACGGAACGCCCTGGGGTCTAGCTGGGTTTCCTGTACATGCGATTCTCTCTCGTTGCTCCCTGTGTACATATCTAATATTCTTACCTCTTTCTTATTCAGCAACTGTACAGAAGGAAGCCGGGAATGACGATGTCTTGTGCCAAATTACCTCAAAATATTTCCAAAAACAGATACAGAGATATATCGCCTTGTAAGTGTCACCTTGTTCTACCTCTTACTCTGAACCGAGCGCTGATTTACATCTAGCGCACAGCCATGTCACATACACAGTATATATAAAAATATTAAAGGGAACGGACTGAAATAAGATTTTGCTTTACTTAGTGGTACTGTCCAGCGGATGGACACAATATAGAATAGGAAAGTTGTTGTTTTTTTTTTTATGAAAAAAGTTCTGATTTATTGCATCACACAGTGTAGTGAACGTTTCACTCCCAGCAGAAGCTATGAGACAGGAATAAAGCAGGAACTTAATGCAACAAATCAGCACTTTCTTTCACTAGCAAAACCCTGTTAGAACCTTATTGTCTATATCCTATATATTCTCTTAAAGCGGAACTACCACCGCAAAACTACTTTAGCTTAAACGCCTACTAGAGCTAGCTAGGACTGACAGAGCAGGCGCGCGGATGTCACTATGACAAGATGTCCCTGATCCGTCCTGCCTGTCAGCAGTGGAAGAGAGGATAAATCTGTTGAATAAGGTAATAATTCTGGTGACTAGCGCTACTAAGCAGCTAGTCGCCAGATGGGGAATTATTTAAGCTAAAGTTGTTTTGCGGTGGTAGTTCCACTTTAAAGGAATGGTAACTGTAAATGTTACTGTCTCTTTGCAGCACTGAATGCTCTGTGTGATGTAATAGTGTTACTGTCCCTGCAGCACTGAATGCTCTGTGTGATGTAATAGTGTTACTGTCCCTGCAGCACTGAATGCTCTGCGTGATGTAATAGTGTTACTGTCCCTGCAGCACTGAATGCTCTGCGTGATGTAATAGTGTTACTGTCCCTGTAGCACTGAATGCTCTGTGTGATGTAATACAATATTACAGTGTACCTGCAGCACTGAATAACTTTGTGTGATGTAATACAATGTTACAGTCTCCCTGCAGCACTGAATGCTCTGTGTGATGTAATAGTGTTACTGTCTCTTTTCAGCACTGAATGCTCTGTTTGATGTAATAGTGTTACTGTCCCTGTAGCACTGAATGCTCTGTGATGTAATACAATATTACAGTGTACCTGCAGCACTGAATAACTTTGTGTGATGTAATACAATGTTACAGTCTCCCTGCAGCACTGAATGCTCTGTGTGATGTAATAGTGTTACTGTCTCTTTTCAGCACTGAATGCTCTGCTTGATGTAATAGTGTTACTGTCCCTGTAGCACTGAATGCTCTGTGATGTAATACAATATTACAGTGTACCTGCAGCACTGAATAACTTTGTGTGATGTAATACAATGTTACAGTCTCCCTGCAGCACTGAATGCTCTGTGTGATGTAATAGTGTTACTGTCTCTTTTCAGCACTGAATGCTCTGTTTGATGTAATAGTGTTACTGTCCCTGTAGCACTGAATGCTCTGTGATGTAATACAATATTACAGTGTACCTGCAGCACTGAATAACTTTGTGTGATGTAATACAATGTTACAGTCTCCCTGCAGCACTGAATGCTCTGTGTGATGTAATAGTGTTACTGTCTCTTTTCAGCACTGAATGCTCTGCTTGATGTAATAGTGTTACTGTCCCTGTAGCACTGAATGCTCTGTGATGTAATACAATATTACAGTGTACCTGCAGCACTGAATAACTTTGTGTGATGTAATACAATGTTACAGTCTCCCTGCAGCACTGAATGCTCTGTGTGATGTAATAGTGTTACTGTCTCTTTTCAGCACTGAATGCTCTGTGTGATGTAATAGTGTTACTGTCCCTGTAGCACTGAATGCTCTGTGATGTAATACAATATTACAGTGTACCTGCAGCACTGAATAACTTTGTGTGATGTAATACAATGTTACAGTCTACCTGCAGCACTGAATGCTCTGTGTGATGTAATAGTGTTACTGTCCCTGCAGCACTGAATAACTTTGTGTGATGTAATACAATGTTACAGTCTACCTGCAGCACTGAATGCTCTGTGTGATGTAATAGTGTTACTGTCCCTGCAGCACTGAATAACTTTGTGTGATGTAATACAATGTTACAGTCTACCTGCAGCACTGAATGCTCTGTGTGATGTAATAGTGTTACTGTCCCTGCAGCACTGAATGCTCTGCGTGATGTAATAGTGTTACTGTCCCTGTAGCACTGAATGCTCTGTGTGATGTAATACAATATTACAGTGTACCTGCAGCACTGAATAACTTTGTGTGATGTAATACAATGTTACAGTCTCCCTGCAGCACTGAATGCTCTGTGTGATGTAATAGTGTTACTGTCTCTTTTCAGCACTGAATGCTCTGCTTGATGTAATAGTGTTACTGTCCCTGTAGCACTGAATGCTCTGTGATGTAATACAATATTACAGTGTACCTGCAGCACTGAATAACTTTGTGTGATGTAATACAATGTTACAGTCTCCCTGCAGCACTGAATGCTCTGTGTGATGTAATAGTGTTACTGTCTCTTTTCAGCACTGAATGCTCTGCTTGATGTAATAGTGTTACTGTCCCTGTAGCACTGAATGCTCTGTGATGTAATACAATATTACAGTGTACCTGCAGCACTGAATAACTTTGTGTGATGTAATACAATGTTACAGTCTACCTGCAGCACTGAATGCTCTGTGTGATGTAATAGTGTTACTGTCCCTGCAGCACTGAATAACTTTGTGTGATGTAATACAATGTTACAGTCTACCTGCAGCACTGAATGCTCTGTGTGATGTAATAGTGTTACTGTCCCTGCAGCACTGAATAACTTTGTGTGATGTAATACAATGTTACAGTCTACCTGCAGCACTGAATGCTCTGTGTGATGTAATAGTGTTACTGTCCCTGCAGCACTGAATGCTCTGTGTGATGTAATACAATGTGATGGAATCTCTGCAGCATTGAATGCTCTTTGTGCGTTCTTTCTTACATTGTATCTGCTTTCATGTTCCCCTCTATAGAGGAATTTACTTAAAATTGGACAAACAAACGGAATATGAAGTTTAATGTAGAAAAGTGTAAAGTTATGCAGTTGGGAAGAACTTAATGGAATAGTTTTTGTGAGACTCATTGCAAGAGAGAGAGATCTAAGAGTCCAGACAAACTTGGAAACAGTGACCAGTGTCAAACAGCAGTAGCAAAATAAGCATAAAAAATGTGAGAGGCTTCTGAGGGCGAACAATCAGCACAATGGCCTGTTCTACGGCTAGTCACCTCTCAGAAGCATCACGTTTCAGCTCTCTAGTGCCATTATAGAGGAGAAATTTCCAAGAATATGTTATAATAATCCCACCCAAAAGGGCGGTCCTGTCCCAAAATGATGGGCAAATCCCCCCTGCACGGGAACACCAGCTAACCCCCATCATAACGTTTCAGCCTTGCAAAGGCAAACAAAGTCCTGTCCTGCATAAAATGGGGTATTGAAGAAAGAGCGGGTAAACTCATTTTGCCACTGTACAAATCGTTGGTAAGATCTCACCTCGAATATGCGGTTTTGGGCACCAGTTCTGAAGAAAAGATATTCTACAATTGAAGAGAGTACAGCGACATGACATGTCAGGAGCATTATGATGGTCCCTGCATTAGGGACCGGTGATGGCCCTGACTCATAATTACTTTATTTAATCCCAGTGTGCATACAAGGTGCGCTCTTATCACTGGGACAGTCTAAAACTGACTGATCCAAGATTGGAACAATCCGTTTCAGCCTCAACAGCAGAGAGCCGGTACATGTGACTGGGCACACATACTAGCTGGCCAAACACCGAAAGCACTGAAACATTTTTCAGTGCGCCCCACCCCTGGACCCCTCAGTCCTTAAGGGGTTAAGAGAATGCTGGACTTTTGAAGTATGAGGAATAACTAGACAAACTTGGTTTATTTACTCTACATAAAAGACGACTAAGTGGAGATCTTGTTACAATGTACAAGTATATGAGAGGTCAATACAAGGATCTCTATCTGGTGAGCTATTCATTCCAAGGCCTGATCAGGTGACTAGGGGACACCACTTAAAAAGATAGTATTACTTAAATTTTACTATCCCCATCTTGTAGCCCTCAAAAAACTGAATTAAATGATCCCAGCTGCATCTCTCAAACCTTTATGGTTTGAGAGATATCCTCTTTCAAAGATCCCTCTCCCCTGATGTCAGCGTTCTAGCTGACAGCAGGGGAATCCGGTCCTGGGACTGGCGGAGGCTCTTCAGCAGAGCCGAGATCACGTTATGGAAGAAGAAATCCTTCACTGAAATGGTCTTCTACGTGTGCTTGGTTTGCAAGCACAAGTAGAAGACCATTTCGGTGAAGGATTTCTTCTTCCATAACACGATCTCGGCTCTGCTGAAGAGCCTCCACTTGATCAGAGACCGGATTCCCCTGCTGCCAGCTAGAACTTTGACGTCGGGGGAGAGGGAACTTTGAAAGAGGATATTTCATGGTTTGAGAGATGCCGCTGGGCTAATTTAATTCAGTTTTTTAGGGGCTACAAGATGGGGGATAGTAAAATTTAAGTAATACTATTCCTTTAAGATCAGGGGAAAGGAGTTCTAAACTGCAGCAGAAGAAGGGTTTTTTTTACAGTAAGGTATGTTAAATTGTGTAATTCCTTGACCAGTGATATGGTGATGGCAGATACAATGCAAACATTTCGGAGATGCATTTCCCGCAGAAGGGAACATACAGGGCTACACTGTGTATTAGTAGGTAAAACAGAACATTCTGATAAATAGACTAATACTCCTTTAAAGGGATAGTAATACTTCGTTTTATCTTTATTTTATTTTGTAGGCATTAAAAAAACATGAAGAATGATATAAGTCTTATCTCTCAAACCTTTATGGTTTATGAGATATTCACAAGCAAAGTTTCCCCTCCCGCCCCTTTTACCTAGTGTAAGCCATCTCTTCTCAGATGTGGAATCCAGTCCATAGACCAGACAGATAACAGAAGGGTACAATCTTCTTCCTATGAGAACAATGAAAGACCTGCCCCCCCTTGACAAGTTTTTCAGCTTTTTCCCTTATCTTAATTGAAGATTGTCCCTCTCTGCAGTCTGCCTGGGCACCTCCCTTCTGATTTGGCTGAATGGGGGGGGGGGGGGGGAAACTTTGCTTGTGAATATCTCTTAAACCATAAAGGTCTGAGAGATAAGACTTTTATCGTTCTTCATGTTTTTTTAATGCCTACAAAATAAAATAAAGTTAAAATGAAGTATTACTATCCCTTTAAGAGTCAGGAAAGCTTATATAATTCTCGTTTCTTGGTTATACTGTGGCAAAGGTTGAACTTGATGGACTTGTGTAATTTTACATCCTAATTTACTATATACCTTTGAGAGAGATTTTTACAAACAGATCCAGATATCTCATTGTAACCCTTTGAGCAATGCGTTCCGTACCCCTCTGGCACTCAGAGGGTTAAGGACGTAAAACTGTTTAAAAAAAAAAAAAAAAAGTAGGTGATGGAAATGAAGAAATATAGGTGATCTGACTGTACGTACTATGTACTTGCAAAATAAAGGTTTACTGCTCCCTTAAGAGAATGTTCGCATATCTTTGTGTAAGTGTGTAAAACAGAAAACATCTGTGTCTGTGTTTAAGTGTAGTTAACCCTTTTAGTGTCAGAGGGGTACGTTGCATACCCCTCTGGCACTGAAAGAGTTAAATAGAATTATACAAATATTATTGGCAGTTCTTTCTTGCTTTTATTTAAATATACACTCCTAAAGTGGTTACAACTTGCTATTTCATATAAAAGCATTTTTAGTGAATGTCTCTTTAAAAGCCCCAATGTATGTGTTGTTTTCCAGATGATGCTACGAGGGTCATTTTAACGGGAGGGGACGATTATATCAATGCAAATTATATCAATGTGAGTTCCACAAAGAGCAGGTACCGGGCCGCAGCGCCCAATAGTTCTCTCTAGGATGAAACCTTAGACCAGTGATTCTCAATGTTTTTTTGCTCAAGGGGACCCCTAACACTCAGTCTGGGATATTCAGGGGACCCCTATCACTCAGTCTGGGATATTCAGGGGACCCCTATCACTCAGTCTGGGATATTCAGGGGACCCCTATCACTCAGTCTGGGATATTCAGGGAACCGCTAACACTCAGTCTGGGGTTCTAAGGGGACCCCTAACACTCAGTCTGGGGTTCTAAGGGGACCCCTAACACTCAGTCTGGGGTTCTAAGGGGACCCCTAACACTCAGTCTGGGGTTCTAAGGGGACCCCTAAAGCTCAGTCGGGGATTTTCAGGGAACTCCTAACACTCAGTATGGTATTTTCAGGAGACCCCTAACACTCAGTTGGGGATTTCAGGGGAACCCTAACAGTCAGGGATTTTCAGGGGACCCCTAACACTCAGTCTGGGATTTTCACGGGACCCCTAACACTCAGTATGGTATTTTCAGGAGACCCCTAACACTCAGTTGGGGATTTCAGGGGAACCCTAACAGTCAGGGATTTTCAGGAGACCCCTAACACTCAGTTGGGGATTTCAAGGGAACCCTAACACTCAGTCGGGGACTTTCAGGGGACCTCTAACGCTCAGTCTGGGATTTTCAGTGGACCTCTAACACTCGGCTGTGGATTTTCAGGGGACCCCTAACACTCAATCTGGGATTTTCAGGGGACCCCTAACACTCAGTCTGGGATTTTCAGGGGACCCCTAACACTCAGTCTGGGATTTTCAGGGCTCCCAGAACATCTTATTTGTCAGCTATCAAGGAGTAATAAAAGGTGTGAATACATAAATATATATTTTTAGGTCTCTCAATCACAATAACGAAAACACACATTATGTATAAAAACTTCCTTAAATACAGAAAAGAAGGGGCACCCTAAGTTCAGAGTCCACTGCACACCAAAGTGCCAGAACCCTGGTTCAGATCCACTGTCTTTAGCTGTTCACAGGGTTAAAATGACCTTAAAAAGAGTCAGTTTGTTCCATTTTCATTTCCCCATTAGTGTAGTTGGTTTGCTCCAGAATTGCACCTCTTTAGGTTGATGAATACAGCCCTCAGTGAGTAGAATGTGTAGTGTTTGGATCCCTCACTAAACTGTTGCCCAGCCATATCCTCACCAAATCCCACCAGTGTCAGGACCTTGAGAAGAGAGAATTTGGCATCAGTGAAGGTAATCTGAGTCTCTGCTTTCACATAAGGATACATTCCCCAGACACATGGTGCACTGAGTGATTTACAGCCTCGTACTCAAAACAGCAGCAATATGTCTCCTCAGTTATTCTCCCCAGGTCACTAAAGTGCGAGAGGAAGGGAGGGTGGGGGTCACTTTATTTGGCCATAAGAATCATGTACCATGCACCAATGTATTTTGGATTTTGTTTGCAGATGGAAATTCCTTCTTCCAGCATAATCAACCGGTACATCGCATGCCAAGGACCCCTACCCAACACATGCCCGGACTTCTGGCAGATGACCTGGGAGCAATGTTCATCCATGGTGGTAATGCTCACCACACAGGTGGAGCGGGGAAGGGTACGTTCTACTATTAAATTACAGAGCTTTACAGCGGAGTAACTGGAGTGACTACAGACATGTTGAAGTGACTTTATTATTAATCATTTGATTTAGATCAGGTCAGTCTTGGACAGCAATGTAATGTTCAGCATGTGTCCCTGTGTTATAATTTACATGTTCTTTATACACATACACGCACTTACATACACGTGCATGCACTTACATACACATACATATATGTTTGCGTTTGACACACATACATAGTAATATTAGGTCAGGTGATTTCAATCTAACAAGGGATTGATGTCTCACAGCAAATCACAGTAATTGTTCTACTTATTAAATGATCTGCAGGCAAACTAGACTTTAATTGGGACATCTGGTTAAATTAATTTTTCTGTTATAGTGTTGCCACCCTGCTAGAGTTTTATCAGCAGGCCGATAAACGTTGAGCTTGAAGCCAGTAATAAGTCTATGGACAGGAATGGCTGTTTTTTCTCTGTTCAGGTCTTGTGCATGAAAGAAATCAGGAGTGATTCTGGGGCAAACCAACTTCTCCAAATGAGAGGAATTAAAGCGCCCTAAACTCCCATAGACTTAAGTGTGAAAATGAAAGAGACAATACTATATTGTCCGGCTCCAAAAGGGACTGACAGCGCAGGCGCACGGACGTCACTATGACAAGATGTCCGTGCTTCTTGCTACTGTCAGCCTCCGAAAAACTGGAATATCTTTGAAACCAGGTAATATTTCTGGTGACTATCGCTACTAAGCAGCTAGTCGCCAGAGGAAGAATTGATTAACCCCTTAGTGACGGCCGTCACTTAACGTCCGTCTAACATTTTTTTTTATTTTTTTTAAATAATCCGGAGTCCCCGAACGGCGCGCAGCCGCGCGGGGAGCCGGATTTCCGGGACGTACATGTACGTCCTCTGTCACTAAGTGACAGCCACACAGGACGTACATGTACGTCCTGTGTCATTAAGGGGTTAATGTCAACTTATTGCGGGGTGTTAGTTCCCCTTTAAGTCTTAAAATTGCTGTCTAGAGATAACGTCTTGCTCTGAACTGGTTTTCCTTGGAAGGAGATTAGATGCAATTACAGTGACAAATAACAATACCTTGTAACTGTGTATATATATATATATATATATATATATATATTAATCTTCTTTCCATTTCTCTTTATGTTCATTATTTAACCCTGTGAGTGCCAGAGGGGTACGCGTTGTGCACCCCTCTGGTGCTCAAAGGCTTAAGGCCTGCAGATTAATTCCTCTTTACAGACTGTTACTTAGTCTAGAACCCAATGATATCAATATCTTGGGACAAAAAAAGAAAAAAAAAAAAATGCCTTTATTTTGAATTGTTTTGATTGTGTGCAGGTAAAATGCCACCAGTACTGGCCCGAGTCCACGGGGAGCTCTGAATTTGGAAACTTCCAGATCTCCTGCCATTCAGAAAAAGGGAATCCTGCTTATGTTTTCCGAGAGATGACGCTGACTAACTTGGAGGTGAGGCCTTGATGTGACACAGTGTTAGAGGGGGAGCGATGATCTAGAGATTAAAGTGGATCTCTCACATAGATATAAGTAATGCTAATTAGTTAGAGCATTTAGGGAAAACTTTTAAAATGTTGTTCATTTAAAAAAAAAAAAAAAACTTTATCTGCACAAAAATTAATGTTTAAAAAGTGCCTGGCAGCCTACTTCCGGCTTGCCGAACTGTTTCTGCTCCCCTGCCTTCTCCAATGACGGAGGCTGTCTGTCTCTAAGCTGGAGCGATCTCATTGGCTAGATATCGATCTCTGCCAATGAGATCGCTCAGGCTTAGAGAGTGAAAGCATCCATCATCGGAGGATGCTGGGTAGTGGGACAGGAGCAGAGGCAGTGCAGCAAGACGGAAGTAGTCTGCCGGGCACTTTTTAAATATTAAGTTTTGTGCAGATAGAGTGTTTTTTTTTTTTTTTTTTTTTTTAAATGAACGTTTTAAATGTTTTCACTAAATGCTCTAACTAATGAGCTTTACTTATATCTATGTGAGAGATCCCCTTTAAATGGGTCATATTAAAACAGTGTTACTATAAAGACGTGCACTGCTGAGTAAGGTAATGCAGTGGTGTATACCCCTGTGTAACCCGTTGGGTTAACTAAAATGCAGCTAATATGGGTCAGGATCCTTTTAAAGACGTGTTTACCTGCAGTTAATAATTCACTGGATGCTACAGATGCTTGTACACATCATGAAGCAATGCATTGCGTTGTGTATATGATCTCAGAGTGTAAAACACCCAAATCTTTATTGGCAATGTACTCTCACAACTTACACGAAAAGATGAGATCCGTAAATGAAGATCCCCATATTGAAGGGGTAGTAATACGTCTATTAAAGTTTATCTCTGAGTCGTCCTTGCATTTTTTTTTTTTTTTTGAACATGTATCGTTATATTTAGTTACTTTACAGTGTTGTAGTAAAAACTCTATTCCGGACTAAAGGATCCCCCTGCCGCCCCTTTCCTTGCATCACTCTGCCTCTCATTCTGGTCTGAATGGAGAGCGGCAAGGGACAATCTTCAGTAAGGAAAAGGAAAATCCCATGACCGGATTCCAGATCTAATGGGAGGCGGCCAGAAGGGGTGGGAAGGGGATCGTTTCCTCTTAAATAGAGTTTAAAGGGACAGTAATGTCCCATAAAAACTTGTTATAGTTTTGTAAAGGAGAAGAAAATAAGCTGAGTGGCACAAACCTTATCTCTCAACCCCCTATGGTTTGAGAGATATAGGATTGAAGTTCCCCCCACTCTCCCCTTCTCTTGACGTCAGCATCTAGCTGACAGCAGGAGATTCCGGTCCGGGGACCAGGTGGTGGCTCTGCAGTAGAGCCGATATTGCATTATTTCAAAAGAATTACTTCTTTGGAAAGGTCTACAAAGTGTGCCTGGTTTGCAAGCACACTTTGTAGACCTTTCCAATGAAGTAATTCTTTTGCAATAAAGAGATTTCGGCTCTGCTGCAGACCCGTCGGCTGGTCCCCGGACCGGGATCTCCTGCTGTCAGCTAGATGCTCAAATCTCCTGCTGTCAGATTTACAGCTGACATCAGGAGTAGGGGAGGGAGGGGGAACTTTCATTGCCTTTATCTCTCAAACTATAGCGGGTTGATAGATAGAGTTTGTGCCATTCAGCTTATTTTCTTCTCCTCTCCAAAACTATAAAATGTATTTATGGGACATTACTGTTCCTTTAAACGACAACACTGTAAATAACTAAATATAGCACTATATGTTAAAAAAAAAAAATTAAAGAAGACTCTGAGCTAAACTTTAATAGACGTATTACTATCCCTTTAAAGTTGGAGTTGATAGGAGTCTCATTTGCACAAATAACTAGGGCAAACGTGTTTTATTGGTGTATGTATATATATATATATATAATTGCCAAAATTCATCATTGCAGTGAGAGATTACTGTATCAGATGTAACTTTTCACTACAGTCATTGACCGATACCTTCAGATATTCATAAATATGTTCCTTTACTTTGTGGATGCGAGGTAGGGGGAAATAAGAGAAAAGTATGCTATTAGTGCTGTCTTAAAGGGATAGTAATGTTTCCTAATAACTAACACTCTCATCATTCATTTGTGTTTTAGTTATGAACTTTGTAGTTCATCAGCAATTGAATGATAAAAGTACCTCTCTCTCTCTCTCGCCCCTTTTACCCACGTCATGCTGATCTCCAAGACGGTACAGATGGAGCGCAGCGAGGGACAATCTTCACAGAGCATAAGGAAAAATCTGCCCTCCCTTGTCAAGACAGGCAAGATTTTCTTTATGATCACAGTAAGAAGATTGTCCCTCGCTGTGAACTGTCCGGTCCAATGACCAGATTCCACATCCGAGGGGAGGTGGCTTAGTCTGGGTAAAAGGGGCGGGAGGGGGATACTTTATCATTCAATTTCTGATGAACTATGAACAGGGGAGTGCTGGCAAATTTAGGCCTGAGGGGCACATATGATTAAGTGGCCTATTTCTGCTATCTCTCCAGCCCAATGTCCCACCCCACCTCATTTTGTTAATTGTATAAATGCCATTAATGTTATGAAGTGAGGATACAGCAGAACCTATAATTGAAATAATGGTGCAGTAGTGATATCACAGACATTACAACCAAATGGACCACACTAGTGATATCACACAGCTTGCAACGGAAACAAAAGCTACATGAGTTATGCTACCGAGCTTACAGTTGAAATGTTAGTGCACTACTAATGTAGCTGGCTAAACTCTGTTTATATCATTTACAAAAGAAAGTGGAAAATTGAGTGAGGCTGTGGCCAGCTGGCCCAGACCTATGAGTGGCCTGGTGGGCAATTGCCCCCCAGGCCAGCCCTCCCCTGACTATGAAGCATACACACTTGTAATAAAGCTTTTCATACTACGAAAACTTTAAAGAATGATCAAAGCTTTAGTTATTAGGAAACATTACTATTCCTTTAACCTTGATATGATGTTTGTAGTTGTGTGTAAGTTCTGTAGGATTTGCCAGGCTGAACCTAGAGAACATACCTGGGAACTCTGTCTTCTGGAGTCTCCAGAGGGGACGCCTGAGGTGTCGCTGTGGGATATATATGACTCGATTCACATCAAAAGGGGAGTGGGGTTTAATGGACATTTCACAAAAGTGGGCAGGAAGTGGGAGGAACTGGGTGGGGTAGGAGGTGAAGTGGGAGGAACTGGGTGGGGAAGGAAGTGAAGTGGGAGGAACTGGGTGGGGAATGAAGTGAAGTGGGAGGAACTGGGTGGGGAATGAAGTGAAGTGGGAGGAACTGGGTGGGGAATGAAGTGAAGTGGGAGGAACTGGGTGGGGTAGGAGGTGAAGTGGGAGGAACTGGGTGGGGAATGAAGTGAAGTGGGAGGAACTGGGTGGGGAATGAAGTGAAGTGGGAGGAACTGGGTGGGGAATGAGGTGAAGTGGGAGGAACTGGGTGGGGAAGGATCTGAAGTCGGAGGGTAAATGGGAGGAACAGACTGGGAAGGAGCAGAAGTGGGCAGAGTCTAATGGAAAACTCACCAGCACCGGAGAATGCGTCTGAACGGACACCCGGTGACGTACTGTAACAACCAGTGTCCTCAGGGCAAATCCGAAGCTTTCCCATTTCTGCTAGTGATTGAGAATGGCAGATATCCCTGATACTTGCTCAGTGCCAGGTGCGATCTGACTGGCGGGTCCCCTTTCACATTTACCCCTTCAGTGTGATTACTATAACCCATAATTCCTGTCCCGTTTCTGCAGAAAAATGAAAGCCGATCCCTCACCCAGATCCAGTACATTGCGTGGCCAGACCATGGGGTTCCTGACGATTCAAGCGACTTCCTGGACTTTGTGTGCCTTGTGCGGCAAAAGAGGTCTAATCACGGCGAACCGGTCATCGTCCACTGCAGGTAGGTCAGTCCTGCGCGGCTGTGAGACAGCCCTGTGGATATGCTGGAACTGTCTGAGTGCTGTATGGATGTGTTACACTGTAGTGACACAACAAATAGGCATTTCCCAAAACGCACTGATTTGAAGGAACACTAACACTGTATAATAGTAAACCCCCACTTACTTTAACCCTTTGAATGCCAGATGGGTATCAAACGCATTTTTCCTTATGAGAAAATCCTAATAGCCATCATGAGTCCGTTCCCCAAAATCCGTCTTTAGTATGGGGTGTCAAGGACACGATTCTTTGTTGCCAGACGTCAGAAGATCAAACTCCGTTCACTGAAGGTTTCCATTTCAAGTAGTAACAGTTCTGTGGGAGGAGCCTGGGGTTCTAGAATCCCACAGTGCCTCCATGGACGTGATATCCAGGACCGATTGAAGATGATTTTTGGAGAACTGATACGCACAGAATCCATTCATATCAGCCGTTAAGGTTTTCTGGGTCATTATTATTTGGCAGCAGTGGACAAAATGTAGAAGCCGTAAGTAGAATTTGTGGAGCCAAACTGCTAAGCTCCTGGGATTTTTCCAATCTTTGATCAGGAAGTGTTCATTGTTTTACCTCCATTTTTTAAAGGGGAACTATCACTTTTAACGGCACTTTCAATAACGATTTCAACCACAGCAAATGACACTGTTTTCCGGCTCCGCTTCCTCTGCGGAGACCGTGAGATTTAGGTTTCTTATCAGCCCTTTGTCCCTCTATCAGCATCCTGTACCCTTGATAGAGATTTAGGGTGGAATGCAAGAAATTGGAGCATTCACTTTATTTTTAAAGTCATGAATTTATGTGCTATTTGTGATTGCACATGTTTTGATGCACCTTTATACTGAATAGCACATACTTGTAAATTAATCCTTTGCATGCCAGAGGGGTACACCACGCATTGCAAAACAGTGGCATACCCCTCTAACACACAAAAAGTTAACCGCAACGCTGGTAAATTCATCTAAATTAACAGCAAAGTTAGCAAGACGTAAGAAAATGTGTGCTAACTGCTTTGCTGAATTAGGCGTGATTGCCAATCCTTTAACCATACGGCACACATTTTAGCCATGCCCACTTTTTGAAACTTACTCGCTAAAAAGAGTGTGAACATTCACCAATTCAAAAACAATGCAATTTGGAAACATTTTGGTGCTAAAAGTACACTGTACCTATAGATTGCTGACGTTTCTTGCATTGTGCCCTTAGTCCTCAGGGCACGCCAACAGGTCACGTCTAATTCTATCCCTGCTTTATCACAAGTGGGTAATCCGTGGCTGAGGCACTGTGATTGAGCTGTCTAATCCTGGTAACATGACGTTTACTGGGTCCTGAGGACTAGAGATGAGAATCACAGCTCTAATGTGAGTAACCCAGCACTGAAAGAGTTAAGAGTAATTAAAACCACGCAGAGCTACCTGGTGCATCTGTTAGTCTAACTCAGCCCTGTGTAAACTGTCCCCTTTTACTATTTAAAAGCTGGGTTACTCCTCTTAGATGGAAACCTAAGAGCCGTAATAGTAATCTAAAATGGTGTATTTCTGCAACAAGTCCATTAACCCTTTGAGTGCCAGAGGGGTACACACCGCATTGGAAAGCAATGCGTTGCGTACCCCTCTGGCACTCAAAGGGTTAAGGCAAGAAATGAGATTTCCCAACCCGAGTGCCAGAGAGCTATACAGGGCATTGTGTTGCAGTGCCTTAGATCCCTCTAAAACTCAAAGCGTTAAATGGGCCTTTTAACCCCTTGAAATGCTAGCGAGGTCTCCAACGCATTGCAAAGCAGTACATTTACTTTAGAAAAGATTCTTAAGATTGTATCTTGATTTATTTTTTAAGTATATGTAGGTCAATGCAAGGCCTGATCAAATAACTGGGGGCCAACTGTTACAAGTAGAGGAAATGAGGTTTCACCTTCAGAAGAGGAAGGGGTTTATTTACAGTAAGGTCTGTTAAATTGTGGAATTCCTTGCCGACAGATGTGGTAATGGGAGATACAATGGATACATTTAAGAGAAGTTAGCTGCATCTGTAGCAGAGGGGAACATACAGGGTTGTACTATGGATTAGTAGATAAAACATGAAGTTCTGGTATACAGACTTTTTGGAATCGGGAAGACATACACTACCGGTCAAAAGTTTTACAACACCTCAATTTTTACTACTTTTAGTTATTTCCATATAACTTGGCAAAAACATTAGAAAAAACATGTAAACATTTGGGTATTTGTAAAACGCAAGACAAATATAATTTATTTAGCAGGGGTTTTTTAGCATTTGTAGATGTGTAAGATTTTTCGTGTAAAAGCTTAAAAAAAAAAAAAGGTGCTTTTGTTACTTTTTCATCATATTTTATATTTTTTTTTTATAGTAAATTATATTATACTAGTGTAAAAGCCCGTGTACACAGACCAAGGTCCTGGTAATGTTAACCCTTTGAGTGCCAGAGGTGTACGCAACGCATTGCTTTGCAGTGCATTGCGTAACCCTCTGGCACTCAAAGGGTTAAGCGCCCGCTGCCGCACTGCTCCACGCGATGCATTCTTGCGTCACCTCACTCACGCAATGCAATCATGCGCAGTAGAGACCGCCCGAACGCGGGTAATGCGCATGACTGCATCATGACAATCTACTGCACGTGACTGCATCGTGACAAACATCCTAGCGAATTATTATATAGGATGATGAAAATAATGGTATCTTTAGAAAGCCCATCTTATAGCAAGAAAACCAGTATATAATATATGTGGGTACATTAAACGACTAAGAGGAAAATTACAGCTAAACTAAACACAAACACAGTAGAAGTATTAAAACAGCCATTGTCCAGAAAGACAAAAAATGTTCCAAACCTCCGGTCCTTAACGGGTTTAACAAAATGGCATTAACTAAAAGTAGCAAAAATTAAGGCGTTCTAAAACTTTTGACCGGTAGTGTATATTATTCTCATTTTCTGGATTATAATGAGGCAAAGGTTGAACTTGATGGACTTGTGTCTATTTTCAACCTAATTTACTATGTAGCCATGTAGAGAGACCTCTCCAGCTTTCATCTGGGTTAAAAGACCTGTTTAAATTATTGGGAATTTGGGGAATTGTCTTTTGTCCCTTATGGAACATTTGGTTTGCTCCAGAATTGCACATTTTTTTAAATTGGTTCCAACAGACCATTTTGTCTCCCTGCTACATGATGTCACTGTACTGAGACTGGAGCGTATTGACTCGTATCTGAACTGTATACTTTTCACATCCATTACAGCTTGTACCCATTACACAATTCCCCGCAGTAAAGTTCATACCAGTCATGAGCCCATTTGGATATTTAAATAGCACATGACAAATCCGAGTGAAACTCTGTAGCTCTTCATTGTAGATCAGGCCTGTGAATATTATTGATTTTAAACTGACTGTAGCTGAGAAGCAGTGCCATCTTGTGGCTAAAAATGATATTGTTTAACGCATTCATGTCAGATTCAAAATAATCAAAGGCAACATACTCCACATTTCCTTCTAAAGAGGGCCACAACAATTATAATACCATATGACATTTTTCAAATGAATACAAAAAAAAAGTCAAACTTTATATTATAAAACAAATTGTCTTATTTAACCTTGAATATGCGTGAATAAAGTACAGTGAGGAAAATGGACACGTTTTCAAAAATAATCACCAATAACCCTTTGATTGCCAGAAGGGTATGCAGTGCATTGCATATCCCTCTGGCATTCAAAAGATTAACTCTGTTCTGGCACTTCAAGGGTAAAGTATGATCGCAACTGATGTTGTTTTCAGAGTTCACCTGACAGAATGCTTTCCTCTGACAGTGGCCCCATTACTTATTCATTCTCCTGTGTATATTGGAACCCCATTAGGAGACATAACATGGATCAGTGCTGCTCTGTCAGGGAACGCTGATCAGAATTTCTTCTGGTATCCCAGTGAATTAACCCTATGAGTGACAGAGTGGTATGAAGTGTAGACCAACGCATTGCACACCTCACTGTCACTCCTACTAATAACAATACTAAACCTTATGTTCCTACTTGCGCCTCTACATTTTGATGTATGATTTATTAGTGCAAATCCTGTGATCACATGTAAGAAGAGATTAACTGGTTATAACCCATTTGGGTCACAACTAGGATTGTTGTAATTCATTTCCGCATAAAAAAGAAAAGTGCATTAACACGTTAATAATCTATTAAAAGGGATTATTAACATGTTAGAGCACTGCCCTTTTATATGCTAAGATATTATATGAAGCTAATGGAGAAGCTTATAGTAGCACACATGAAACCCTTCAGATTATCAAGACTTTTAGTACAGGGAATTGCCATTTGCATAGACTTTTGCTGTAGATGGTGTTAACCTTTTGAGTGCCAGAGAGGTACACAACTCATTGCTTTGCGTACCCCTCTGGCACTCAAAGGGTTAAAGGGGAACTACCACCCCGCAAAAACTTTATCTTGATTAAGTCTTCATCTGGCGACTAGCTGCTTAGTAGCGCTAGTCGCCAGAAATAGGAACAGTAACACTTCATATTAACTGTATTATGGCCTTGCAGAATAAGTCACATTGTCTGTACGTTTCATAATTCTTTTCCAGCTTCACCTATTTTTTTACACTTTTATATGCTACAGGAAGACTTTAACATTGTATTACATCACACACAGCATTCAGTACTGCAGGGATAGTGTAACATTGTATCACATTACACAGAGCATTCAGTGCTTCAGGAAGACTGCAACATTGTATTACATCACACAGAGCACTCATTGCTGCAGGGATAGTGCAACATTGTATTACATCGCAGAGAGCATTCGGTGCTGCAGGGAGAGCGTAACTTTGTATTACATCACACTGAGCATTCAGTGCTGCAGGGAGAGTGTAATATTGTAATGCTTCACACAGATAATTCAGTGCTGTAGGGAGAGTGTTTCATTGTATTACATCACACAGAGCATTCAGTGCTGCAGGGATAGTGTTACATTGTATTACATCACACAGCATTCAGTGCTGTAAGGAGAGTGTAACATTGTATTACATCACACAGATCATTCAGTGCTGCAGGGATAGTGCAACATTGTATTACATCACACAGAGCATTCAGTGCTGCAGGGAGAGTGTAACACTGTATTACATCACACAGAGCATTCATTGCTGCAGGGAGAGTGTAACATTGTATTACATCACACAGAGCATTCAGTGCTGTAAGGAGAGTGTATCACTGTATTACATCACACAGAGCATTCAGTGCTGCAGGGAGAACGTAACATTGTATTACATCACACAGAGCATTCAGTGCTGCAGGGATAGTGTAACGTTGTATTACATCACACAGAGCATTCAGTGCTGTAAGGAGAGTGTAACATTGTATTACATCACACAGAGCATTCAGTGCTGCAAGGAGAGTGTAACATTGTAATACTTCACACAGATAATTCAGTGCTGTAGGGAGAGTGTTACATGTTATTACATCACACAGAGCATTCAGTGCTGTAAGGAGAGTGTAACGCTGTATTACATCATACAGAGCATTCAGTGCTGCAGGGAAACTGTAACATTGTATTACATCACACAGAGCATTCAGTACTGCAGGGAGAACGTAACATTGTATTACATCACACAGAGCATTCAGTGCTGCAGGGATAGTGTAACATTGTATTACATCACACAGATCATTCAGTGCTGCAGGGATAGTGTAACATTGTATTACATCACACAGAGCATTCAGTGCTGCAGGGATAGTGTGACATTGTATTACATCACACAGAGAATTCAGTGCTGCATGGATAGTGTAACATTGTATTATATCACACATAGCATTCAGTGCTGCATGGATAGTGTAACATTGTATTACATCACACAGAACATTCAGTGCTGCATGGATAGTGTAACATTGTATTACATCACACAGAGCATTCAGTGCTGCAGGAAGAGTGTAACATTGTATCACTGTCCTGCTTTGATGTCGACTGACTGCAAAACTTGCTGGAAACTGAGATCCTGGGAGCTCATTATCAGTTACATAAAATTGTAAAGGAAAACTAGGTGGAGATTAAAAAGAAAAAAAAAAGAATAAAAAGTACAGGAAATGTGATTTTATACATTTTGCCATTGCAAAGTATGCAGAGTTAAAATAAAGGGATACTATTCTGTTACATTGGGCTTTTAATCCTTTTGATTCCTTGGAAGTCTTTGTTCCATTACTGCACAATGCATTTGAAAGCCCCTTTAAAATCTTTGGGAAATTTGGGGATTCTATTATACAGTTACTCCAAAATTACTCCATTTTTAGTTTTAACATAGAGCCCTTCTATTCAGTGTGTTTTACAATATTCTCAGATATTATCACATATATTGATGGAATTTAATTTGTGTTGTGGGTTTTTTTTTAATATAATTTATCGTTTGAGTGATCATTGATTTAATCCATTATCTGCGCTCTTGATTGGCTGCTTCTAATTTAGGACTGTTTAAAAAAAAATAATCCAAAATATTGGATCTTGCCCCTCCACCTATTTGAAAGTCATTATTATTTATTTGTGGATATTTTATTTAGAATGATCACGCTTATGTCTGACCCATCTAAACTGAAGGTTTTTTTAAGGTCTGAGCTGCAGAAGCCAAAGTTGGGGAGACACATGTTAATAGATTAACCCTTTGAGTGCCAGACGTACCCCTCTGGCACTCAAAGGGTTAAGTCTTTCCTTGTTTGTTCTTCTTTAAGTTTTAGCAAAGGGAATTTTACTTTCATGACTGTGATTTTTACAACTTGATGTTTGAAGTACAGAAAATTAGCATTTTTGCATTTATGGTCCCCTAGTAAAAAAATGTTTGGCTTAGGATAAGACTGAAAAATTCATATGCAGAGTAAAAAGTTGTTGGTGCAAACAACAGCTCACCTTAAAGTGTTAGTAATGTCACATAAAAATGTTTTATAGATTTTGTAGAGGGTAAAAAAAAAGAATCTCATTGTCACAAACCCCATCTCTCAAACCTCTATGGTTTGAGAGATATTTGCAATCAAAGTTCCCCCCTCCTTCCCCTTCTCCTGACGTCAGTGTCTAGCTCACGGCAGGAGATCCCAGTCCAGGGACCAGCTGGTGGCTCTGCAGCAGAGCCGAAATCCCATTATTCGAAAAGAATGACTTCATTGGAAAGGTCTATGAAGTGTGCCTGGTTTGCAAGCACACTTTGTGTACCGTTCCCATGAAGTAGTTCTTTTTAAATCCTTTAAGGACCGGTGCACGCACGCGCGGCCAGCACTTGGCATCCACAGGGCTTTTTTTAATTATAATTATTATTATTTCTAGTTCAGAGTTTCCAGAGTGGCGCGTGCAGCCGCGTCGGGAGCCCTGAACTCCATGACGTGCCAGGACCGTCACTGGTCCTTAAGTGCCGGACCATTGTGACGGTCCTGGCAAGTCAGTGGTTGCGAAGGGGTTAAATAACATGATTTCAGCTCCGCTGAAGAGCCTCATTGTGTCGGCCGACATGGATCTCCTTCTGTTGGCTTTGTAGCTGACATCAGGAGAAGGGGCGGTAAGGGGGAACTTTGATTGTGAATATCTCTCAGACCATAGCGGTTTGAGAGATGGGGTTTGTGGCAATGAGATTCTTTTTTACCCTCTACAAATCTATTAAAAATGTTATGGGACATTACTAACACTTTAATATGGGAAATGTAATTACAAAATATGTGCAGACGTTCTCAGTACACAATACAGACTTTAAGATTTTCTGTTTCAAAACTGAACGAAGTTAGTCCAACACCCTTAATGCTCTTTTAACAGAAGTTCAGTTTAACTTCCGCCTGTTCGTTCTCTTCTTGCCTTCCAGCGCTGGGATTGGCCGGACAGGCGTCCTGATCACTATGGAAACAGCGATGTGTCTAATGGAGTGCAACGAACCTGTGTACCCCCTGGACATTGTGAGGACAATGAGAGATCAGAGAGCGATGATGATCCAGACTCCGGTAACCTTTCATTTCATTCCTTTTCTTCCATCTGTAAATAAAAAAATAATAATAATTAAAGGGATAGTAATGTCTGTATTAAACTTTATCTCTGAGTCTTCTATAAGGTATTATAACATATATTGCTATGTTTAATTACTCACATGTTTGTATTTTGTAAGATATTAAAGCTGAAATGATCCCCCTCCCTCCCCTTCTGGCCGAGTCACGTTGCCTCTCTGTCTGTCCCGGACGGATGCAGCGAGGGACAATCTTCAGGAAGCAAAAGGGAAATCCTTCCCTCCTTCATCAAGTGAACCAGGGTTTTCCTTATACTTACTGACTGAAGACTGTCCCTCGCTGCATCCGTCCGGACCAAACAGGGACAACGTGACTCTGCCAGAAGGGGAGGGAGGGGAATCCTTTCAGAGTTAATATCTTATAAAATACAAACATGTAATTAAACATAGTGATATATGTTCTAAAATCTTACAGAAGACTCAGAGATAAAGTTTAATATAGACATTACTATCCCTTTAAAAAAAAAAATATATATATATTTATAGAGAGAGAGATGGATATAGAGAGAGAGAATTTTTCAATAGAATTTGAAGGCCATATGCAGAAAGAAGAGACAAGCAATTCTAGAAGAAGCCAACTGTACTACAGAGGACACACAATTCCTCGTAGTTCTCATTGATTTAAAGTGGAACAACCACGTCACAAAATGTTTCGCTTTATTAAGTCCCCTTCTGGCGACTAGCTGCTTAGTAGCGCTAGTCACCAGAATTATTACCTTATTTAATAGATATATGCTTTATTCCCTAGCGGTCAGTAGCACGGAGCGCGGACATCTTGCTAGAATGACGTCTGTGCTCCTGCACCGGCCGGCTCCTAGCAACGCCTCCTAGACCCGGCTGGTACTGACAGTGAAGGCGCGTGGACGCCATTCTGGCAAGATTTCCGCGTTCCGTGCTACTGACAGCTGGGGAATAAAGCATTTATCTATTAAATCAGGTAATAATAATGGTGACTAGCGCTACTAAGCAGGTAGTCGCCAGAAGGGGATTTAGTTAAGCTAAACATTTTGTGACATGGTAGTTCCGCTTTAAATAGACTTTTAAAGGGATAGTAACACTTCGTTTTAACTTTATTTTATTTTGTAGGCATTAAAAAAACATGAAGAATGATATAAGTCTTATCTCTCAAACCTTTATGGTTTATGAGATATTCACAAGCAAAGTTCCCCTCCCCGCCCCTTTTTCCTAGTGTAAGCCATCTCTTCTCAGATGTGGATTAGGTTGTATGACAGTACAGATAACAGAAGGGGACAATTTTCTTTGTATGAAAACAATGAAAGCCCTTCCCCCCTTGAAAAGTTTTTCAGCTTTTTCCATTATCTTAATTGAAGATTGTCCCTCTCTGCAGTCTACCTGGGCATCTCCCTTCTTATCTGGTTGAACAGGGGGGGGATACTTTGTTTGTGAATATCTCTTAAACCATAAAGGTTTCAGAGATAAGACTTATATCATTCTTCATGTTTTTTTAATGCCTACAAAATAAAATAAAGTTAAAATGAAGTATTACTATCCCTTTAAACCTCAAAATGATGGAAAACGTCTCCAGTACTTTAATAAATGAGAATTGACTGTTCCCTCATGGTGTCGTTGGTTTGCTCCAAATTGTCACCTCTTTTTCTTCCAGAATACGGCCCTTTGTGTTTTGATTTAGTTTAATTCTATTTTGGACTAGCGAATGTTGCACGGCGTTGCCCATGGGATTATGGAGAATGGCGCTCTGCATGACTGCTCTGCTGAATTTGAGGGTTGGAGAACACCGTGCATAGGCGCCGTGTGTTAATTTATAGGAGAAGCAACAATTCCCCTAATACTAACTTACCCTACTCTGGCGAGAAAATACTAATGACCACTATGAATCTTGCGCCTTTTTTTCCACCGGATAATATTTTCATAGACCTGACATCCAGGAAGGACTGAAGAAGTTCTGTCTTGTACAAACACAAAATTCATAGGGGTCATTAGGATTTTTCAGGTTCGTAATGTAAGCGGGAGGGTTATTATTAAATGTTACTTCCACTTTTGAAATATGTTGCTCACCCCTCTGTCACTCAAAGGGTTAAGACTAACAGAAGTCCTGTGCTTGGGACTCTTATATAATTTACTAGATATGAGGTAGGAAACGTTGGATCTCCAGCTTGGAGCCTCCAAATCCTATTATCCCCAACCAGCTGACAGCATCCAGCTTCTGCACAGCCAGAGAGCGCCCCCTTCGGGACTAGAACAATCAAACTGAAATGCAGAGTCTCTCTGCAAATGAATATTTGAGCTTGATACATTTGGCACTAGGTGGCGCAGTTTGATCTAGCATCAACATGTCTAGTTCAGGCCTGAATTCTACTACAACTGAAATGTATCTACAAATTTCTCTGTAGACTTCAATGGGAAACCAGTGATCACTATCAACTGCAATGTTATCTATTCCCCAGCGCAACTAGAAGCACATGTATGGTAGGAAGCTAAACCACATACAGTACTGTTTCCGTTGTCCAAATGAGAGAAATTCCAGGGTTTGAAGGTCTGAACCCAGCTGTGATTCTCCAGCCATTGTTGGACTACAATTTCCCATATTCCTCAGCTGGCCTCCAGCTGTTACTAAAGTACAACTCCCATCATCCTTAGCTTTCCTCCAGCTGTTACTGAAGTACAACTCCCGTCATCCTTAGCTGAGAATGATTGTGGTTGTAGTTTGGCACTTGCTGTAGAGCTACAGATTACCTAAACCTGTAAGGTTTGCTGTGGGGGAAGGGCTATCCTCCCCATTGTCTATGTCCTTTTGTTTTTCCTACTGTCCATTTTACTACCCGCTGCACAAAAGCCCTCTGAACTTGTTGAGAGTGATGTACTACATTTAGACTGTAAGCTCCTTGGGGCAAACACCTCTCTCCTATTGTCTTTATGACTGTGACTGTTATTGATGTTTTTAAAAGTAATGAAAGAGGACAATTACAACATACTCAGCTCCCGCCATTGTGGCACGCACTTGAACTCACGCGCTTGATCTCGAGCACACACATTCAAACTCAAGCACGCACTTGATCTTGAGAACACGCACTCGAGCACACGCACTCGAGCACACGCACTCGAGCACACGAACTCGAGCACATGCACTTGAACTCGAGCACACGAACTCGAGCACACGCACTTGAACTCGAGCACACGAACTCGAGCACACGCACTCGAACACTCACATACACTACCCCTCCTGCCCACATTTTTCTGTTTTAATTACTAACATCAGGTCTACAAAGTTGTGAGTACCTTGGTATTTGGGGATACCATTTTTTGTTTAGACTAACCGTTTATATTTTAGCTTTCAAGAGATCAGCTCTCTTCCTCGGTTCAATAGCCACATACAAATTAATTCATTATGGAACATACCGCATTTAGCCACAATACAAATTAATTCATTATGGAAGATACCGCATTCAGCCGCAATACAAATTACCCTCCGGTAACTGTGCAGTGTAAATCTGTCTAGACATTGAGGGTGATATTCCAGAGTGAACTGGATCAGATTAATGGCACTGTAGTTGTAGAGTCTAAATCCCCATTGAAATCTATGAGACTTTTGGGCATTTTTTGTTTCTGCTCAGTGGTATCGTTTCACCCTAATGACTTGTGTTTCCTTGCTTTCAGAGTCAGTACAGATTTGTGTGTGAAGCTATCCTGAAGGTATACGAAGAAGGATTGGTAAAACCTTTAAAAACATCACATCATAAATAGAAAAGAACAGGGGGTCAGGATATGAATGAAGTCACCTCGTCCCCCAGCAGGGATCGAAACAGGCCATCGCTCGGAGCGTCAGCCCGCTCTGATCACAGGCCTCGGTGATCCAGGCCAGGAGAAATCCAGACGGACTTTGAAAACTTAAGCACTGTTGCACTTTATGTTCAAACAAACAGAAGAGAAGAAGATTTCTGAAACTCTACATTTCTCGCGCATTGGGCAGATTTTGTTTTTTTCTTTAATAATTTTATGCTCCAGCTTTGCTTTGAACAAACAGAATGAAGACTCTTATTTATGTGACTCTGCTTTTAAGCCACAAGTCCTTCTGTCCCTCTGTTCAGTGTTGTCTGCCAGAGAGGCTGAATATACATTTCACATCTTAGACTGCAAGTCTCTCTGCAGTGCACAGGATCCCAAGTGAAAAATATATATATAAATAGATAATGTTATATTCAAGCAAACAAGGCTTGAAATTCCCAGTCTGCTTCATTATCAGAAAGCCGTTTTTGGTCCACATATATACATATATTTATATTTATTAGAACCCAAGTTTGGGTTAAGAGAACTTTAATATGCTTGTAAAACACCATTGTGTATAATTGTGTTATATTGAAGATACAGGTAGTTCTGCCATTGAGCTGTTAGTAACCCAGTGAGTACCAGAGAGGTGTGTAACACATTGCGTTGCGTACCTCACTAGGACTCAAAGGGTTAAACACTTTTTGACATCGCAGAGGAGACCAAAATGTCCCTTCTAAAAAGTCCTCCTCTGATCATTTTTGTGCATCTGTTTTGCACCGTAACCCTTCTAAGGTCAAGAGGGGAAGTGCTGCGCCTTCTAGCCTTAAACCCTTTCAGTACTGGAGGAATATGCACACACGTTGCAATACACTTCTGACACTTAAAGGGTTAAGCAGCATCGGGAGGAGAATTACTATATCTGTGTGACGCTCTGAAAAAGCGTGTCCTTGAACACCATTTTAAGTGTTATCTGTCACCTAGGAACAAGTGGATCTTTTTTTGTTTAACAGAAGGCCTTAACCCTTTGAGTGCCAGAGGGGTACGCAGCGCATTGCTTTGCAATGTGTTGCGTACCCCTCTGGCACTCAAAAGGTTAACTAGTTAGATGTCCTTCAGACAACAGTCATATCTATATACTGGTATAGTCTAGTGCTAGTTAGTTTCAATTTATAATCTGAAAAAGACAGTGAGCCCTTATGAGGTGTGATGTAGAATTAGACTTCAATAGAGATCACAATATACAGGTAACAGCAGATATAATACAAAATATATATAAAATATAAACACAAATAGCCTCGATCTGGTGTTCCAAGATGAAGGAGAGTCAGCACTCAGGATGGGTCCTGATACAGGTCACTGTGAGGACCAAAAATGTTTGTCTAATAAGTGTGAATTTATTGTATGTGGTACTTTAGAGTGCTGACCCTTTCCTTCTTATTGGAACGCCCGGTGGTGGGTATGTGTAGACCCTCTTGTTTATGGGCACATGCTCCAACAACAATCCGCTTATTCCATACTTAAAAATCATTACAGGAATGCAGCTAGTCTAGATATTTTTGTTTTTTACACACACACCACCTTACTGGTATCTAGGTCCTTCTGTTAAATTAAGAGCCGCATATCCCTAGGTTACAGTTCCCCTTTAAAGGAGCATTACTGCTAAAGTAAAACAAGTTGTTATTGTATGAAAAGCACATTGCAACAGTTACAAGTTTCTGTACTGAGAACTAAAATATATACGTAATATTGCCTGTATTTTTTCTTTTTTCCAGCAAGCTAGGGGAAGGAATTGTCCTTTGCACTTCCTGTTTTGTTGGCTGTAATGTGCGCTTTGTGAGGTACAACAGGAAGTAAGAAGTGCAGGGGACGGTAGCTTCCCCCAGCCTGATGAAAAACCGCAAAAACATGTCAGATCAAAGGTTTGAACAGTTCTGCATGTAGTGATATGATTGTTACAACAGCTAAGTTTATAAAAGAGCAAATTGAGCTTCTCCAGTAGTGTTCCTTTAAAACTTTTAAAGACCAGAGGGGTGAGCAATCAATCTGGTCCTTAAAGGGTTAATCCCTTGTGGACAAGAGGGGCGTGTAACAGATTACTGTAAAAAGCCTTGTGCACCCCTTTGCTGCTCAAGGGATTTATATTGTTCTGTTCGGAAAATGTACAGGGTTCTGTAGTGAAATATATCTATATTTTGTGACGTTGTCCATGAACATTTTGGGATGATCACTCACAAACTGGCCAGGATTTGCTAAGGGAGGAAACAGCCCTTTGCAGGGAAAACTAAGGTACAAAGAAATCTTGCGCATTTTTATTTTGCCCGATTCATACAATAGATATCGTGCCCAGCGAGGCCTATTTTCTGCCCTACTATACACCCAATTGTATTCTAGTCTCTGGCAAATTTGTACAGAAACCGATGCTTCTTGCTCATAAAATACCCATCAACTTCAAGGTGTGATAATGAGGTGATAAAGAGGACATGACATCACCAGTGATATCACTTCTCCAGTTCCTATGTTATTCTATGAAGCCAATGTACTGAGATTTCTTCGACTTTGGAGATCTTAGTGCATAAGGTCCATAGAGTAAGATAGGAATTGGAGAACTGATAAATTGGAGAAGTCATCTCCACTTTATACCGCTTAGTGATTCTCCCTCCAGATCTCCTATTCTTTTCTCTGCGCATACACTGTTCCTTATTGTTGTTAGTAACTAAGCTTTCGACAGTGCACACAGTCATGGGATCAGCTTCATGGCTAATTACCCTCCTTAGTAAATTCTGGTCAGTAAGGCAGATGTACAAAGACGAATTGGATTAATTCCAGAATTAAACCATTTGCACCACAGGAAACAACTAAAAATCCCCATGGATTTAAAAGGCTTTTTAACCACTTGAATGCCCGAGAGATTTGGAGGCATATGAACCAACAGGACTCTTATTTGGCTTCTGCGGTTCAGTCGTTTTGCTCTAGAATTGTTCCACTTAATTTAGTAAATCAGCCCCACAATCTTAATCTGTTTTAAGAATATACACCCCCTTCCTCACACCCCTGTGAGACGTTCTTAAACCTTCAATTCATTTTCGCAAAGACTCCTAATTGTCCCCAGGTCTAACTCGGGCAAAATCTGTAGGAATTTCTTCCAAGCACCAACGCTTGTTGTGACCTTTGTGAATCCGTGCTCTGGTTGAATAAGGGTTTTATGGCAAACCCCAAAATTACAACTTGTCTAAACCCATTTGCATGCTATAAGTGTTACCCCCTTGAATGCTAGACGCCTCTAGCATCCTAGAGGTTAACGTAAGATGCAGCTATTTTCCTTAGTAGATTTCAACAAATTCAATTGTGCAAATGTCTCCTGCATGTTTAATTGCTGTTCTCTGTGGGTACTTCCCTTACTTCTTAGGGATTTAAAGGATACGTAAAGTTTTTTTTAATTCTGGAAAATAAATAAATTGCAGAGCTTTTCCTGTCCAGTAAAACAAGGGGTAACCTCCACCTCTGGCAGTTGCTTCATTCAAAAGTTATAACCAGTGAAATTGTGGCAGAGCTATTACTATCATTCTATGGACAACTGTAGCCAGTGTCTCTCTCTCCTCCCAACTCTGGTCTTCAAGAGCTACCAACAGTTCTTGTGTTCAGGATATCCCCGTTAGAGCATAGGTGGACCAGTGAGGGGCTCAGGCACTTCAAGTGGTCCACATGTCCTCATTCAGGGATGTCCTAAAAACCTGCACTGCCGGTAGATGTTGAGCACCAAGCTTGCCTTCCTGCGAAGTAATTGTCTGAACACCAGAGGGCACTGTTAATGGGGAAAAAGTTCTAGCCGTCATAACTATATGGAAATAAACATCCCCCCAACAGTGGGGGTCCCCCTGTTTTACTTAGCAGGAAAAGCCCTACAATATATTTAGTTTTTAATAATAATTGCTTAATACGCCTTCAACCATTTTAATGCCAGAGGGGTGTGCAACACATTGCAAAGCATCTGGCTTTCAAAGGGTTAATCTTAGCTCAAATACTCAAATAATTGCAAGATTAAAGGAATGGTAATTTTTTTCTTACTCTTTTATTTAGCAGTAAATATTGTTACCGGTATATTTGCACTAATGATGTGTAATTATCATACTTAGTTTATTTCAAGTCATTCTTTTTCTCCTGCTCTCAGCGATGTGATCGCCCTCTATCTGTAGTCTCTGATAATAGACCGTGACTCTGCAACATCATCAAAGGTTCAAAAATACTCTACCTGTGTGTGTCTCACTCTCTAATAATTATTTATTAGTAATGTTTATGAGGTTGTAAAAGGGCATGCGTGCATGATGTTCAGCCTTTCCATATCACCTTAATTGATCCACAGGAAGGCAGAAACAAAACTTAGTGAAGATATTTCCATTTATGCTCAAGTGGGTAAAAAAAATTCCTTCCTTTTTCGAAATGACAATCTGATATTTTTTTCCTGTGTATTTTTACCAACTCTCATAATTTTCTATATTGTTCTGAGCTAGGAATATGTCCTCCAAGTTTTTGAAAGTATCTTCCTCCCAGTTCAAAGAATTTCACACCTTTACTGCCCCTACTATAAATAAAATCTCTGCCTTTGTTGTGTTCTCTTGTGCTGGCTGTTCAACCGAACAGTGTGAGACCGTCCTTTTGATTCTAAGCAAATACAGTTCAGTCACAGACACTTTTTGCAGAATGCAGACAGAGGGCGATCACAGACCGAAAGTGAAAACAACATAAATCAAATAGCTGAATTAAATTGTCTACACAAAGAAAAGCCAGCAGGTTAAATATATTAACATATACTGCAAAAATAATTTTAACTTTCAAATAAAACATTACCATTCCTTTACTGTTTCTGTGCCAGAAGGGACGTGTTGTGAAGCAGTAGAAAGCAAAGAGTTGATAATGCAGACCAGCTGCAGTAAGGTTCCTTATGGAGTAAGCAAAAAAGGAGCAATTCTGCAGCAAAATAACTGCACTATGGTGAGGGGGGAGGTTATATATTCCCAAAAATCCCCACTGATTAAAAAGGAAATTTGAAGCTCTTGTATGCTAGAGAGATCTCCAACACAGTAAAGTGGTTAAAGGCCCCATTTAGCCTTTTGAGTGCAAGACAGGTACCCGATGCAGTACCTCTCTGGCACTCAAAGGGTTAAAGGAATAGTAACGATTAATATGGAATAAATATATGTATTGCAGAGTTAATTCTCACTACTTAGATTTGTTTTATTCAAGGATAGTGCAGCACAAACTTGCATTTTTTTGGGTGCAGTACACCTCCGTGGCCTGTAATGTTATGGTGGTGCTGTGGCTACAGCAGTCTATGAATAGTTGTAAATTGACAGTAATCCTCCATATGTTGCTGCAGCAACAGCACCAGTGTGAACCCACTCCAAAATGCAAGTTTGGGTTGTGATAACTTTTGAATAAAGCATCTCTCAGCAGTGGGAGGTGCCTTGTTTTTCTCCTCAGGTTAACCCTGCAGTATATAGTTTTCCAGTATTAAGCATTCCTTAACTCTCTGGGTGACAGTGGGGTATGCAATGGGTTAAAATAATTTGCACCCCCACCCCCATGGTGCAGTTGGTTTGCTCCATAATTGCTTATCTTTCAGCATGTGACCCTAACTCTAGGGTTTACCTCTCTGTAACAGACTTGGGTATTTTCAATCCCTGTTTGATTTCACAGCTTTTTTTTCATCACAATGAATGCGATCGGGTCGTTCCGATATCAGTCATCTGTTCAGGCAGAGCTTGTGGGTCTGCGTTCAGCTCTGCGTCTGTCGTCACTGCTGCCGTATTTCAATCTCTAATCGTCAAGCATGTCAGTGTCAGGTGACTCGCTATCCTCCTCCGTCTAACGACCCTCCCTCTTTTCACGTCCGTGGTACAATCGCTCCCTTGGCAACCCGGCAAACATCTGTCACGTACAGAACTTTCTCTTGGTACGATCGGGACCGAGATTCGTCTCCTGCTTTTGTCTTAGAAATCTCTGTAACCCTCAGTAGTATTGTATGTTTGACGTCTCCGGACTTGATCTGCATACACTTCGGACACGTGAAGTAAAGTCATTTGTCTGCCAGTAATGTTGGTTTTAAAAACCCACGAAAAAGTGTTTTTTTGTTCTGTTTTGGGGGGGGTGTTTGGGAAATTTGTTGCACCCTATATACAGGGTAACACCGTCACTCCTTCATGGGAACGGATGTATATCTAGAATATAATGTTTCTTCCCACTTGTTAACCCTTTGAGTGCCAGAGGGGTACGCTACGCATTGCAGAGCAATGCGTCGCGTACCCCTCTGGCACTCAAAGGGTTAGACTTCTGAAATGCAGAGAGTTCTCCATTGCATTAATTCACATTGTGTTGGAGACCTTTGTAGCATGCCAGGGGTTAAAAATGTAGGACATCTAGTTAAAAAATGATGGCTTTTATATGAATAATTTAGCTAATATATTCTCAGTGTCTTGAATGAAATCAGATTTGAACCAGAGAGTTTGCTTTTTTTTTAAATGAGTTCAGTTTTATCCTGAGAAAAAAAAACATTTTGTACGATTTTTTCCTGGTGAGTAATTCGAATAGCTGCTTCATTCAAATATTATTACAGTCCAAGTTTTATCTATAAACTCCTGCTTCTCAGAGGGTTAAACTGTTCTTAGCAGCAACTGCTACCCTCAACAGAGATTGTGCCGTCCACATAGTTAAAGGGGATCTGTCACCCCTTTACAACTTTGACTAAATCATTTTGTTCTATATCGTACATAAAAAATAAAAATGCTTGTGTGGCGAAATTAACCCTTTGAGTGCCAGAGGGGTACACAATGCATTGGCACTCAAAGGGTTAAAAGAATAAATACCTACTTCCGGGCAGACTGTGGTTACCTGATCTGTACAGAAGTCTGCCTCTGCCTCTCTATCCAGCCTCCTCCAATGACGGTAAGCTGTCTGTAAGCTGGAGTGATCTCATTGGCCAGAAATCGATCCCTGCCAATGAGAGCGCTCCTTCTTACAGACAGAGAAGGACTCTGTCATCGGAGGAGGCTAGATAGAGAGAGACAGAGCGGCAGACTGCGGTACAGATCAGGTAACCGCAGTCTGCCCAGAAGTAGGTACAAGGCTGTATTTAATCTTTTAATTTTGCCAAACAAGCATTAAAAAAAAAAAAATGTATACACTTTTCATTATGTACAATATATAACAAAACAATTTAGGCAAAGTTGTAAAGGGGTGATAGATCCTCTTTAACCCCTTAACGGTGATGGTCGTAGCACGTCGCGTACATTTTACTTACAGCGCTTCTCCGGGAGCGCTGTATGTAAAAACTGGGAGCGAGATTGACCGCTCCAAGACTGGAGCGGTCTCTCTCAGTCCCCAGTGCGGTGTGCCGGTACGCATCACAGGTCACGTGTGCCGGCACGTCAGAATCTTCAAAGCGGTCCTTAAGGGAAGGTTACTTCCCAGGACCGCGGACGTCAAAGGGCTAATCTGTTGCCCACTATGGGAAACAGGAGCCACTGGTTACAGTTCTACATCGATGGTGATGGTAACAGCTCCTTCACGTTGACTGTTTGAACTATTATAACTTTTGAATAAAGCAGCTTCCAGCAATGGCCGTTTCCTTATTTTACTCAGCAGGAAAAACTCTTCAATATGGCTTTTGTTTTTTGTTTTTTTTTAAATCCAGTAACCCTTTGAGTGCCAGAGAGATATCTAATGCTTTGCAATGTGTTGGATACCTCTCCAGCAGTCGGAGAGTTAATAAAACTTTACAGATCCTCAAACGCCAGATGCTAGAGATCTCGCGCCGATGGCGACCACTTTAGCATCCGGGCGGGTTAAATGGATACAAATATCTAAAATGAAATGATGAAACGGGCTTGTGTAAGTCTACATATCATGATCTCCTAGCTCGCGTCTGTAATAGGAATTCTTTGTACGGGAGCTCAAAAAAAAAATGTAGGGATTGTGCAGGGCACCCTGGACTCTTAACATAAACTGTTACACCTGATAAACAACTGACCCTTCAGCCCATTTCCCTGTCCATTTAACCCTTTAAATGACAGAGTTGTCCAACGCATTGCAACAGAATGCATTAGATACCTCTCTGGCACTCAAAGGGTTAAAAGGCTCAGACTTGACTATTCCAGTAGTTCTTACATTCAATTACTTTTTTAGTTTGAAAGGGCATTGTCACATGGAAACAACTTTAGTGATACCTCCTCCACTCACTGACACTGCTCGGCAATGCATTACCCACCTCCCCTAACACTGACTTCCTGTCTTATCCCTACATTACCTCCTCCACTCACTGACACTGCTCAGCAATGTATTACCCACCTCCCCTAGCACTGACTTCCTGTCTTATCCCTACATTACCTCCCCACTCACTGACACTGCTCAGCAATGCATTACCCACCTCCCCTAGCACTGACTTCCTGTCTTATCCCTACATTACCTCATCCCTCACTGACACTGCTCAGCAATGCATTACCCACCTCCCCTAGCACTGACTTCCTGTCCTATTCCTACATTACCTCTCCACTCACTGACACTGCTCAGCAATGTATTACCCACCTCCCCTAGCACTGACTTCCTGTCTTATCCATACATTACCTCCCCACTCACTGACACTGCTCAGCAATGCATTACCCATCTCCCCTAGCACTGACTTCCTGTCTTGTCCCTACATTACCTCTCCCACTCACTGACACTGCTCAGCAATGCATTACCCACCTCCCCTAGCACTGACTTCCTGTCTTATCCCTACATTACCTCCCCACTCACTGACACTGCTCATAAATGCATTACCACCTCCCCTAGCACTGACTTCTTGCCTTCTCCCTACATTACCTCCCCACTCACTGACACTGCTCAGCAGTGCATTACCCACCTCCCCTAGCACTGACTTCCTGTCTTATCCCTACATTACCTCCCCACTCACTGACACTACTCAGCAATGCATTACCCACCTCCCCTAGCACTGACTTCCTGTCTTATCCCTACATTACCTCCCCACTCACTGACACTACTCAGCAATGCATTACCCACCTCCCCTAGCACTGACTTCCTGTCTTATCCCTACATTACCTCCCCACTCACTGATACTGCTCAGCAGTGCATTACCCACCTCCCCTAGCACTGACTTCCTGTCTTATCCCTACATTACCTCCCCACTCACTGACACTACTCAGCAATGCATTACCCACCTCCCCTAGCACTGACTTCCTGTCTTATCCCTACATTACCTCCCCACTCACTGACACTACTCAGCAATGCATTACCCACCTCCCCTAGCACTGACTTCCTGTCTTATCCCTACATTACCTCCCCACTCACTGATACTGCTCAGCAATGCATTACTCACCTCCCCTAGCACTGACTTCCTGTCTTATCCCTACATTACCTCCCCACTCACTGACACTGCTCAGTAATGCATTACCACCTCCCCTAGCACTGACTTCCTGTCTTATCCCTACATTACCTCCCCACTCACTGACACTGCTCAGCAATACATTACCCACCTCCCATAGTACTGACTTCCTGTCTTATCCCTACATTACCTCCCCACTCACTGACACTGCTCAGCAATGCATTACCTTCCTCCCCTAGTACTGACTTCCTGTCTTATCCCTACATTACCTCCCCACTCACTGATACTGCTCAGCAATGCATTACTCACCTCCCCTAGCACTGACTTCCTGTCTTATATCCCTACATTACCTCCCCACTCACTGACACTACTCAGCAATGCATTACCCACCTCCCCTAGTACTGACTTCCTGTCTTATCCCTACATTACCTCCCCACTCACTGACACTGCTCAGCAATGCATTACCCACCTCCCCTAGCACTGACTTCCTATCTTATCCTTACATTACCTCCCACTCACTGATACTGCTCAGCAATGCATTACTCACCTCCCCTAGCACTGACTTCCTGTCTTATATCCCTACATTACCTCCCCACTCACTGACACTACTCAGCAATGCATTACCCACCTCCCCTAGTACTGACTTCCTGTCTTATCCCTACATTACCTCCCCACTCACTGACACCTCTCAGCAATCCAGTGCCCAACTCTCCTAGTACTGATAAGGTTGTGTCAGTGAGTAAGGAGGTAATATAGGACTATGACATGAAGTGCGTGCACGGCATGCCTAAATTACAATCATCTATACATTTTAAATAACTCAAAAACTAGTTTTCTAAATACAACATGTAAGGGATTTTGCAAACTCTTTCAGAATCACCAAAGTTGTTTTTAGGTTACAGGGTCCCGTTAAATACACATATGTCTCAACAGTGATAGTGCGATAATGTCTGTAAAGTGTCAGGCAACATAACAGTGTGTTTGAATAGAAGCGGATGGATAGTTATCTTACATATTATTATTATTATTGCTGGTTTTAGATCTGATCGCTTATTACAGCTGTTCTAACATACATAAAGATACAGTGGCTGTGTGGAACAGGAGCACCGTTTTCTTCACATGCGTTAGAAGAGCAAGTTTAGGATGATATTATATTCCAGATCTTTTACAGGTGCTTACTTTGGATTTCAATGATACAAGCCCATTTCATTTTTAGGTATTAATGTCCTGTTAAACTTTAAAAACAAGATGGGGTTGCAATGCATTACTTTTTCAATGCATTGCACGCCAATCTAGTCCTCAAAAGGTTAACCTTATCTAGCGCTGTTTTTGAGGAGTAAGACACACGTTCACTGCCTTTCAGTCCTCCGGTTCAGCTACGGTCCAGTTAACCAGACAATGACTGCTTGAAAAGAAAAAAATGTGAATTTTTATTGTTAAAAAAATAAGGATGTGTTTTATATGTACAGGCTTATGAGACAATGAGATGTGGATATACTTCTGATTAAAAAAAAAAAGATTAAAAGATTAAAGTGTGTAAAAGAGCCTGGTTTACTTTTTTTTTTTTTTCTTTTGTATTGGTTCTATCCAAGATAATCTCAGTGCATTAGATTATTGTGTCAGATGGTATTTTGGAATAGTCTAAGCACACCTCACCTTTAAAGAGATAGTATTGCTTGAAAATAATTTTATTTTATATTGTAGACCTTAAAAAAAACATTAAAAATGATATGTCTTATCTCCCAAACCTTTATGGTTTGGGAGATTAGCAAGTAAAGTTTCCCCTGGAGTGACGTCACTGCTAAAGCCTTCAGACTTGGAATCCGGTACTGGGACCGGCCGCGGCTCTTCAGCAGTGCTGAAAGAATTTCTTCATTGGAATGGTCTACAAAGTGTGCTTGCAAACCAGGCACACTTTGCAGACAGTTCCATTGAAGTAGTTCTTTTTTAAAGATCGTGATCTCGGCACTGCTAAAGAGCTGCAGGCTGATCTGTGGACCGGATTCCATATCTGTCCACTAGATGGCAGACTTGGCTAAAACAGCCAGGAAAAGGGAACTTAAAAGCATAGTAATACTTTGTTTTAACTTTATTTTATTTTGTAGACATTAAAAAACATGAAGAATGATATAAGTCTTATCTCTCAAACCTTTATGGTTTGAGAGATATTCACAAGCAAAATTTCCCCTCCTGCCCCTTTTACCTAGTGTAAGCCATCTCTTCTCAGATGTGGAATCCAGTCCATAGACCAGACAGATAACAGAAGGGGACAGTCTTCTTCCTATGAGAACAATGAAAACCCTGCCCCCCATGACAAGTTTTTCAGGTTTTTCCCTTATCTTAATTGAAGATGGTCCCTCTCTGCAGTCTACCTGGGCACCTCCCTTCTGATCTGGCTGAGCAGTGTTACATCAGTAAAAGGGGAGGGAGGGGGATACTTTATCATTGAATTACTCTTGTGCTACAACTTTGACAGTATTGATATAACACTCTCCAAAGTCCAAATACTATGATGATTAATTAGAGCTGCTTTTATTATGAAACATTACTATCCCTTTAACTTTACTTGCTAATATCTCCCAATCCATAAAGGTTTGGGAGATAAGACTTATATCGTTTTTAATGTTTTTGTAAGGGCTACAATATAAAATAAAATTATTTTCAAGCAATACTATCCCTTTAAACATGGGCACACGTAAAAATGCACACTGCAGGGCATCATTGATTTCCAGCAGCCCTGAAGGTTGGATATTTCCTATGGGTCACCGATTAAAAGAGAGATCTTGTCAGCCCATTTAGGGGAACGATATATAGGACAAAGTGGCTCTTGTATTTTTTATTACTATTATCTATTTTTTTGTACCTAAATAGCAGTTCATTAAAGCGGAACTTTCACGTTCGGTAAATTCGCCCTGCAATAATTAGGCAGGTGGCGACTAGCTTAATGATAGTTATCTTATCTCTTACAACTTCACCATTCTAAAGAAATCCTTAATCTTCGGAGACACGAAGCCAGGCATCAGCGCAGACATCTTGTCCTTGTGCCTGCGCTGTCAGTCCTGGTCTCCACTAAGACGTATTGCAGTGTGCCACATGGTAACCAGAAGAGACTGACGGCGCAGAATGCACTAACCTGGCTGTCAGTCTCCGAAGATGAAGGCTTTCTGTAGAATCGTGTAGTTCTAAGAGGTAAGAGAACTATTAAGCTAGTCGTCATCTGCCTAATTATTGCAGGGCGACTTTATCTTTGGTGAAAGTTCCTACTTAAAGGAGCAGTAAACATTTATAAAAACACCTATTTTATAGAGCTTTTCCTGCTGAATAAAACAAGGTCACTCCCACTGCTGTCAGATGTTTTATTCAAAATGCATAGCAGTTCAAATAATCAAGAAGTGAATTTACTGTGTTTACTTCCTGATAGTTCTAACTGACAGGAAGTGAATTTACTTTGTTTACTTCCCGATAGGTCTAACTGACAGGAAGTGAATTTACTGTGTTTACTTCCTGATAGTTCTAACTGACAGGAAGTGAATTTACTGTGTTTACTTTCTGATAGTTCTGACAGGAAGTGAATTTACTGTGTTTACTTCCTGATAGTTCTAACTGACAGGAAGGGAATTTACTGTGTTTACTTCCTGATTGTTCTGACAGGAAGAGAATTGAACAGGAAAACTAATTAGAATTTGACCACTAGAGGGCTCTGCTAATGTAAAAACAAACAAACATGGATTTAATCTGTAATAACTCTGGAAATATAAATCTCTCAGCAGTGGGAGTACCCTTATCTTACTCAAAAGGAAAATCCCTACGATATATATTTTTTCATAAAAAAAAAGTTTACTGCTCCTTGAAAGCCTTCTAAAACACTCCAATTTAACCCTTTGAGTGCCAGCGGGTTACTCTGCAATGCGTTCAGTACCCATCTGGCACTGAAACTGTTAAGTAAAGTGCTCGTGAAAAATTTAAGAAAAAAAATGACAGTTTGATGAGTTATAACTTTTGAATTAACCACCAGCAGTTTTTTTTTTACTCGGTGGGAAACATCATACAGTGTATGTGTGTGTGTATATCTATATGTACACTACCAGTCAAAAGTTTGGGGTCTCTTAGAAGTGTCCTTGTTTCTGTTATGGGAGCAGCTTGACCGTATGGTACGTAAGAAGTGCCCATCAAAGCAATCCAAATTGTGGGAGGAGCTTCAGGAAGCATGGGGTGAAACCTCAATACACTGACAACTAGAATGACAAAGGTCTGCAATTGCTGCAAATGGAAGATTCTTCAACAAAAGCAAAGTGAAGAATTATTATTTAAATTAAAAATCATTATTTCTCTGTCGTCCAATACAGGTTACTGGTAACTTTGGGTAGGCGATCTGCCCCTTTAATTGTAGGCAGGAACAATTCTAGAATTGTATGCAGGGGGTGGAGCCTACCTTCCCTCCATGGCTGCAGCTAGCCAACCAGCTCCAGAAAGATTTGTTCCTTGGTGAAGATAACGCAGGCAAGAGAACAATTCTGCTATAGCTTTACAAGTTTTTTTATTTTTCTGTTAGAAATGGAACACCACCATTAGGCGGATTACCATAACTGACAATGCCCTTAGATGTGGCTAGCTCAGTGACCAGGTGCTTTTTGTGGCCCTTGAGCCCTGGGGGGAAAATCTTGGCTACAAGTTCTTTCCCCAGGAGTTGCCCACCGAGACTTCTTCTTACATGTTAATCTGAAGACAGAAGATCTGCAGGAAAGGTGAGAAACCCTTTCAGTGCTGCAGGTCCACATGTCCCACAGTGCCCCTCTGCACAGGGGTTTTCATTTGGAGTTCCTGTTGCACACTCCTGCACTCATTGGGTTTATCTGTATGTCTGTTGGGTGTTTGGAGCAGGTTTATGTGGTACTTAACCCTTTAGCTGCGGTTTGGCATTCATTTGGGGGGTTTATGACACTTTTCCTACAGATTCAGTGTTTTTTTGGGTATCCTAACATGTTCTAGTGATGTTTCATGTCTTTTAATATTACACCTTCAATTTTGTAAAATTTTAGTTAATGGTGCACTTTACAGCATAGGCGCCATTGCTCCATTCAATCCTATGGGACTGTACATTTTGGGACATATCTCTGCAACCACTCCACCTAGCGACTTCAGAGATGGCTCATTTTACTTGTCTGCCCTTGCTCTATCATCTGGTTCATGTTTCCAGTGTGTTGGGGCGCTCAGGGGTGTACTTTTTCCAAGAAAACTACATTTCCCATGAAAGCTTGCTTCGCACGCTTGTTTCTGATTGGCTCCCGCCTCGGCAGCCATTTTGTGATCCCCTTTCACTGATGTAACACTGCTCACCTCAGAGCAGCAAGACTGTCCGGATGGATCATAGAGAGGCACAATCTTCAGTGATCATAAGAAAAAACCTGTCAAGGGGGGCAGGGTTTTCCTTATGATCACAGTAAGAAGATTGTCCCTTGCTGTGATCTCTCAGGTCAAGTGACCAGATTCCACATCTGAGGTGAGCAGTGTTACACTAGGTAAAAGGGGCGGGAGGGGGATATGTTATCATTCAATTACTCTTGTACTACAACTCTGACAGTATTGAAATAACACTCACCATGGCCCAAATACTATGAAGATTAATCAGAGCTGCTTTTATTTTGAAACATTACTATCCCTTTAAGGGTGTTACAAACGTCCATTGATTTAAAAGAGACCTTTATTTCCTATGGCAGAGGATCTCAGACCTGTCTCCCCCCTTCGTTGTGCAGGCTGTCAGGATCTACTCAGGTGAACATAGGAGAACCCATCAGGGGTCCAGTCATTCTGAAGGATCTGCCTGAGTTGCTGACATTCACTTGTGTTTAATTGAAGGGATCCTGAAAACATGTACTGCTGGGGAAGGGGCACTAGAACAGGTTTGAGGCCCCCACCACCACCACCACCTTCCCGTCCTATGGTGCAGTTGGTTTGCTCCAGAATTGCTCCTATATCTTTATACATATGGCCTCATGTCTTAGGACCACTGTATGTTCAAAAGAAAAGTGGAGGAGTTCTGGGGAAACCATTTGCACTGTAGGGAAGAACTAAAAAAAAATCCCAATGATTTAAATGTGGATTTTAACCCCTCGATTGCTAGAGAGCTGTCCAACACATTGCAAAGAAATGCCTTGGAGACCTCTCTAGCATTCAAAGGGTTAAAATTCACATTTAAATCAACGGGGTTTTCTTTAATTTTTATCTTTCTCCTATAGTGCATATGGTTTGCCCCAGAATGTCCCGACTTTCGTGTTAAGCATATGGCCCTAATTAAAGGTATTTTTACGACCCGAGGGGAACGTCCTACATAACCCCCATCCCATTTATCAGGGATCTGGAGCTGAAATCTCCCTACACTCACCCCTTATCTGAAGTCACATATTTGCTTCTAGTGCTGTCAGTCCGGTGTTGCTGACATTTCCAGCTGACAACCTAGGTGTGTGGCTTAAAGGAACATCAACGCCTAACAATGAACTGGGATCTTATACACTCAAATACCCTCAGCGTCATGCCAGCACGTGTAAAAAAAATAAATAAAAAATGCCTAAAATATAGTCTTAAACTTGGGCTGAGGGAGTAGACGTCCCTGTCTTTTCCAGGACAGTCAAGTACCAGATAAATCATAAGGTGGTTGTCTGTAAATGGGCTGATACGTTAACGCTTTGAGTGCCAGAGGGGTATGCAAACTCATTGCAGAGCAGTTTTCATTTTTTCATTGTATTTCTACATCTGTTTTCGTGTTTCCTGACAGAAAGCTCTCTGGTAACAAATCCAAAGAGCAAATTTTCAAGGAAATAAATGAAACTGCACAAACACAAAAAAAAAAAAAAACATATACAAATACATAATTTGACTGTACACATTATGCCCTTTCAGAATATATTATAAAAAACCTGGCACTTAGGTTGACAGTAGGACAAACACATACAGTCCTCCAAATCTGTTGTATAAAATGTACTTAATAAAAACTTACAACCATATATGATAAAAATTAAAGTGGACTGTCACCTTGAATTTTCTTTACATATTTGAAAACTTAATTCAAAACTGCCTGTGTGTCATGTTAAACAAAATTCCAGCAGATGTACAGTTAAGGAGAAATTCACACTTTTATTTCTAGGAAAAGTGAAAGTGCAAATGTACTGGTACTGCACAGAACCTCATTAAAGGGATAGTAATGTTTCACAATAAAAGCAGCTCCAATTAATCTTCATAGTATTTGGGCCATGGAGAGTGTTATTTCAATACTGTCAGAGTTGTAATTCAAGAGTAATTGAATGATAAAGTATCCCCCTCCCACCCCTTTTACCTAGTGTAAGCCACCTCCCCTCAGATGTGGAATCTGGTCTCTTGAGCAGACAGATCACAGCAAGGCATAATCTTCTTACTGTAATCATAAGGAAATCCTGCCCCCCTTGACAGGTTTTTCCTTATGATCACTGAAGATTGTTCCTCTCTGGGATCCATCTGGACAGTCTTGCTGCTCCGAGGTGAGCAGTGTTACATCAGTAAAAGGGGCAGGAGGGGGATACTTTACCATTCAATTACTCTTGAACTACAACTCTGACAGTACTGAAATAACACTCTCCATGTCCCATTTGTAAAAAAAAAAAGAAGTATGTTGTGTTTTTTTCGAAAAAAAAAAAGTGTATCATTGCAGGTCAGAAATTGACCTGCATTTAGCCAGCCTCCAGCACCATCAATGAAGGGGTTAATACCCCCAGCTGCTGTATTTTCTTTTTCCCCTAGGGGTCTCCTCTCTACTTCTCTCTCCCTTACTTTGATAGTAAGGGAGACAGAGGCAGAGGAGAGACATAGAGGCAGTATGCTTTGCGTGCTGCCTCTGTCTCTCAGAATGCTGGTACATGTGATCGCTGCTACGGCGATCACATGAACCGGCATAAGCAAGAAGGGCTGAGTCTGAACGCCCCGGTCTCGGAGCGTTCAGTCTCAGCCTGGAATTAATGAAAGCAGCGTGCACGGAGGCACGCTGCTATCATTTAAGCCATGACGTCCAGGACCGTCATGGGTCCTTAAGGGGTTAATATTGATGCATTGAGTGATATTGTGGTTGGTAAAACAATATATCTCGCCAAATGCACATACAATGAACAGGGAACAGGGTGGGAATGCAAAGAAGTGGATGGAAAGTGGGAGGAACAGGGTGGGAAGGAGGAGAAGTGGTCAGAGTTTTAGAAGACAACCACAGCTGGAGAAACAACCTCTGTCCCTGGTGACCCACTAAGTAACTCTAAAAACCAGACTTCAAAGGTATGAACATATTGTGTGTGTGTGTATATATATATATATATATATATATATATATATATATATATATATATAAAATCTCATCTTCAGCCATTGTCCATCAACTTCAATCCTGTGCCTTTTGTTGCCACTGTGTACCAACAAATTTGGTAATTCCATCTACCCATCTTGTCTTTGATCTTCTTGGGTGTTTAGTATCAAAGGGGATATATAGATTAGATAGGTAAGCACTCATAAGATCAATCTATCTATCTAAGTAAACAATATTTCCAGCTATTTATTTCTAAGCCATCTTCCTTTCAAGGTGCACAACCTAAATTTGTCCATTGTGGCCATAAATACATTTTTGGAGCAAAGAAGAATTTGTGCATTTATGGAATAGTCATGTGAGGTGCCACAGGTAAACAGCATGAACGGGATATAGCAAATAGACACCCGTCCAAATACCATGAAGACTCAAAATACATAAAATAAAACTGTTATTGTGCCATGGATAAAATCTGTTATTCGGTCTATTCATTGGATCCCATGAATACATTTCAACTACAAATGGGTTTATTTCAAAATAACATCTGTGCAATAGTGAACAGTCAGCTAAACAGAGGCCCCAGACCAGAATATTCCATGAGATAAACAAGCATGGTAAAAAGGTCCGAGGGTATCCTTTTAAAATGACGCATGCGAAACAGCATGCAACAACAGGGCGCATTTAACATGTCTCATGACTGAAAGGGCGACATGAGAATCTCATATTGCAGGAAAGCTCGAGATTCTCATGTCGCGGCATGCAAGGTCACCTTCACCCTTACCAGTATGATATCAAATGGCTGCCTCGGCTCTATCAAACGGCTGCGTATTGGACTCCAGGTACCATCAACCTTACCAAGATTACATCAAACAGCTTCCGCGGCTCTGTATCAAATGGCTGCTACGGCTCTATCCGCTTCTCTGCTGCTCCGTGTCACAATGTATCTCAGGAAGTTATTAGAATATGTAAAAAAAAAATCTGCACTCACATGGATCTCTTTTCAACAGTGGATCACTTATGATTGGACCAAATTATCCAATAAAGGGCAATGTCACTTCCCCGGCTCTCTGTCCCTTTTCTGCAGCTTGTGTATACTTACCTCCCATCTCATGGGTTGGCCTGACAATCCCAAGCGCTGCCTCGCCTCTCTCGTCCCTTCTATGCATGTACCATGCAATTCTGCACATAGAGAAGGGGACATTTAATTTCATACTGGTAAGGGTGAAGGCGACCTTGCATGCTGCAACATGAGAATCTCGCGCTTTCTTGCAATGCTAGATTCTCATGTCACCCTTTCAATCATGGCGACATGCTAAATGAGCCCTTTTGTCGTACTTTGTTTCACATGCAACACTTTTGAAATGTAAGCCAGGACAGAGTACAATATAAAAAATACAGAATACCAAAAAGATTTGCGTTTTAAAGGGTATATAAATTACTGCAGGGATTGTGAGACTGCACGGGCCACAACCACAATTCAGAATGTGGGTGTGACCAGCACCGCTGAGGCCCCACCCCCTCTAAATTTGTAGGTCTAGGGAGTAGCTTTCTCTGCCTATTGGGAAATTCAGCCCTGCCTTGCCGCTTGCCTCTGTACTAAACAAAATTAATCATATTATGTCTATAGAGGACAGTCTTAACATGAATAATTATACATGTTAGGAATAGTTTTTAGGAATCTAACATAAAATGGTTAATTTTTAAAGATGCTTTCTGGAAGTACATGATGTTTAACATAATATAACACAATGTAATTTATGGCTGTTAGTGTTCCTTTGAGGATTACCAGCAGCTGTACAAGAAAATACACTATATGTAGTAACATAGTAACAAAGTTGATGAGGCTGAAAAATTACCTGCATCCATCAAGTCCGGCCCATGCCAAATCACCCCTGTTGATCCAGAGGAAAGCAAAAAGAAATCCACTGAAGCCATTTCCAATTAAGTTCCAAGTGGGTAAAAAAAATTCCTTCCTGATAGAGAGAAAAAATCCTAAAGCATATCATACTGGTCCTGCCGTTACAGCAGTCCAAGCATGAAATGATCTATCTAAGCACTGTGAGCAAGGGGTTGGACTGCTGTAAGGGTAGGACCAGTATGATGTGCTTTAGGATATTTCCTCTCTGTGAAATGCACTAGTGGGCTAAAAGAGACTGCACCCCGGGTAGGACACCATTCCTATAGAGCCTGCAAATCTGTATTGCAGGTTCGTTCCTAGTTGAGTGTCTCTGGTGTTTAATATGCATATGCAAATTACCCTTGGGATTAGTCACCCCAAAGGTAATAGGGGGAATCCAGCATTGGACCCCTTGCTCACAGTGCTTAGACAAATTAGTGTCATCTCACAGGGGAGGCACAGCAAGATTGAAATGTATGTTCAGGGTTGCCCATAGAGACTTTAATACAGTGAAATAAAGTGATGATACAATAAAGTTCCAATGTACCTGTGCGCTGCCAAAGTGCACTGTGTTGCAGGTATTAAGAATGTTATTGTTTAAAATGTATGAATGCACTCTGTACTGGAAAGCATTACTGTACAACAAAATGTTGTATTGTATTTTCCATGTCAAAATAAAGATTATTTAAAAAAAAAAAAAATGTATGTCTGGGGTTGGCTGATTCTCTTGTTCAGAGAAGAATTGCCCGGCATTTTGTGGTTGGACTGCTGTAATGGCAGGACTGATATGATACGCTTTAGGATATTTCCTCTCTGTGAAAGGCACTAATGGGCTAAAATAGACTGCACTCTGGGTAGGATACTATTCCTATAGAGCCTGTAAATTTGTATTTCATGTTTGTTCCTAGTTGAGTGTCAATGAATTTTAATATACATATGCAAATTACCCTTGTGATAAGTCACCCCAATGGAAATAGGGGGAATCCAGCATTGGACCTCTTGCTCACAGTGCTCACCTTCACCTCACTGAGGAGGTCCAACAAGGCAGAATTGTATGGTTGAATTTTTTGTTGCTTCTCTTGTTTAGAGAGAAATTGCCTGGTATTTTGTGTTTGGACTGCAGTTATGGTAGGACCAATATGATGTGCTTTAGGATATTTTCTCTCTGTGAAAGACACTAGTGGGTAAAAGAGACTGCATACTGGGTAGGATACAATTCCTAGAGAGCCTGCAAATTTGTATTGCAGGTTTGTTCCCAGTTGAGTGTCACTGAATTTTAATATACATATGCAAATTATCCTTGAGATTAGTCATCCCAGTGGTAACAGGGGGAATCCAGCATTGGACACCTTGCTCACAGTGCTTAGAGAGATCAGCGTCACCTCACAGAGGAGGCCCAACAAGACTGAAACGTACATCCGGGGTTGGCTGCTTCTCTTCTTCAGGGAGGAATTGCCTGGTATTTCGTGGTTGAACTGCTGTAATGGTAGGACCAATATGATATGATTTAGGATATTTCCTCTCTGTGAAAGGCATTAGTGGGCTAAAAGAGACTGCACCCTGGGTAGGACATCATTCCTAGAGAGCCTGCAAACTTCTATTACATGTTTCTTCCTAGTTGAGTGTCACTGAATTTTAATATACATATGCAAATTATCCTTGGGATTAGTCACCCCAATGGTAATAGGGGGAATCCAGCACTGGACCCCTTCCTCACAGTATTTAGAGAAATCAGCTACATCTCACTGGTGTATATACCCAATCCCCCAGGCAAATGCCCACAGAGACTTTAATACAGTGAAATAAAGTGATGATACAATAAAGTTCAAATGTACCTGTGTGCTTATTGTTTTAAATTTATGAATGCATTCTGTATTGGAAAGCATTACTGTACAAAGAAATATTGTATTTTCCATGTCAAAATAAAGGCTCTGGCTTTTAATATACATATGCAAATTATCCTTGGGATTAGTTACCTTAATGGTAATAGGGGGAATTCAGCACTGGACTGCTTTAACTCACTGATGAAACCCAACAAGGATGAACTGTATATTTGGGGGTTGGCTGATTCTGTTGCTCAGAGAGGAATTGCCTGGTATTTTGTGGCTGGACTGCTGTAAGGACAGGACCAATATGATATGCTTTAGGATATTTTTTTCTCTGTGAAAGGCACTAATGGGTTAAAAGGGACTGTACACAGGATAGGGCACCATTCCTATAGAGCCTGCAAATTTTCATGGAAGGCTCCTACCTAGTTGAGACTCTCTGATTTTAATATGCATATGCAAATTATCCTTGGGATTAATCATCCCACTGGTAATAGGGGGAATCCTGCATTGGACTGAAACGTACGTCTGAATTTTGCTGCTTCTCTTGTTCAGAGAAAAATTGTCTGCATTTTGTGGTTGGACTGCTGTAAAGACAGGACTAATATGATGTGCTTTAGGATAATTTCTCTCTGTGAAAGGCACTAGTGGGATAAAGAGATTGCACATTCAATTTCATGGAGCATCTCTAACTTTTAATATACATATGCAAATTATACTTGGGATTAGTCACCCCAAGGGTAATTGGGGGAATCCAGCATTGGACCCCATGTTCACAGAGAGATCAGCTTCATCTCACGTAGAAGGCCCATCAATGCTGAAGTGTATGTCTGTACAGACCTGAAGAGGAGGACTAGCATACCCTCCAATGGCCCAATATCACTGTCACCTCCACTTGGCCCCCTGACCCATGCCCCATATCCCACCCCTCTGCCCACACACCCAATCCCCCAGGCGAATGCCCACAGAGACTTTAATAAGGTGAAATAAAGTACAAGTGTTGACTTCAATAAAGTGGTGATACAATAAAGTTCAAATGTACCTGTGTGCTGCCAAAGTGCACTGCGTTGCAGGTATTAAGGATGTTATTGTTTTAAATGTATGAATGCACTCTGTATTGGAAAGCATTACTGTACAAAGAAATGTTGTATTGTATTTTCCATGTCAAAATAAAGATTATTTTTTCAAAAAAAAGTATGTCTGTACATGGATGATGTAACCATCTTCTGTGCTGACTAGCAATCAGTGAAAGAGCTCGTCCAGATATGCGAGGACTTTGGCAAAGCTTTGGGTGCAAAGGTCAACTGTGGGAAGTCAGAGACCATACTTTTCAGGGAGTGGCACCTGTCTTCTGACCGTTTTCCCTTCCCGATCAGGACAGACCTCATCAAAATCCTGGGGGTCTGGTTTGGTGGAAAAGGTGCGGCCATGAAGTGTTGGGATGAAAGACTAGCAAAAGTCAGACAGAAATTTGGACTATGGAGCCTCAGGGACCTCACCATAGAGGGAAAAATACTGGTGATGCAGAATGGGATCCTTCCAGTTCTGCAGTAGCCCAAGCTTGGCCACCCTTGGCAACAATTTGCAGAGCCATCACAAGGGCAGTGTTTCACTTCATCTGGGGCTCCAAAATGGACAGAGTGAAGCGTACAGTTATGTACAAGGAGCCCCACAAAGGAGGAAAGGGGGTGCCAGACATCCCCACCATGTTGCGGCCCTTCTTCGTGTGCAACTGTGTGCGGAGGACTTTAAGAGAGAGCGACCAGGGACCTGCCGGTAATGCCATGTCCCTTTTCTTCCTGCTTCCTCTTTGGAGGGGACTTGGTTGGGAGACGTGGGACAGCTCCATCCCTTACAACTGGACTACCCCCTAATTGTACCAGGAAGTTGGTAGATTTGTGAGGGAGAACCAACTGGAGGGTGTTAAACCAGAACTGTGGACCCCAAAGGTCATATATAAGCTCATCAGAGCAAAAGACATTATAGAGACAATTTCAGGACTCCCAGCTGCCACTTACAAGATGGTATGGCAGAACGTGTCATCAGGGAGACTCACCAACAGACACAAGGACACTGCATGGATGGCCATTCAGGGGGGGTCTGTCTCTCAGGTCATTCATGCATGCAAGGAACCTATATGCAGGTATAGACACTGCCCTAGAGGATGCGTGGCAGAAGAAACTGCCCTGCATGTTTTTTGGCAGTGCCCCTTTGCCCAAGCTCTGTTGGATGACCTGGAAAATGAACTCATAGACTCTGTTCCAAAGAGACACTTGTTGTACCACTCGGTACTATATGGACTATTTCCAGGGACACACTCATATGGTGCTATCCAGGAAGCCTGGTGCATCATGTGCTGTGTCAAACACGCTCTGTGGTTTGCAAGGAATCGTCTGGTGCTGAGGAGAGAACAGGTGACAACACAGGACTGTCGCAGACTGATCCACAGTCTGCTAAGAGACTATAACACCTTGGACAACCCTGAAGAGGAGGACTAGCATCCCCTCTAATGGCCCAATATCACTGTAACCTCCCCTTGGCCCCCTGACCCATGCCCCATATCCAACCCCCTACACACACACACCCAATCCCCCAGGCGAATGCCCACAGAGACTTTAACACAGTGAAATAAAGTACAAGTGTTGAGTTCAATAAAGTGATGATACAATAAAGTTCAAATGTACCTGTGTGCTGCCAAAGTGCACTGCGTTGCAGATATTAAGAATGTTATTGTTTTAAATGTATGAATGCACTCTGTATTGGAAAGCATTACTGTACGAAGAAATGTTGTATTGTATTTTCCATGTCAAAATAAAGTTTATTTAAAAAAAAAAAAAAAAGTATGTCTGTGATTGGCTCCTTCTCTTCTTCAGAGAGGAATTGCTTGGTATTTTGTGGTTGGACTGCTGTAATGGCAGGACCAATATGATATGATTTAGGATATTTCCTCTCTGTGAAAGGCACTAGTGGGTTAAAGGAGACTGCACCCTGGGTAGGACACCATTCCTAGAGAGCCTGCAAATTTGTATTGCAGGTTTGTTCCTAGTTGAGAGTCACTGAATTTTAATATACATATGCAAATTATCCTTGAGATTAGTCACCCCAATGGAAATAGGGGGAATCCAGCACTGGACCTCTTGCTCACAGTGTTTAGATTGCTTAGCGTCACATCACTGATGAGACACAACAAGCTTGAAGCATATGCCTGAATTTTGCTGTGTGTTTTGTTCAGAGAGGTATTGCCTGTCGTTTTGTGGTTGGACTGCTGTAAGGGCAGAACCAGTGTGATATGCTTTAGAATGCTTTCTCTCTGTGAAATGCACTAGTGGGTTAAAAGAGATTGTACCCTGGGTAGGACACCATTTCTATAGAGCCTGCAAATGTTAATTGCAGGTTTATTTCTAGTTGAGTATCTCTGATGTTTAATATACATATGCAAATTATCCTTGGGATTAGTCACACCAAGGGTAATAGGGGGAATCCAGCATTGGACCTCTTGCTCACAGTGGTTAGAGAGATCAGCTTTACCTCACAGAGAAGGCCCAACAAGGCCGAAAAGTATATCAGAATGTTGCTGCTTCTCTCGCGTGGAGAGGAATTGCCTGGCATTTCATGGCTGGACTCCTGTGATGACAGGATCAGTATGATGTGCTTTAGGATATTTCCTCTCTGTGAAAGGAACTAGTGGGCTAAAAGAGACTGCACTCTGGGTAGGACACCATTCGTAAAAAAAAAAACCTGCAAATTTTTTATTACAGGTTCGTTCCTAGCTGAGGGTCTCTAACTTTTAATATACATATGCAAATTATCCTTGGGATTAGTCACATCAATGGTAATAGGGGGAATCCAGCATTGGACCCCTTGCTCACAGTGCTTAGAGAGATTAGCTTCACCTCACCTCTGAGGCCTAATAAGGCTGAAACGGATGTCTGGGGTTGGCTGCTTCTCTTCTTCAGAGAGAAATTGCTTAGCATTTTGTAGTTGGACTGCAGTAATGACAGGACCAATATGATATGCTTTAGGACAGTGGTTCTCAACTCTTGTCCTCGGGACTCACTAACAGGCCGGGACTTAGGGGTTTCTCTGCTAGAGCACAGGTGTGTTGATCAGAGGTTCATTCACATTGATTAACTCACCTGTGTTCTAACAAGGAAATCATGTGTTCAGAGGCTCATTCACATTGATTAACTCACCTGTGCTCTAACAAGGAAATCATCAAATCCTGGCCTGTTAGTGGGTCCTGAGGACCGGAGTTGAGAACCACTGCTTTAGGATATTTCCTCTCTGTGAAATGCACTAGTGGGTTAAAAAAAGACTATACCCAGGGTAGGATACCATTCCTATAGAGCCTGCAAATTTGTGTTGCAGATTTGTTCCTAGTTGAGAGTCACTGAATTTTAATATACATATGCAAATTATCCTTGCGATTAGTCACCCCAAGGGTAATAGGGGGAATCCAGCATTTGGACCTCTTGCTCACAGAGTTAGTTTACAGAGATCAGCTACACATCACTGATAAGACATGGTAAGGTTGAAGTATATGTCCGCATTTTGCTGTATCTCTTGTTTGAAGAGCAATTTCTTGGCATTTTGTGGTTGTACTGCTGTAATGACAGACTAGTCTGATCTGCTTTAGGATATTTTCTCTCTGTGAAAGGCACTAGTGGGCTAAAAGAAACTGCACCCTGGGTGGGATACCATTACTAAAAAAAAACCTGCGAATTTGTATTGTATATAGTTGAGGGTCTCTGACTTTTAATATACATGTATAAATCATCCTTGGGATTAGTCACACCAATGGTAATAGGGGAATCCATCATTGGACCTCTTGCTCACAGTGCTTGGAGAAATCAGATTTACTTCACTGATGAGAACCAATAAGGCTGAAATGTATGTCTGAATTTTGCTGCTTCTCTTGTTTGGAGAGGAATGCCTGGCATTTTATGGTTGGACTGATGTAATGACAAGACCAATATGATATGCTGTAGGATATTTTCTTTCTGTGAAAGGCACTAATGGGCTAAAAGAGACTGCACTCTGGGTAGGATACCACACCTACAGAACCTGCAAATTTGTATTGCAGGTTTGATTTTGTGGAGCATCTCTGACCTTTAATATACATATGCAAATTATACTTGGGATTAGTCACCCTAAGGGTAATAGGGGGAATCCAGCATTGGACCCCTTGCTCACAGCGCATAGAGTAGTCAGTGTTATCTCACTGATGAGGCCCAACAAGGCTAAAATGTGTGTCTGGGGTTGGCTGCTTCTCTTGTTCAAAGAGGAATTGTCTGTCATTTTGTGGTTGGACTGCTGTAATTGTAGAATCAGTAATATATGCTTTAGAATGTTTTTTCTCTATGAAAGACACTAGTGGGTTAAAAAAAGACTTCACCTTGGGTAGGATATCATTCCTATAGAGTCTGCAAATTTGTATTGCAGGTTTGTTCCTAGTTGAGCATCTCTGACTTTTAATATGCATATGCAAATTATACTTGGGATTAGTCACCCCAATGGTAATAGGGGGAATCCAGCATTGCACCCCTTGCTCACAGCTCTTAGAGAGATCAGTTTCACCTCACTGATAAGGCCCAACAAGGCTGAAACGTACGTCTGGGGTTGGCTGCTTCTCTTGTTCAGAGAAGAATTGCCTGGCATTCTGTGGTTGGACTGCTGTAATGGCAGGACCGATATGATATGCTTTAGGATATTTTCTCTCTGTGAAAGGCACTAATAGGTGAAAAGAGATTGCACCCTGGGTAGGACACCATTCCTATAGAGCCTGCAAATTTGTATTGTAGGTTTATTACTAGTTGAGTGTCTATGATGTTTAATATATGTATGCAAATTATACTTGGGATTAGTCACCCCAAAGGTAATAGGGTGAACCCAGCATTGGACCCCCCATCTGGCTGCTCACCTAAAATGCCCTTTCTTAACCTTCAGATCTCTCCAACACCCAACACTTTCCACTAACTTCTCTGCCTAAGATCTTGCCACCCACTTCAAGGATAAGCTTGAATCTATCAGACATGACACTCACTCACTTACCCACCCACCCAGCCAGCTTAGCTCTGTCACCTCTCCAGCATATACAGTAAGCTATTTCCCACCTGTCATTGAGGATGAAGTCTCCCTTCTCCTCACTCGCTCAAACCTAACCACATGCCTCTTGACCCAATCCTGTCTCAACTCACTCAAGAACTTTCCCCTTTACTAACTCCAATACTTACTGACTTATTCAACCTCTCTTTGTTAACCGGCACCTTCTCATCCTATTTCAAACATGCACTAATCACACCCATCGTAATGAAACCCTCCCTGGACCCAAACTCATGGTCAAATTACCGGTCAATTTCTCTACTCCCATTTGCCTACAAGCTCCTTGAGCGTCTTGCATACAACCGGCTCACTAAATTCCTCTGCTCCTATTCCCTGCTAGATCCCTTGCAATCCGGTTTCCACCCTCATCACTCCACTGAGACTGCCCTCACTAAAGTGGCCAATGACTCGCTCTCTGCCAAGTCAAAAGGCCACTACTCCCTACTCATTCTCTTGGACCTGTCAGCCACCTTTGACACAGTAAGTCACCCACTCCTCTTCCAAGCCCTCCACTCCCTAGGTCTCTGTGACATTGAACTCTCCTGGTTTTCATCTTATCTCTGCAACCGCTCCTTCCGTGTTTCCTAATCTGGCTCCACTTCCCCACCCCTCCCACTGTCTGTTGGAGTGCCTCAAGGATCAGTACTGGGACCCTTGCTCTTCTCAATCTACACTGCGTCCCTTGGAAAACTAATAAACTCCTTTGGGTTTCACCATCATCTCTTTGATGATGACACTCAAATATATCTTTCCTCCCCAGACCTCTCCCCTTCCCTCCTGTCCTGAGTATCTGTCTGTCTGTCTGCTGTATCTTCCTGGATGTCCTCCCATCAACTCAAACTTAACCTTGGCAAAACTGAACTAATTATCTTCCCTCCATCTACAACTAGCCTTACCCCAGATATTAACCTCACACTACCATCACACCAACCCCTACAGCACGTTGCCTGGGGGTCACATTTGACTCCGCCCGATCTTTCATTCCTCACATCCAGTCAATCTCCAACTCATGCCGCCTCCACCTCTGCAACATCTCTAGAATCCGACCCTCTCTCACAGAAGACACTACCAAAATTCTAATCCAAAACTCATCCTGTCCCGTCTTGACTACTGTAACTCACTACTAACTGGCCTTCCTCTCACCCGACTAACCCCACTACAGTCCATAATGAACTCTGCTGGAAGACTAATCTACCTCACTCATCACTTCTCTAACACCAAACCCCTCTGTCAGTCCCTACACTGGCTCCCGTCAGCATACAGAATTAAATTCAAAATTCTGGTGCTAACTTATAGAGCCCTCACTAACACCGCACCCCCCTATATTTCACCTCTCATTTCCAAATACACTCCCACCCGCCATCTTCTGCTCTCCACAGCTCTTATCACATTCTCCCACTCCCGCCTACAGGACTCCTCCCACTCCCGCCTACAGGACTTCTCCTGTGCTGCACCTGAGCTCTGGAATTCCCTCCCTCCGCCACATCAGACTCTCACTCAGCCTTCAAATCTTCAGACAGTCCCTGAAGACTCACCTCTTCACGGAAGCCTATCAACTGCCTCCATAAACATTGTCACCAAGATTCACCCCTTCCCTGGATCACTGCACCCAACAGCACTTCTCACTCCCACCCACTTACTGGCAGTTCATGTGGCAGGAGGCACTTAAACACAATACCACTTACTCCCTCTGTGTCCAACCTACCTTCCTCTAGACTGTAAGATCTCACCAGCAGTGGGCCCTCTGATCCTTCTGTTCTCCACATCTGATTGTACTATTTAATACCTCTGTATGTCTTTTTCCAATTGTACAGTGCTGTGGAACTAGTTGGCACTATATAAATAAAGAATTATAATAATAATAATTCCTATAGAGCCTACAAATTTGTATTGCAGGTTCCTTCCTAGTTGAGTGCCTCTGATGCTTAATATACATATGCAAATTATCCTTGGGATTAGTCACCCCAAGGGTAATAGGGGGAATCCAGCATTGGACCCCTTGCTCACAGTGCATAGAGTGATCAGCTTCACATTACTGATGAGGCATAATAAGGATGAAATGTATGTTAGGAGTTGACTGCTTTTGTTCAGAAAAGAATTGTTTGAAATTTTGTGGTTGGTTTGCTATAATGATAAGACAAATATGATCTGCTTTAGGATATTTCCTTGCTGTGGAAGGCACTAGTGGGCTGAAAGAGACTGCACTCTGGGTAGAATACCACACCTACAGAGCCTGCAAATTTGTATTGCAGGTTTAGTCGTAGTTGAGCATCTCTGACGTTTAATATATATATATATATATATATATATATATATATATATATATATATATAAATTATCCTTGGGATTAGTCACCCCAAGAGTAATAGGGGGGAATCCAGCATTGGACCCCTTACTCACAGGACTTAGAAAGATAAGCTTCACCTCACTGACGAGGCCCAACAAGGCTGAAACGTACGTCTGGGGTTGGCTGCTTCTCTTGTTCTGAGAGGAATTGCCTGGCAGTTTGTGGTTGGACTACTGTAATGACAAGACCAATATGGTACGCATTTCTGACTTTTAATATACATATGCAAATTATCCTTGGGATTAGTCACCCCAAGGGTAACAGGGGGAATCCAGCAATGGACCCCTTGCTCACAGTGCTTCGAGATCAGCGTCACCTCACTGATGAGGCCCAACGTAGCTAAAACGAATGTCTGAATTTTGCTGCTGTTTCTCTTGTTCAGAGAGGCATTGCACAACTATAATGACAGGGCCGATATGACATGCTTTAGGATATTTCCTGTCTGTGAAAGGCACTAGTGAGCTAAAAGAGATTTCACCCTGGGTAGGATACTATTCCTATAGAGCCTGCAAATGTGTTTTGCAGGTTTGTTCCTATTTGAGCGTCTCTGACTTTTAATATACATATGCAAATTATTCTTGAGATTAGTCACCCCAAGGGTATAGGGGGAATCCAGCGTTGGACCCCTTGCTCACAGTGCATAGAGAGAGATCAGCTTCACCTCACTGATGAGACCCACCAAGGCTGAAACGTTTGTCCGGGTTGGCTCCTTTTCTAGTTCAGAGAAGAATTACCTGGCATTTTGTGGTTGGACTGCTGTAATGGCGGGACCAATATGATGTGCTTTAGGATATTTTCTCTGTGTGAAAGGCACTAATGGGCAATAAGAGACTGCACCCTGGGTAGGGCACCATTCCTATAGGGCCTGCAAATTTGTATTGCAGGTTCGTTCTTAGTTGAGCATCTCTAACTTTCAATATACATATACTTAATTTATGACGCTAAAGATAGTTGTATAGATACAAACGTGAACACGACATCTCTCTCTCTATATCTATATATATATATATATATATATATATATATATATATAAATATATATATGGTTTGTTTGTGGATCCTGTCTGTTGTACTGCAAAATAAAATGTGCTTTGGTAATGAAAATCAAGTTTGCTGCCATTTCTTTATTCACACAATCGTATCTTGGGTCTCCTGTGTCTGTAACCTCAATCTCTTTATTCAGCTGTTTAAATATAGACCTTAGGTCGATGACTGAACTTGTGACTTTTATATATTTATTTTACAGCAAGAGAGGCCTTGCAACAAATAGCAAAGAACAGATACAGTTGTTTCCCTGTTGTAAACTTTATAGGACAGTAAAGACTGCAAGAGAGAGAATATTTATTCACCAAATAAGCTTAGATATCATACTGCCTGTTTATAATTAGTGATGAGATGGTAAAATAACTATTATGAAGCTAGTCACCTCCTGCCTAAGTATTGCAGGGCGACTTTACTTAACGTGGTAGTTCATCTTTAACGTATGCCAGGACCCTCACACCGGTCTGGATGTTAAGGACAGGTGACGGCCATACCTGGGAACTTCCAGTTGAGGGCTACCCGGAGGGTAGTCCTCTGTTCAGCAGGGGGTGACAAAAATGACGCTAATCGTGTCAAAAAGGGGCGGGGCTTGCCACGAGTGTGGGGGGGACTTAACCCTTTGAGTGCCAGAGTGGTACGGAATGCATTGCAAAGCAATGCATTCCTTACCACTCTGGCACTCAGAGGGTTAAAGGTGTCACACAGAAGGCTGGGGAAGGAGGACCAGCGGGAGAAAAAGCAGATGTGGCAGAGTTTCAATAGAAACTCTCCACATCCGGAGGAATCTGCCTCTGCCCCGGAGACCCAGTAAAGCTCTGTCAGAACCGGAGTCTCCGGGGCAAATCCGGAGAGTTCCCAGGTATGGTAACGGCCCTGGCACGTCATGGAATTATGGGATGGCTGTACGCTTCTCTGCCATCCCAGAATTCTTTGTGAGTAAAAAAAAAAAAGTGTTGTGGCCTTTACAGCCGCCTAACCCCAGATTGGCCAGTCATTACAGGGTTAAAATCTTTCTACACTGCAGTACTAAAAGCACACCAGCATTTACAGTTGTTAAAAAAAGTTGCACTTCGGCTACAAAGTTGACTGTGTGAAACAGCCTAAAACACACTCACATGGAAAGAAGAATTTACACACAAGGGACCGTAAATTATCCAAATAAAAGGGGTTTCAGTACACAAAGGCAATCCTCACACCAAACAGAGGAAGAACAATGATCTGTTGTTTTGGACTGCGCATGGGGACAAGAAAGGGTTGAGGCAATTAGTGGTATTTACTGTCCGGTTTCTGGGGGCAAAACGATTGTAAAAAGAAGAGATTTCGGTTCCTTTCGGAATTCTTTTCCATACTAAATCAGGGCAAACCATTGCACCGTATTTATCAAACACCACTCAATGGCACCCCGTTGTCAGCCTGGGGACTGTGCCTGAGAATCTGTTTATTTGGGGAATTTTATAAAAAGTTTTAATTTGAACCCTTTGAGTGCCTGAGCGGTACAGAATGCATTGCAAAGCAATGCATTACGTACCCCTCTGACTCTCAAAGGGTTAAAGTGATAGTATTGTCTCTTTAAAATTAGTTCCCGAGAGGTGATTTATTTCAAATTTATTACAGATCAATATTGAATTTTTTAGGTGCAAAATCACAGTGGCTAGAAATGTGACAGTGGCGCTATTGTTACATCATGCTATGGAGATTCATGGGCAACTGACCAGAGCTGACCACAGGATGGTGTAACAACAGCGCCACTGTACAATTTCAGGCCACTGTGATACTGCACCTAAAAAAATTCAGGTCTGAGCTGTAATAACTTTTGAATAAAACAGCTCTCAGCAGTGGGAGTTCCCTTGCTTCACTCAGGGGGAGAAACACTACTATATATATTTTTTTGCATATGAAGCATTACTATTCCTTTAATGTTCCCTGTCCCCTAAACAGCTATTTGTGTCATTAAATGTAACTCTTTAAAGTAATAGTAAAGTTTAAAAATAAAAGCAGCTCCAATTAATCTTCATAGTATTGGGCCATGGAGGGTGTTATTTCAGTACTGTCAGAGTTGTAGTTCAAGAGTAACACGTCTAATGTCCTGTTTCCCAGAGAGACCATATGGACCGCTGCAGATTATATCAAGTTCGTTGAGTCAGTGAAGGAGGCTGCGGCCCTCACTTACTACTGGATATGACCAACAGAGACCCTCAGCTGTGACAGTCACCAATATTACAGGAATTCAAGTCAGAACTTGCGGAGAAAGCACAGCGCAAATTAGCTCTTACACTGTAAGGCAGACCTATACCCAGGGCTGCCATCTTAATGGATACCCTATCATTTTGGGGGTCAGAGAAATAAAGTCACAGTAAGTCACTGGGTACCTGGTCCACTCTGTTGGTTTCTGTCCATAACATAGAGTACTACAATGCATTGTAGGTCACCGACAGCCCATTTTACCTAGTGTAAGCCCCTCCCCTCAGATGTAGAATCTGGTCTTAAGACCATACAGATCACAGCAAGGGACAATCTTCTTACTGTGATCATAAGGAAAATCCTGCCCCCATTGACAGGTTTTTCAGGTTTTCCCTTATGATCACTGAAGATTGTCCCTCTCTGTGATCCATCCAGACAGTCTTGCTGCTCTGAGGTGAGCAGTGTTACATCAGTAAAAGGGGCGGGAGGACGATACTTTATCATTCAATTACTCTTGAACTACAGCTCTGACAGTATTGAAATAACACTCTCCATGGCCTGAATACTATGAAGATTAATTGGAGCTGTTTTTATTGTGAAATATTACTATCCCTTTAGACTGCTGAGGGTGGCACGACAGCTAAGAGGGGCATTACACAGAATGTTTAGATTACCTTATAACCTATCGACCTCTCTTTACCTGTCTGAATAAACGATTTAAAGCAAGACCAAAGTCGTTTTTTACATAGACTAATTTATAAGCACATATAGTGATGTTTAAACAGACATTAATGTGAGTTTTACTGCTATGGAGCAATGTGATACCCTTATATATACACCACACAATCTGATCTCCTAAACACGGGGACACCAGGGTGATACACTTCTATACACACCACACAGTCTGATCACCTAAACACAGGGACACCGGGGTGATACACTTCTATACACACCACACAGTCTGATCACCTAAACACAGGGACACCAGGGTGATACACTTCTATACACACCACACAGTCTGATCTCCTAAACACAGGGACACCAGGGTGATACACATATATACACACCACACAGTCTGATCACCTAAACATAGGGACACCGGGGTGATACACTTATATACACACCACACAGTCTGATCACCTAAACACAGGGACACCGGGGTGATACACTTCTATACACACCACACAGTCTGATCACCTAAACACAGGGACACCAGGGTGATACACTTCTATACACACCACACAGTCTGATCACCTAAACACAGGGACACCGGGGTGATACACTTCTATACACACCACACAGTCTGATCACCTAAACACAGGGACACCAGGGTGATACACTTCTATACACACCACACAGTCTGATCACCTAAACACAGGGACACCAGGGTGATACACTTCTATACACACCACACTGTCTGATCTCCTAAACACAGGGACACCAGGGTGATACACTTATATACACACCACACAGTCTGATCTCCTAAACACAGGGACACCAGGGTGATACACTTATATACACACACCACACAGTCTGATCTACTAAACACAGGGACACCAGGGTGATACACTAATATACACACCACACAGTCTGATCTCCTAAACACGGGGACACCAGGGTGATACACTTATACACACATCACATAGTCTGATCTCCTAAACACAGGGACACCAGGGTGATACACTTATATATACACCACACAGTCTGATCTCCTAAACACAGGGACACCAGGGTGATACACTTATACACACATCACACAGTCTGATCTCCTAAACACAGGGACACCAGGGTGATACACTTCTATACACACCACACAGTCTGATCTCCTAAACACAGGGACACCAGGGTGATACACTAATATACACACCACACAGTCTGATCTCCTAAACACAGGGACACCAGGGTGATACACTTATATACACACCACACAGTCTGATCTCCTAAACACAGGGACACCAGGGTAATACACGTATATACACACCACACAGTCTGATCTCCTAAACACAGGGACACCAGGATGACAGACTTATATACAAACCACATAGTCTGATCTCCTATACACAGGGACACCAGGGTGATACACTTATATACACACCAAACAGTCTGATCTCCTAAACACAGGGTCACCAGGATGATACACGTATACACACACCGCACAGTCTGATCTCCTAAACACAGGGACACCTGGCTGATACACTTATATACACATCACACAGTCTGATCTCCTAAACACAGGGACACCAGGGTGATACACTTCTATACACACCAAACAGTCTGATCTCCTACACACAGGGACACCAGGGTGATACTTTTCTATACACACCACACAGTCTGATCTCCTAAACACAGGGACACCTGGGAGATACACTTCTATACACACCACAAAGTCTGATCTCCTAAACACAGGGACACCAGGGTGATACACTTCTTTACACACCACACAGTCTGATCTCCTAAACACATGGACACCAGGGTGATACACTTATATACACACCACACAGTCTGATCTCCTAAACACAGGGACACCAGGGTAATACACTTCTATACAAACCACACAGACTGATCTCCTAAACGTAGGGACAACAGGGTGGGAAAGAGGGGTGTCAGAAAAGGACACTTGGGAGGTATGTTGTTGACTGAATCATTTTCCCCAGTCACTTTCCGCAGCAGAGAGGTGGGTTATTGACAATTATAAGGTGGCTATAACCCCCCCCCCCCGGTCATAAATACACAATTCACATGTCAGTGATACATCAGTCTGTGATTGAACTTCCAGTTAATGATTGTTGCTTTTCACACAATTCCAGTTTCTGCTGTGAGGAACATCAAAATCAAGTCCTAGTTTACAGGGAGTTTGTAAAAGCACCGTTTTCAGATACTCAAAAAACGCATGAAAAAGATTACGCCGGATCCTGTCAGGATGTGTGTTAATCTTAGCGCAGTATGAAGGCTGACACAGCTTGCAGATGATTTTGTGCATTGTGTGAATACGCCCTTGGAAGTGTACAATGGATTTCAATGGATGAGTATTAACATAGTGTGTTTAACTATCATTTTTTAATGGGAATTGTGTCTTAAAGGGATAGTAATTCTTAAAATGTAAAGAAATATATGTTGTAGGGTTTATCCCCCTGAGTAAAACAAGGCTACTCCCACCGCTGAGAGATATTTTATTAAAAAATTATAACAGCTCAAACTTGAATTTTTTAGGTGCAATATCACAGTGGCCTGAAAATTTACAGCGGCGCTGTTGCTACACCATCCTATGGAGATTTATGGTCTACAGACCAGAGCAGTCCATAGGATGGTGTGGCAACAGCGCCACTGTAAATTTTCAGGCCACTGTGATATTGCACCTAAAAAATTCAAGTTTGAGCTGTTATAATATTTTAATAAGATATCTCTCAGCGGTGGGAGTACCCTTGTTTTACTCAGGGGAATAAACCCCACAACATATATTTCTTTACATTTTAAGTATTACTATCCCTTTAACTTCCACTTCTGTCTCAGAAAAACACTGCAGACGCACTTAAAAAAAATGCATCACAGACGCATAACTAACACGTGTTAAACTGATGTATTGAATCACACTAATTTCATGCTGCAAAAAAAAAAAAGTGAAGATTTAGGAGTTGGCATCAAAAAGGTGAAACATTATCCTCACAATATCAACACCTTTTTGATAAAAATAAGTCTTCTCTAACGGGAATATATATAACAGCAAGCGGTGGAATTCTAGAGCAGCACGTCATCTGCACCAAACCTGACAAATAAATGTTTCCTTTCCTTTGGCTAGGATCGTTAGCGACAGGTTTTAGACTTGGGTAGCTTTTACTGTTAAAGGAATAGTAATACTTAAGTATTACTAATCCCTATATTAAAGTCCTATTAAAAATAAATGTATTGCCCCCAGTGTCATCTCTCAAACCTTTATGGTTTGAGAGATAATCGCTCCTAAAGTTGCCCTCTCCCTCCCCCTTCCCCATAGTCAGCGTTCTAGCTGACTGCAGGGAAGCCGGTCGTACGACTTTCAGGCGGCTCTCCAGCAGAGCCGCAATCGCGTTAATAAAAAAGAAAACTTTCACTGAAATGGTCTTCTACATATGCAAACCAAGCACACGTAGAAGATCGTTTTAGTGAAAGTTTTTTTTTTATTAACGCGATCTTGGCTGTGCTGCAGAGCCGCCTGATGATCTATGACTGGATTTCCCTTCAGTCAGCTAGAACGCTGACTTTGGGGAAGGGGGAGGGAGAGGACAACTTTGGGAGCGATTATCTCTCAAACCATAAAGGTTTGAGAGATGACACTGGGGGCAATACATTTATTTTTAATAGGGCTTTACTATATGGATTAGTAATACTTAAAGGGATAGTAATACTTCGTTTTAACTTTATTTTATTTTGTAGGCATTAAAAAAACATGAAGAATGATGGTTTAAGAGATATTCACAAGCAAAGTATCCCCCCTCCCCGTTCAGCCAGATCAGAAGGGAGATGCCCAGGTAGACTGCAGAGAGGGACAATCTTCAATTAAGATAAGGGAAAAACCTGAAAAACTTGTCAAGGGGGGTAGGGATTTCATTGTTTTCATAGGAAGAATATTGTCCCCTTCTGTTATCTGTCTGGTGTATGGACTGGATTCCACATCTGAGAAGAGATGACTTACACTAGGTAAAAGGGGCGGGAGGGGAAACTTTGCTTGTGAATATCTCATAAACCATAAAGGTTTGAGAGATAAGACTTATATCGTTCTTCATGTTTTTTTAATGCCTACAAAATAAAATAAAGTTAAAACGAAGTATTACTATCCCTTTAAGTATTACTATCCATTTAACTGGTAGGTATATGTATATCATTGTTTGTAATTACTGTGTCTTTGCTATGTTACGTCTTTGTTAATAAAGTTGTCATGGTGGGTGGTTTGAGGCCTATGACCAGCATTCCAGGTAATTTTGGACCCACAGGGGCATTGGGTGGGCAGTACAGGGTTGACTCAAGCAGGGTTACATGCTCACCTAAGGGTGGCTGACATGGGTTAACTCGTTCATCTGCCCATACAGAGGGAGGTTTGGTGCATACCAAAATGGTAGGTGGTTTTTGAGGGCTGGTCCGGAGTCATGACTAGCTGTGCTATGGCCTTTTAACCCCCTACTTCGGTCTATGGTGTGTTATTTGGGGTCAGGTTAACGGAGATGGAGCTAGGTTCCTGGAGGCTGGTACGGATCTCACAGTCATATAAATATATATATGTGCTGTTTATTACTCTCTTACAGTCTCATCCATAAACCCAAATAAAGACATCCGTTTATTGTTTTAAACAGAACCGAGTAGGCTCCATATTCCCACTATAATTCAATTATAAACTTTATTTAGTATTTATTAAGACTGTTATTCCATTTCCTTATAGCGGTACTTTCTCACTCAAAAACAAACAGGCAGCCCTATATCTCTTCAAGGCTGCTTGTATATTAACACTCTGAGTGCCTGAGGCTACGGGCACCCCTCTGGCACTCAAATGGTTAAAAGCGGATATAGATGTCCGTATTGTTAAATGAATCTAACAAACCCTTTGCTATAATTTGATCAATCTAAATCTCTAATTGCTATAAACTATTCTTATTTCTCATTTCATTTTTATCATGTGCCATTGTGGATTAACCCTTTGAGTGCCAGAGGGTATACTTAGTCGCTGATTATTTGATAAATATGCTTAGCAGGCATTCTGTTAACCCTTTGATCTGCCGGAGGGGTGTCCAGCTCACTGCCTTGCAATGCATTGTATATCCCTTTTTCACTCAAAGGTTTCATTTTTACCTGCTTGCAAGTTAAAGGTTGGTTGTGCCGATGCTATGAATTTTAGTGTTCTGTTTCCTTAAACTCAGACTCTTTGATTCCCGTATTAGGAATATTAGGAACTGTTTGGGGTTTTGCAGTTGAGTTGCCCCAGAAAATACACCAAGTTCAGTCCGCAGTCTCACTCTGGCCTTGTAACAAAAAGGATGCTCAATTCTGGAGCATACCAAATGCACCATATGGGGACAAGCAAATGTTTCCCAAATTCTCATTAATTTAAATTGGTATTTTAACCCCTTGAACGCTAGTGCGGTCAACACATTTTTTGGAGACCTCTCATGCCTTCAAGGTGTTAAAATCCCTATTTACATAAATGTCAAATTATATTTTCCCAGTGCGGTGCAAGTGATACGCTTTCATACCTCCCAACATTTCAAATGGCTAAAAAGGGACATTGTTGTTTTAGATGGTTTTGTTGGGGGGTGGCTGATGGGCGGGGGTGCATTACCGATAATTTTTAGGTTATTTCGTGACCTATTGACACCTGTAGCTGAATAAAGAATTTAGAGCAAGATCAAAGTATTTTATTTACACAGATTAATTTATAAACACATAAACTTTATACAAACATTAATGTGATTTTTATAGCTGTGGAGCAATTTGATACATTTATATACACAACACACAGTCTGATCTCTTAAACAGAGGGACACTAGGGTGATACACTTATACACACACCACACAGTCTGATCTCCTAAAAACAGGGACACCAGGGTGATACACTTCTATACACACCACACAGTCTGATCTCCTAAACACAGGGACACCAGGGTGATACACTTATATACACACCACACAGTCTGATCTCCTAAACACAGGGACACCAGGGTGATACACTTATACATACCACACAGTCTGATCTCCTAAAAACAGGGACACCAGAGTGATACACTTATACACACCACACAGTCTGATCTCCTAAAAACAGGGACACCAGGGTGATACACTTATACATACCACACAGTCTGATCTCCTAAACACAGGGACACCAGGGTGATACACTTCTATACACACCACACAGTCTGATCTCCTAAACACAGGGACACCAGGGTGATACACTTATATACACACCACACAGCCTGATCTCCTAAACACAGGGACACTGGGGTGATACACTTCTATACACACCACACAGTCTGATCTCCTAAACACAGGGACACCAGGGTGATACACTTATATACACACCACGCAGTCTGATCTCCTAAACACAGGGACACCAGGGTGATACACTTCTATACACACCACACAGTCTGATCTCCTAAACACAGGGACAACAGGGTGATACATTTATATACACACCACACAGTCTGATCTCCTAAACACAGGGACAACAGGGTGATACAATTATATACACACCACACTGTCTGATCTCCTAAACACAGGGAGACCAGGGTTATACACTTATATACACACACACCACACAGTCTGATCTTCTAAAAAGAGGGACATCAGAATAAGAAAGAGGGACTATCCTGACTAAAGAAGGACACTTGGGCGGTATGGGCTCCAGAACTGGTCCTCTCTCCAGTCAGTTGCAGTGTAAGAGATCTGGGCTGGAGGCTACAGACAGCTAAGGATCTAACTGTCCCATAATACCTGATCCATCCCAGGAATGAACAGAGCTGAACAATATCGCCCTTTTAAATCTTTCAGTGGGGCCCACTCTTAAAGGCATAGGTCGCTGTATTTATACTGATCCGTTAACAAATACTAGTGCTGAATGAAACTTAGACATGGGGCTACTTATTACAAATGTAAAGTGTTAGCATTTATACTCTAGATATCTACTGAAGTCAGTGATTATATATATATATATATATATATATATATATATATATATATATAATTATTTATTTATAGCACCAACTAATTCCGCAGCGCTGTACAATATATATATATGTAATTGTGTTTTATTTGTAATAATACATTTTCTTAATTAACAAATACATCTACTGCAAGTATAAAATATTGGGGCTTGTGCTTAACCCTTTGAGTTTCAGAGGGGAACACAACGCAACTGAACTAACAGTGAGCACTGCTGATAATTTATCATTGTACTTCTTTTTAAATCAGAAAACAATTTTTATGAATATTTTTTAATAATAGGTGTAATTAGTCGCTTTGCTTTACAGCTGACAATACAGATCTTCCAAAATGGCACTTTTCACAAATGAAAATCACATTTTTTTTTAAAAGAAAAAATATAAGAAAATCACATTTTCAAAAAAAGAGTAAAAATATTAGCTTCTCCTTGCTAACAAAATGAATAAATAAAATGTCCTGTTGATCTTTCAGTTGTAAATCGATGGGACATATCACTCAATGTCCAGTACTCATACATAGTCTATTATGTACTGTGTTCTGCGGACTTAAATAAATAATTTTACTCTGATATTATTGGTGTTAAAATAAAGTCCCAAGGGGTGGTGGTGTGTATGTGTGTGTGTGGGGGGGGGGGGGTAGGACACACACAGAATAACTTGTCTGAAAAGCTTACACTCCAAAGCAAGTAAAAGGTGGTGGGTACTGTGTTGCCACAGAAAAGGCAGGAGACTGGTAATGTAAAAGCGATACCTTTAATGGCTGAGCAGCTTTAGAGTGCAAGCTTTCCAGACAACTCAGGACTCTTTTTCAGGCATAATTAGAAGGCTGAATACACAATATATGACAGATTATACAATAATGTACATTATTTTTAAATGTAAACTCCACTAGAAGTGACACTTATCAAGGCTGTCCTTGTAAATGGTTCCTTAGACTCCAGTGGGGTCACAGCTGGTGGAAATGTCCGCACCTAAAGCCACAAAACCTGGCATTAGAGTGTAAGCTCCAGAGACCAAATGCTGTAAACCTCAACAAAGTAATGCAACAAAATAGTAAATCACCACACACACACACACACACAGAGCTGCTGAAAGACACACACACTATTAGTGATACACACTCTATTGGTGACACACACACTATTGGTGATACACACACTCTACTGGTGATACACACACTCTATTGGTGATACACACACTCTATTGGTGACACACAATGTATTGGTGACACACACACTATTGGTGATACACACACTCTATTGGTGACACACACACACTATTGGTGATACACACTCTATTGGTGACACACAATGTATTGGTGACACACACTATTGGTGATACACACACTCTATTGGTGATACACACACTACTGATGATACACACTCACTATTGGTGACACACAATGTATTGGTGACACACACACACTACTGGTGATACACACTCTATTGGTGATACACACACACTATTGGTGATACACACTCTATTGGTGATACACACACAATATTGGTAATACACACTCTATTGGTGATACACACTCTCTTGGTGACACAAAATGTATTGGTGACACACACACTATTGGTGACACACACACTATTGGTGACACACACACTATTGGTGATACACACACTCTATTGGTGATACACACTCTATTGGTGACACACAATGTATTGGTGACACACACACTATTGGTGATACACACACTCTATTTGTGATACACACACTCTATTGGTGACACACACACTCTATTGGTGACACACACACACTATTGGTGATACACACTCTATTGGTGACACACACTATTGGTGATACACACACTCTATTGGTGATACACTCACTACTGGTGATACACACTCACTATTGGTGACACACAATGTATTGGTGACACACACACTACTGGTGATACACACACACTATTAGTGATACACACTCACTTGGATGTATTGGGGACACACACACTTAGTGATACACACTCTATTGGTGACACACAATGTATTGGTGAGACACACTCTATTGGTGATACACACACAATATTGGTAATACACACTCTATTGGTGATACACACTCTCTTGGTGACACAAAATGTATTGGTGACACACACACTATTGGTGATACACACACTCTATTGGTGATACACACTCTATTGGTGACACACAATGTATTGGTGACACACACACTATTGGTGATACACACACTCTATTTGTGATACACACACTCTATTGGTGACACACACACTCTATTGGTGACACACACACACTATTGGTGATACACACTCTATTGGTGACACATACTATTGGTGATACACACACTCTATTGGTGATACACTCACTACTGGTGATACACACTCACTATTGGTGACACACAATGTATTGGTGACACACACACTACTGGTGATACACACACACTATTAGTGATACACACTCTCTTGGATGTATTGGGGACACACACACTTAGTGATACACACTCTATTGGTGACACACAATGTATTGGTGAGACACACTCTATTGGTGAGACACACACTCTATTGGTGATGAACACTCTATTGGTGACACACAATGTATTGGTGAGACACACAGTCTATTGGTGATACACACACTCTATTGGTGACACACAATGTATTGGTGAGACACACAGTCTATTGGTGACACACAATGTATTGGTGAGACACACAGTCTATTGGTGATACACACACTATTGGTGGTACACACTCTACTGGTGATACACAATGTATTGGTGATACACACTCTATTGGTGACACACACAGTCTATTGGTGATACACACACTATTGGTGGTACACACTCTACTGGTGATACACAATGTATTGGTGATACACACACTATTGGTGATACACACTCTATTGGTGACACACACAGTCTATTGGTGATACACACACTATTGGTGGTACACACTCTACTGGTGATACACAATGTATTGGTGATACACACACTATTGGTGATACACACTCTATTGGTGACACACAATGTATTGGTGAGACACACAGTCTATTGGTGACACACAATGTATTGGTGAGACACACAGTCTATTGGTGATACACACACTATTGGTGGTACACACTCTACTGGTGATACACAATGTATTGGTGATACACACACTATTGGTGATACACACTCTATTGGTGACACACAATGTATTGGACAGACACACACTCTATTAGTGATACACAATGTATTGGAGAGACACACAGTCTATTGGTGATACATCCCTGTCACCCCCTCCCTCTCTCCAGAGCAGTCGTTGCCGCTTTAATTCCCAGCTCAGTCCGTGTCCCACCGGACGCCATTTCCTGGGAGCTGTGAATGGGAGGAGAGGAGGAGACTGAGACACAGAGACGGACAGAGAGAGCTCTGGTCTGGTACAGAGACAGCCCGTCCGAGTGAGAGAGCGCTGGACTGATACAGAGACAACCCGCCCGAGAGAGAGAGAGCGCTGGACTGATACAGAGAGACGCAGCCGGCCAGACAGCGAGCAAAGACTGAAGGAGGAGGAGTAAAAAGAGACAGAGGGACTGCGAGACCGAGAGAAGAGAGGGGTGAGTGCTACAGACTCACTGATATACACAACTCTGCACTGTGTGTTACACACACACACACAACTGAGCGCTACACTGCCTGTGTGTTACACACACACACACACATATACTGCTACACTGCCTGTGTGTTACACACATAGCTACACTGCCTGTGTGTTAGACACACACACACAACTGAGCGCTACACTGCCTGTGTGTTACACACATACACAATGCTACACTGCCTGTGTGTTACACACACACACACACAACTGAGTGCTACACTGCCTGTGTGTTACACACATACACAATGCTACACTGCCTGTGTGTTAGACACACACACACACACAACTGAACGCTACACTGCCTGTGTGTTACACACACACACGCACAAACACACACACACAACTGAGCGTTACACTGCCTGTGTGTTACACACACACACACATAATGCTACACTGCCTGTGTCTCACACACATATAATGCTACACTGCCTGTGTCATACACACACCGACTATGTGTTATACACAGCTCTACATTGCCTGTGTCACACACCTACCTCTGCACTGCCTGTAGTAAGAAGTCACAACATGTTGTTTTGTACGAACTCAAACTTGTTGCAAGTGCAACACACACACACACACACTAGTGCTGGTTGTGTGTTACACTGTACCTCCTATACACATGTTTTAGTTCTGTACTAGTTATGTGTTACATTGTATCATGTTCACACTTTGTATATTATTTCAGCACTGCCTGCAACACTGTATCCACTATCACACACACACAGGAGTATGTGATACAGTATAATACACATCCAGTGCTGCACTAGTGAGTGTGGTGCTTTATAATGCACATCCAGTGCTGCACTAGTGTGTGTGTGTGTGTGGTACAGTATAATGCACATCCAGTGATGCACTAGTGTGTGTGTGTGTGTGGTACAGTATTATACACATCTAGTGCTGCACTAGTGTGTGTGTGTGTGTATAGTACAGTATAATACACATCCAGTGTTGTGTAGTACATTGTATCTTTGCTGTGTATTACATTGTATCTTTTTCTCACTCGCCCCCTTCCAGTCTCATAGATGCATCTTTTGTAACACAACCTTTCTCTCACACGTGTTCGGTAATTGAGCACTGGCTAATTACGCTGTACCTTATATACACACACACACTTAGTTTATGCCCGCTGTACCTGTGTGTTACATTGTATTCACTTTGACACTCACAGACACATGTATACTAGTTCAGTTCTACCTGTGCATAACTCTGTATCTCTGTGTCACACACACACTAGTGCAGTGCTGGCTTCTTCTTACACTTGCTGTGGGTTACACCGGTGATTGTGCTGTGCAGACATACCTGTCCCATATACAAGGCTGCTGTGTAATTGGAAGGTTGAATAGTCACAGTAAACCACTGCAGCAGTTTTCTCCAGTTTTCTCAGGACAGACGAAGTTCACTGACCCTGGATTTAGAGCCCCTGAATTATGGTTTATGGGGGCTGCAGTGCAGGAGGTTAGACCTGAGACTTCACTGGTGGCCATGACTGATGGCCTTTATGTATTGATTTCAGCCATACATGACTGACCGGTCTGAATGTTGGTCTTCCAGTCATTGAAGGTAGAATTGAGCCTCTTGGCCTCCAGCGTCTTCCATAGTCCGAAGGTACTGAATACAGGAAAGTTGAAACAGTTCATGGTTGCTTTCAGGAACAGCATGATAAGGGGCCAAGGGTTATATTTTTGTGGGAGGACATCATCTAATCAAATATGACTGAGGCAACCCTGTACCTCATCACAGACTTAAAAGGCTTAAAGGAGCAGTAAACTTTCTCTTATGCAAACATTTTCCTGTTGAATAAAACAAGGACATGCATGATGCTGGCATTTGTTTTATTCAAATGTTGTAACTGTCCAAAACAGAGATCTGGGGAGATTACTTCCTGAAAGTTCAAATGGACAGGAAGTGGCTCAGCAGTCAGTCACACTCTGTGGCGAACTGGATGTCAGTGACTCTCCTCTCATGTACTGACAACGGAATAACTATCTGAATTCTGGCCAGTAGAGGGCAGTTTTAATGTTAACAAAAGACAAAAACAAACAGCATTTTAACCCTTTGAGTGCCAGAGGGTTACGCAACGCATTGCTTTGCAATGAGGTGCGTGCCCCTCTGGCACCCAAAGTGTTAAACTGTAATGACTCTGTAAAGCTACATCGCCCAGCAGTGGCAGTGCCATTGTTTTAATCAGTATCTATAATTCTCATAAAAAAAAAAAAGTTGACTGCTTCTTAAATAAGACAATTCGGTAGCAAACTAAACAATTCCATATTGTCCGTTGATTTAAATGGGTCTTTTAACCCCTTGAATGCTAGAGAGGTCTCTGATGTATGGCATTCCTTTTTGATGTTTGTGTCTTAGAGATGTAAAAGGGCCATTGGAATCTGTGTGTCTGATTATGGTGGAAAGTCAGTGATGAGAGAAACGACTTCAACATCGCTCGTTTTCCTGTGATCTCTACCCGTTCTCTCCCTACAATGCGCAGTGACTATATATATGTGTGTGTTTGTACTGACACATTGTTCCTTCTGTATCTTAAAGGGATAGTAATACTTCATTTTAACTTTATTTTATTTTGTAGGCATTAAAAAAACATGAAGAATGATATAAGTCTTATCTCTCAAACCTTTATGGTTTAAGAGATATTCACAAGCAAAGTGTCCCCCTCCCGCCCCTTTTACTGATGTAACACTGCTCAGCCAGATCAGAAGGGAGGTGCCCAGGTAGACTGCAGAGAATGACAATCTTCAATTAAGATAAAGGAAAAACCTGAAAAACTTGTCAAGGGGGGCAGGGCTTTCATTGTTCTCATAGGAAGAAGATTGTACCCTTCTGTTATCTGTCTGGTCTATGGACTGCATTCCACATCTGAGAAGAGATGGCTTACACTAGGTAAAAGGGACGGGAGTGGAAACTTTGCTTGTGAATATCTCTCAAACCATAAAGGTCTGAGAGATAAGACTTATATCGTTCTTCATGTTTTTTTAATGCCTCAAAATAAAATAAAGATAAAACAAAGTATTACTATCCCTTTAACTTGCACACACACCTCCCTTATATTGTGTGACATTTGTTAACCTGGTTAGAGGCTGGCATTGGCACTGCAGTTACTATGACTGAGGTTCTTTGGATGGCGGTATCTGGGCAGAGACTGGCCTTTTCAAGAATGGGGGTTCTTTGGGGATGGCATAATACAGGCCGTGGATGGCCTTTTCCATTTCCTGGAATTACTATGACTGAGGCTGTTTGGATGGCATTATCTGGGCAGAAGCAAACCCGGGCGCTGGAATTATGATGTGAGGCTCTTTGGTGATGGCATTATCTGGGCAGTGGTTGGCTTTGGAAATGGAATTACTATGACTGAGGTTCTTTGGATGGTATCTGGGCATAGACTGACCTTGGCACTGGAATTACTATGACAGATTCTTTGGATGGCAGTATCTGGGCAGTGGTTAGCCGTGGCACTGGAATTACTATGACCAAAGTTCTTTGGATGGTATCTGGGCACAGACTGGCCTTGGCACTGGAATTAATGACTTAGGTTCTTTGGGGATGGCATTATATGGGCAGTGGTTGGACTTGGCACTGTATTTACTTAAACTGAGGCTGTTTAGATGGCATTTTCTGGGCAGAAGCAGACGCTGGAGTTATGACTGAGGCTCTTTGGGGATGGCAGTGTCTGGGCAGAGGCTGTGCTTGATTGAGGATTATTTGGGCAGCCGTTGATCTTGGCAGGGCATTATATAGGCAGATGCTGGTCTTGAAATGGGATTATCAGGCCTGAAGCTGTGATTGCCTGGGTCATGGTTGGACTTGTGGGGGAGAGACCCTGGTCAGAGGTTGGTCTTAGTCGTGTTTAACCCTCTATGGACCAGAGTAAAGTGCAACACATTGCAAAGCAATGTGTTGCACACCCCTCTGGTCATTAAAGTGTTACTATGGCATTGTAAACATAATGTGCCTGAAAACCACATATACTGTACGGCCTCACATGTGTGAGCATTTGTATCTATGTGTGAATGTTCACCAAATAATAAACAGGAGGTCAGATGAGAAGACTCAGAAATGCTATTTGGAAATGTTAGCAGCGTTTCAGTTTTCTAATGGGATTGTAAGTGGAACTTAACCTATAGGAATAATATTTCAGTGTATAACTGAAGACATTACTCAGGTAGCATTCCCTCATTCAGGGGTCAGGTTTCTCTGTTTAATAACAATTATTACCATGTTTATACATGCATTTGAACCATGCTGTAGGCCGGGGGTGTCCAAGTTCATTCCTCCAGCGCCACCAACAGGCCGGGATGTAAAGCTTTCCCTGATTAATCACAGGTGAGTCAGTCACAATGAATGATCCACTGATTAACTCACCTGTGATTAATGAGGGAAATCCTTACATCCTGGCCTGTTGGTGGCCCTTGAGGACTGGAATCGGACAGCCCTGATGTAGTCTATAGTTGTACAGAAACCCTTTGAGTGCCAGATGGGTGACCGACACATTATGAGGGATTAAGGTTGTCAGACCTCCGTAATAAGCCCTTGTGAGTTTGCGGGTGGGAAGAGGGTGTAACACGCTGCTTTGCAATGCGTTGAACACCATTCTGGTCCTCAAGGTGTTAAAGAACCAGTAAACTTTATTTGTAGGCTTTTCTGCTGAGTAAATAAAAGGTATTTCCAGAGCTGTGAAATCAAAAGTAATTACAGAACTAAATTATCTTTCTAAGTCCAACTGTTAGCAGCAGCACCACCAACTGATGTCCAAAAGGGCATTTTTTTTTTTTTAAATAATGCACTTCATGGGGCAGCTTGAGTCACAGACTGCAACTCTCCATAATAAGTGATAGAAACATCACCACCTAGTGACCACTATAGAAAATTGCAATTAATTGTAAGAAAAAATAGCTTGAGCTGTAATAATAACTGAATGAAAAATTTCCCATCAGTGGGAGAATCCTCATTTTTACTTGGCTGGAACACTTGCACACATATATACCTCTCCCTTGCCCGCTTTCTCTCCCTCGCGCTCTGTCGCGTTCTCTCTCTCCCTCGCGCTCTGTCGCGTTCTCTCTCTCCCTCGCGCTCTGTCGCGTTCTCTCTCTCCCTCGCGCTCTGTCGCGTTCTCTCTCTCCCTCGCGCTCTGTCGCGTTCTCTCTCTCCCTCGCGCTCTGTCGCGTTCTCTCTCTCCCTCGCGCTCTGTCGCGTTCTCTCTCTCCCTCGCGCTCTGTCGCGTTCTCTCTCTCCCTCGCGCTCTGTCGCGTTCTCTCTCTCCCTCGCGCTCTGTCGCGTTCTCTCTCTCCCTCGCGCTCTGTCGCGTTCTCTCTCTCCCTCGCGCTCTGTCGCGTTCTCTCTCTCCCTCGCGCTCTGTCGCGTTCTCTCTCTCCCTCGCGCTCTGTCGCGTTCTCTCTCTCCCTCGCGCTCTGTCGCGTTCTCTCTCTCCCTCGCGCTCTGTCGCGTTCTCTCTCTCCCTCGCGCTCTGTCGCGTTCTCTCTCTCCCTCGCGCTCTGTCGCGTTCTCTCTCTCCCTCGCGCTCTGTCGCGTTCTCTCTCTCCCTCGCGCTCTGTCGCGTTCTCGCTCTCCCTCGCGCTCTGTCGCGTTCTCGCTCTCCCTCGCGCTCTCCCTCGCGCTCTGTCGCGTTCTCGCTCTCCCTCGCGCTCTGTCGCGTTCTCGCTCTCCCTCGCGCTCTGTCGCGTTCTCGCTCTCCCTCGCGCTCTGTCGCGTTCTCGCTCTCCCTCGCGCTCTGTCGCGTTCTCGCTCTCCCTCGCGCTCTGTCGCGTTCTCGCTCTCCCTCGCGCTCTGTCGCGTTCTCGCTCTCCCTCGCGCTCTGTCGCGTTCTCGCTCTCCCTCGCGCTCTGTCGCGTTCTCGCTCTCCCTCGCGCTCCGCCGCGTTCTCGCTCTCCCTCGCGCTCCGTCTTTTTCTTTCCATATCTAATTAATTAAAATACATACTTCTCAGAATACACTTAAAGGGATAGTAATCTTTCATAATAAAAGCAGCTCTAATTAATCATCATGGAGAGTGTTATATCAATACTGTCAGAGTTGTAGTACAAGAGTAATTGAATGATAAAGTATCCCCCTCCAGCCGCTTTTACTGATATAACACTGCTCACCTCAGAGCAGAAAGACTGACCGGATGGATCACAGAGAGGGACAATCTTCAGTGATCATAAGGAAAAACCTGTCAAGGGGGACATGGTTTCCTTATGATCACAGTAAGAAGATTGTCCCTTGCTGTGACCTGTCCGGTCAGGAGACCAGATTCCACATCTGAGGGGAGGGGCTTACATTAGGTAAAAGGGGCGGGAGGGGGATACTTTATCATTCAATTACTCTTGAACTACAACTCTGACAGTATTGAAATAACGTTTGAGAGTTGGTACCGTGTTAGCCGTAGAAATACAGGAGGCAAATATAGTCAAAAACTCAATATCAAAAACTATATTTGCCTCCAGTATTGAAATAACACTCTATGGCACAACTACTATGAAGATTAATTGGAGGTGCTGTTTTTGTGAAACCTTACTATCATTTTAATGTGTATCCCAGGCATTGTTTGCATTCTCCTAGTGCAGTGGTTCTCAACTCTGTTCTCAGGACTCACTAACAGGCCAGGACTTAGGGATTTCTCTGCTAGAGCACAGGTGTGGTGATCAGAGGCTCATTCACATTGATTAACTCACCTGTGATCTAACAAGGAAATCATGTGATCAGAGGCTCATTCACATTGATTAACTCACCTGTGCTCTAACAAGGAAATCATGTGATCAGAGGCTCATTCACATTGATTAACTCACCTGTGCTCTAACAAGGAAATCATCACATCCTGGCCTGTTAGTGGGTCCTGAGGACTGGAGTTGAGAACCACTGATCTAGTGCATAATATGTACGGTGAAATAGGAGCCTGACTGTCTCTTTAATAGACTGGAGGCAGGCTTTTCTACATTGTATCACTATTCTTCTCTTTTTTTTTTTTTTCCATTTATTTTTTTCATTGTTGAACTCCCTAAGCTTTCACAGTCCCCATCAGAAAGCTCTATGGAAACAAATATTCAGAGAGCTCCATCTCCAAGGCATAAAAGGTTTTTTTAAAAAAATGAAGATTTATAAAACAAACAATAAAATATATATATATACACACACACACACAATATGACTTAACGTCAAAAATAAGTTGACTGTCACTTTAATGTGCCATTTTATCTTGATTGTTTTCTGGTCTAGAAGTCCCCTGGGCAGGGATGTTATCAGTAACACGACCTCTTCCTTATCCCTCTGGGAAGGTCCCGCATTAACTGGACAAGTGTCACTGGAGGTGTTGACAAAATACTAACCTCGTAGTTACGCTAATGAATGGGAAATCTATGGGTCAGTAATCTCGCTGCTCTGGGAACGTCACCATCTACTTAATTTAGACCACAGTTCTGTCCAGCTTGTTGTGTCGCTCCTGCTTGGGGTCTGTGCTTTGCATGTATCATGTTTAAAGGGATAGTAATACTTTGTTTTAACTTTATTTTATTTTGTAGGCATTAAAAAAACATGAACGATATAAGTCTTATCTCTCAAACCTTTATGGTTTGAGAGATATTCACAAGCAAAGTTTCCCCTCCCGCCCCTTTTACCTAGTGTAAGCCATCTCTTCTCAGATGTGGAATCCAGTCCATAGACCAGACAGATAACAGCAGGGGACAATCTTCTTCCTATGAGAACAATGAAAGCCCTGCCCCCCTTGACAAGCTTTTCAGGTTTTTCCCTTATCTTAATTGAAGATTGTCCCTCTCTGCAGTCTACCTGGGCACCTCCCTTCTGCTCTGGCTGAGCAGTGTTACATCAGTAAAAGGGGCGGGAGGGGGATACTTTATCATTCAATTACTCTTGAACTACAACTCTGACAGAATTGAAATAACACTCTCCAAAGGCCAAATACTATGATGATTAATTAGAGCTGCTTTTATTATGAAACATTACTAGCCCTTTAAGTGTTTGTAATGAGTATGAGGAGAAAAGCCTTGAAATTCTCGGCCAATCCAGCTGTCCCATAGGGACTGAATAAACACTTATCATTGACTTTTTAAACTTTTTAGAATCAGTCAGGTGTGCGGCACTTTGATTAACAATGCGTTGTGCCTCCCTGTGGGCCTTTAAAAGGTTGCACGGGACTTCTAAACCCTAGAATGCATGAAAGATTTCAAAGGTTTTGCAAAGCAAAGTGTTAGTCCTCGAAGGGTTAAATCAGGAGTTCTCAGACCTGCCCACAATGATGCAGGTTGTCAGGATCTCCTGAGATGAACACAGGGGTATCAGTCAGTGATTATGACGCATCTGCCTTTTACTGACATTGACTCGTGTTTAACTGAGGAGATTCTGAGGGCGGGGGGGGGGGTCAGGAGGCTAGACGACAGGTCTGTGCACCCCCTGAGTTAAAAGCCCCATTTATATCAATATTTTTTTCTATATGGTGCAATTGGTTTGTCTCCTGAATTGCTTCACCCTTGATTGGTACATATGGCCATACCATCCTCCTATATAATAATTCGCTAGGATGTTTGTCTGAAGCCGTCATGCGCAGTAGAGACTGTGCGCGTTCTGCAGTCTTTAATGCGCATGATTGCGTCGCGTGAGTGAGGTGAAGCGAGACTGCATCAGGAGGAGCAGTGAGCTAGCGGCCGCTTAACCCTTTGAGTGCAAGAGGGGTAACCTTGGCCCGTTTACATAGGCTTTTACACTAGTTTTTATATAAATGTATAACTGACTGCAGTGCTTTTTCTTTAAAAAAAATATACCTGCATTTTGCAGATATAAAACATAATTTTATAGTATCAAAGAAAAGAAAAGTGTAATCGCAAATGAACAATTGCAGTCACCAATAAGGAAACATATTTAGGACAAATGTACACAGCAATTTTATGTTGCACACAACACAAGTACATAACACTGCATTACATTGCTGTCAGGGGAGGGCTGATAGAATGTAGCCTGGGGGTCAGATATAATCCAGTGGCCCATTTCTACTATCATTCCACCCCACTGTCCCACTACACCCCCTTTTGTTCATTTTTAAAATTGGCATTAATGTTGTGAAGTAAGGCATCTTATACCACGTAGCTTGCATTTGAAATGGGTTTACGATAGTGATAGTACAGAGCTTACAATTGAATTGGGGTTACATTAGTGGTACTACAGAGCTTACAGTTGATTTGTTGTTACGTTAGTGGTAGTACAGAGCTTACAGTTTAAAGGAGCAGTAAACTTTATTTTTATAAAAATATATGTATTGTAGGGATTTTCCTATTGAGTAAAATAAGGGTACTGCCATTGCCGAGAGATTTATATTTCCAGAGTTATTACAGTTTAAACCCATGTTTTTTTACATTAGCAGTGCCCTCTAGTGGTCAAATTCTAATTAGATTTTCCTGTTAGATTCTAATGGAGAGGAAAGTCAGAAAAGTCAGAGACATACAGTTCTCCATAGAATGTGATAGAAACTGCTGAGTCACTTCCTGTCAGTTAGAACTATCAGGAAGTAAACACAGTAAATTCACTTCCTGTCAGAACTATCAGGAAGTAATCACAGTAAATTCACTTCCTGTCAGTTAGAACTATCAGGAAGGAAACACAGTAAATTCACTTCCTGTCAGTTAGAACTATCAGGAAGTAAACACAGTAAATTCACTTCTTGATTATTTGAACTGCTATAATTTTTGAATAAAACATCTGACAGCGATGGGAGCGACCTTGTTTTATTCAGCACGAAATGCTCTATAAAATGTGTTTTCATAAAAATAAGTTTACTGCTCCTTTAAGTAAAGCTACACTAGTGAAACCATCGAGCTTACAAGGTAAATGTTTTGTGTTACTAGTGTAGTTCCATATGGATTTTTAGCTCTGTGGTATCACTAGTGTAGATCCATTTCAGTTGTAAGCTCTGTGGTATCACTAGTGTAGATCCATTTCAATTGTAAGCTCTGTGGTATCACTAGTGTAGCTCCATTTGCAGCAGCAAGTGGGAGATTGAGTGAGACAGTGGCCAAGAAATATGACCGGCCCAGGGGGAAATTGCCCCCATGTTCCCAATGCCAGCCCTCCCCTGATTGCTGTGTATTGGTCTGTTCACACGTGATTTTACCATGTATCAATCACACAGCCTAACTGCAGCTCACTGAAACTATTCAAGCTGATTGGATCTGCATGGCGGGCTGAATGGTTCTTATCTGCCACCAAATTCTATGTTTCTAACTAGGGTTACCACCCAGACGGTATTTTACCGGCAGGCCGGTAAAAAATTGGCTTCTGTCCAATGTTAAGTCTATGGACGGAATGCCATGGCTGGTATTTTTTGGAAGAAAAGGTGGCAACCCTATTTCTAACGTGAGTTCCTCCAGATTCTGCTTGACTCCCTCTGGCTGGAGGGGGTGATGGGAGTTGTAGTATAACGGTTATGGGATGGTTTCACTTTGCACCCCCCTGGTTATAATGACAGTTTGGATTGATGTGTAGCAAGCAGCGGATCTCCAGCAAACAGGTGGTTACAGTTCCAATTAGAAGCATTGGGGAATTTTCATTTGCCATCTATAATACATTAGATTGACCCAAGACTGTTGCATTGTAACTTCTTGACAGGCCCACAGTGTATAACCAGGGGCGGGCTGGCCCGGGGGGCAAGGGGGCAATTGCCACCCGGGCCGGTCATATATCTGCACTAGTGGGCCGCAGTGATGTAGGCCCTATGTCATCCTGGCTCCTGCCAGCCTGACCCCAAGCCGTCTAGGTGGCTCAGGCTGTGTCCCAGTGTCTATGTCTTATCTTGAATTGTATTTCTGTAGGTAGTGGTTATGCTGGGTCCCGCGCAGTCTTCCGTTTCATCGTGGAGCTGATAACTCCACACTGCCTCCACATGTATTTCCGGGCATACTGAGCTGACCTCAGTGAACCCGGAAGTATATGTGGAGGCAGTGCGGAGCCGTCAGCTGCACGATGAAACGGAAGACTGCGCGGGACCCAGCATAACCACTACCTACAGAAATACAATTCAAGATAAGACATAGGACTGGGGCACAGCCGCCTAGAAGGCTTGGGGTCAGGCTCTGTTGAACTCACCTGAACTCAAATAGGTAAGTTCTTGAGTCCTGAATGCTCATTATTCTCTAAGTACAGGTTTGTGGGGCTTAGGGCCTCTGTTTCACTGCTAATATTATCTTCTCTTTTTTTTATATATGGAAGAACTATAACCTTGTGAGTGCCAGAGAGGTCCGCAATGCATTACTTTGCAATGCGTTGCGTACCTCCTCTGGCACTCAAAGGGTTAACCAGAGTTGCCTCTGAGCCAGCACACTGCAAAGCTTTAGAATACAAGAATCTTAACCCTTTGAGTGCCAGAGTGGTACAGAATGCATTGCTTTGCAATGCATTCTGTACCACTCTGGCACTCAAAGGGTTAATGCTGCTAAAATATGGTGCATGCCACTCCTGTTTTAGTTATATACATCCTACTGAACAAAAGCAGATGTCAATGCATAGCTGCAAGGTGATGACAGTGATGATGATAGTTATTATTTTATAGCAGTAAGTAGGCATTTAGTGCTTCCATCGATAAGCCTACATATATTTTAAAATAATGAGCACTCTTCACCAGGAATGTTAATGTTTACTGGAGTTAAAGGGGAACTACCACCCCGCAAAATCTTTATCTTAATTAAGTCTCCAAAAGGGACTGACAGCGCAGGCGTACGGACGTCACTATGGTAAGATGTCCGTGCTTCCTGCTACTGTCAGCCTCCGAATAAGTCATAAATCATTTAAACCAGGTAATAATTCTGGCGACTAGCGCTACTAAGCAGCTAATCGCCAGATGGAGACTTAATTAGGATAAAAGATTTTGCAGGGTGGTAGTTCCCCTTTAAAGGCTTGCAAATTGACTGTAACATGACTAGATATTCTATTAACAAACATACACTGGCAGGTACGGTGGAAGGCTGAACCTTGTACTTAACATGAATGCAACTAGAACATCCCTACTGCTATAACTGTTATTTTCCTCACAACTGGTGTTCAAGGCTGGGGACATTTTTTTTTTCTCCACACCCTGTCCTCACACTCGCACCCTCCCCACACACTGTCTACCCCAACATTGCCCACCTCCACACTTGCCACATTGCCAACCTCAACACTGTCCACCCCCACACATTGTACAACTCAACATTAACCACTTCCACACTGCCCACATTGTCCACATCCACACTGCCAACCCCACACTGTCTACCCTTTACACTTTCCTATCCCACATTGTCCACCTGAACACTGTCCACCGTCACACTCACTGCCCAATTCCACATTGCCCACCTCCACACTGCCCACATGGTGTTGGAACTAATATTAAGGAACACTGTGGAGTTGGGCATGCTGCATCACACAGTGACATACAGCATGCTGCTTTTTTCAGGACATAACGCAAGTTAATATAATATCTAATTGATTTCAGTGTTGTAACTATGTCTGTGCATCTGTGGGAACAAATAAAATAAATGAAAATGTTGAGTGTGTGCGTATGTGTAGTGCCCATGGGGTGTTCATACTATACACACATGACTCTAGGCAAAGCAGGGGTGAGCAACTTGAAGCCCTACTGTTAATGAACTACACCTCTTATTATCCTGATCCAGTTATTTGAGGCTGATGGGAGTTGTAGTCTAAAAACACATTAGTAGTAGCCACTGCAGCGCAACCCCCATCATTCCTGCCACACACTTTTCCTGCCATGTTCTTTTCCTTTTATTCACAGACTCAATGTCTGTCATTCTCTCTTCTACCTGACTAACGTTCCCTGTTTCACTGCCTCTTTCCACCCATTTCCCACTGTCTCCCTGCTGTTATTCTGTAAAACAGCATAGGGTATGTAAACAGACTGGCTTATATCCTACTTAGTTTGTAGAATAAGAGCAGAGAGACAGTGTGAAATGGGAAAGAGGGAGGCAGTGAATGATTGTGACAGGAAGGCCATGGAAGAAAAGACTAAAGAAGGAAATCTACAATGGATATAAAAGAGATAAGTGGTGATGGTGAGATCTTAAAGGGATAGTAATACTTCGTTTTAACTTTATTTTATTTTGTAGGCATTAAAAAAACATGAAGAACGATATAAGTCTTATCTCTCAAACCTTTATGGTGTGAGAGATATTCACAAGCAAAGTTCCCCCTCCCGCCCCTTTTACCTAGTGTTAGCCATCTCTTCTCAGATGTGGAATCCAGTCCATAGACCAGACAGATAACAGCAGGGGACAATCTTCTTACTATGAGAACAATGAAAGCCTTGCCCCCCTTGACAAGTTTTTCAGGTTTTTTCGTTATCTTAATTTAAGATTGTCCCTCTCTGCAGTCTACCTGGGCACCTCCCCTCTGATCTGGCTGAGCAGTGTTACATCAGTAAAAGGGGCGGGAGGGAAACTTTGCTTGTGAATATCTCTTAAACCATAAAGGTTTGGGAGATAAGACTTATATCATTCATCATGTTTTTTTAATGCCTACAAAATAAAATAAAGTTAAAACGAAGTATTACTATCCCTTTAAGGTGCACTGCCCAATAAAAAATCTGGCAAGTGACTGATGACTCCATGCTGGTGAAGCAATGGATATAGTAGATTGACTAATAAAAATTAGATTCTGTTGTAACCTCTGTGGTATTACTATTTCATTTGTAAGCTCTGTTGTATCATTAGTGAAGCACCATTTCATTCTTAAGTGTTGTGGTTTTATTTATCTTAAATCACAACATTAATGCCAGTTATAAAATTAACAAAATGGGATACGCTGGGCTGGTGGGCTGGTGCGATATTAGAAAAGGGCCACTTGATTGTATTTGCCCCCCAGGCCAAAACCTGCCAGCCCTCCCCTGTGTATAACCCATTTGTTTCCAAGTGATTTTCTTTTTCATAAACCTTTAGAATAAGGAGCTCTTAATTAAAGGATTACTTTACAGCAGTCAGCTATATCTTTCTATCCCTATTTTTACATAATATCTGCAGTTTCCTGTACATGATTTCTACTGAAGTCTGCCTAGAGATTATTCTTCTTTGTAAAGAAACAATGGGCTTTATGGATGTTTCAACATTGTATTTCAAAGTGCCAAGCATGCTTTTATTACATACCTCTCAAGTGTCCCTCTTTAGGAGGGATGGGCCCTCTTTCCCATCCTGGTGTCCCTGTGTTTAGGAGATCAGACTGTGTGGTATATATTTAAGTGTATCACCCTGGTGTCCCTGTGTTTAGTAGATCAGACTGTGTGGTGTGTATAGAAGTGTATCACCCTGGTGTCCCTGTGTTTAGTAGATCAGACTGTGTGGTGTGTATAGAAGTGTATCACCCTGGTGTACCTGTGTTTAGGAGATCGGACTGTGTGTTGTGTATATAAGTGTATCACATTGCTCCACAACAACAAAACTCACATTAATGTTTGTGTAAACATCAGTACATGTGTATATAAATTAGTCTGTGTAAATAAAATACTTTTTGTTTTGCTCTAAATCATTTATTCATTTACACAAAGAGGTGTCAGTAGGTCATGAAATCACCTAAATGTTCTCTGTGATTCCCTGCCCATCAACCACACCCACAGCAACACCTCTCTTAACGACCCTTGATGGTCATAGTACGTCAAGGGTCGATTTGACTTAACGACTGATGACGTACTATGACCGTCATCGAGTTCCGGGCTCCCCCAGCGGCTGCACGCCGTTCAGGGAGTCCGGAACGCAACGGAGCAATAGAAAAAAATTGCTCCGTGGTCGTCCGGTCAGATTGCGGTGCGGATTCCCCAGTCCTTAAGGGGTTAAACAAGTTTCCCTCTTTGGCCATTTGAAATGTTGGGATGGATGCTATTAGGAAGAAAGTTTGGGGGATTGTAACTTTTTTTTTTTTTGTTTATTAAAGTGTAACTATCACTAATATAAAAGTACCCCCCAATTAATTTTTACTATAGCGTTAACCTTTTGTGTGTCGGAAAAGTATCCAGCGCATTGAGTTTTAATGCATTGGATACCTCTCTGGCATTCAAAGGGTTAAGCATATAAATTCATTTATAATCTTTATAAAGTCCAACATTATTTAGAAATCTAATTTTTTTCAGAGACTCTCTGTCAGGTATCTTGCTGAAGAGGCATATGTTCGCGTGCGCTGTCCATCCCTGTATGCAGCATAAGGTACAAATCAACTACCCCTAGCCAATCAGTGAGGAGACAGGGACGGACAGCGCAGGAGCACAGATGCCTCTTTGGCAAGATGTTTGAGCTGTCGTCTGCTGGTGAGTCTCCGAAGAACTTGGATTTCTAAATAATGCCGGACTTAAAGGGATAGTAATACTTTGTTTTATCTTTATTTTATTTTTCAAGCATTAAAAAAAACATGAAGAATGATATAAGTCTTATCTCTCAAACCTTTATGGTTTGAGAGAGATTCACAAGCAAAGTTTCCCCTCCCGCCCCTTTTACCTAGTGTAAGCCATCTCTTCTCAGATGTGGAATCCAGTCCATAGACCAGACAGATAACAGCATGGGACAATCTTCTTCCTATGAGAACAATGAAGGCCCTGCCCCCTTGACAGGTTTTTCAGGTTCTTCCCTTATCTTAATTGAAGATTGTCCCTCTCTGCAGTCTACCTGGGCACCTCCCTTCTGATCTGGATGAGCAGTGTTACATCAGTAAAAGGGGCGGGAGGGGGATACTTTATCATTCAATTACTCTTGTACTTTAACTCTGACAGAATTGAAATAACACTCTCCATGGCCCAAATACTATGATGACTAATTAGAGCTGATTTTATTATGAAACATTACTATCCCTTTAATAAGCATTATAAAATGATTTATATGCTTACCGCTATAGTAAAAATTAATTGGGGAGCATTTATATATGACCGTTCTGTTTAAAAAGATAGTTACTGTAAAGTCTATTTAAAGTAGTCCTCGGTGTCTTGTAAGGCTCTCCAGTTCTTATCAGATTGTAAACAGAAACAAAAACAACAACTCAAAAAATTAGATATAAAACGGACTGCTGTTTGAAGGATATCTTACTAGGCAAGTCCTTGTGTTAATCAAATTTGAGTCCCTTATTCATAACGTACAGTTCCCTGTTATCATTTCACACAGATCTTTGTTCTGTTGCTGTCCAGGATCATCCTAATAGGAAACATGCAAAAAAACCTCCCACTGATGAGAAGTGTTGTTATTCAAATGTTATCACAACTCAAACTGGAATTGTATTTTAGTTGCAATATCTCAATGGCCTGAAATGTTAGTGTCACTGTTGCTACACCATCTATTGAGGATTCTGGTCAGCTGACCAGAGCTGTCCATAAGATGGTGTAGCAAGAGCGCCACTGTAATACTTCCTCTAAAAATGCAAGTTGGAGCTGTATTATCTTTTGAATGAATCACGTTTCCACAGTGAGAGTACCTTTTTTTTACTTAGGGCAATAAACCATACAACATTTTATATATTTATATATATATATATATATATATATATATATATATATATATATATATATATATATATATATATATAATTTTTTATTTTTTTTTTGCATATTAAAGGGATAGTAATACTTTATTATTACTATCCCTCATATTGTAGGTATTTGCAAAATAATTTAATAGATCCCAGGTTCATCTCTCAAACCTTTATGATTTGAGAGATAGCCGAAGGCAAAGTTGCCCCCTCCCTCCCCCTTCCCTGTAGTCGGCGTTGTGCCTCCTGCAGGGATATCCGGTCTGACTTTCATCAGGCGGCTCTGCAGCAGAGCTGAGATTGTGTTAGTGACAAAGAATTATTTCACTGAAACTGTCCTATACATGTGCTTGCAAATCAAGCACAAACCAAGCACATGTAGAAGACCGTTTCAGTGAAATAATTCTTTGTCACTAACGGGATCTCGGCTCAGCTGCAGAGCCGCAAGCCTGTCGTACGACAGACTTCCCTTGCAGTCAGTACAAGGCTGTGAGGGAGGGGATAACTTTGCCTTTGGTTATCTCTCAAACCATAAAGGTTTGAGAGATGAACCTGGGTACTATTAAATTATTTTGCAAACATCTACAATATGGGGGATAGTAGTAATAAAGTATTACTATCCGTTTAAGCATTACTATTCCTTTAAATCCATGTATATTTGGGTAAAGTTATGTTCCCCTATGGTACAGATGGTTTGGTCTGGACTTTCTCCTCCTTTCGCTGTTGCGTGTGGCCCTCTGCCTTCAGGTTCTGTGCAGACTGAAGCAGGAAGGAGGACTGGGTAATGTTCCTAGGACAAAAATGAAACCGTTCAAGTCCAGACACAGCGATGAGACGGCTTATCAGATCTCATTTGGGGAAACCTGTTTCACCCTTTTATGATTCAGCGAGTGCTTTTTCCATCAAAAAGAGAAACTGATGTGAGTCAGTATCGGTCTCAGCCCTGTGATTGCTGCAGGCAATTTCATGACATTGTATTACTTAGCTCTGAAAAGGTTAAAAAAATGTAAAAAAAAATGAAATAGGTTGATAGAACTATAAATATTAGGTACGGCTGGCATATGTAGCTTTTAATATGTGTTACATCCCTAAAATATAATCTTAAATGTTCTTTTTAATGAATATGTAAACTGTCCTGTATAGAGATCGTTTATTTAAAGGGATAGTAATGTTTCATAATAAAAGCAGCTCTAATTAATCATCATAGTATTTGGACTTTGGAGAGTGTTATTTCAATTCTGTCAGAGTTGTAGTTCAAGAGTAATTCAATGACAAAGTGTCCCCCTCCCACCCCTTTTACTGATGTAACACTGCTCATCCAGAGCAAAAGGGAGGTGCCCAGGTAGACTGCAGAGAGGGACAATCTTCAATTAAGATAAGGGAAAAACCTGAAAAACTTGTCAAGGGGGCAGGGCTTTCATTGTTCTCATAGGAAGAAGATTGTCCCCTGCTGTTATCTGTCTGGTCTATGGACTGCATTCCACATCTGAGAAGAGAAGGCTTACACTAGGTAAAAGGGGAAGGAGGGGAAACTTTATCATTCATTTACTCTTGAACTACAACTCTGACAGTATTGAAATATCACACTCTATGGCTCAAATACTATGACGATCAATTGGAGCGGCTGTTTATGTGAAACATTACTATCACTTTAAATTTCTAATTGACAGGAAGTGACTCAGCAGTTTCTATCTCAGTCTATGAAGAACTATTTGTCAGTGACTCACCTCTCCTAGAGAATGCAAGAGAATAATTGGGATCTGACCACTAGAGGGCATCCGTAATGCAAATCAATACGTGTTTAAGGTGTAATGACTCTGGAAATCTGAATCTCTCAGCAGTGGGAGTGCTATTGTTTTTTGCAAGGGGGAAAGACCTACAAAATATATATAATTTATTTATTTCATAACAGAAGTTTACTGCTCCTTCAAGTATAAATATCGGAGTACAGTTCTTAGTTACATGATTGCATCCAAAAGCTTTTGGACACAATTATGTAACAAAACTTGATTTTCCACTTATCTCTCGTTCTTTAATGGTAATTTACTGGTAATTTAATGGTAATGACCAGTCTCTGATGTGCTGACTTTCCTTATTGTCCACATTTTGTAGATGTGACCAAATTATTGTTCTTGCTGCTCTCCCACTCAGGGCCTGATTTAACCCTTTGAGTACAAGAGGGGTACACCACACATTGCTGTGTGAGTGTCGTACCTTTTTGGCACTCAGAGGATTAATAAAAACTGATATAATTCTTGGGTAAACCAGCTGCACTTTTAGGAGACACAAATCCGCATTCTTTTATGGTAAATTGTGTTTTTAACCCTTTGAATTCTAGCGATTATGAAATCTATACATTATCTGAGAGATACACTTATACAAGCATGTTAAAGGAATAGTAATGTTTCAAAATAAAAGCAGCTCCAATTAATCATCATAGTATTTGGGCCTTGGAGAGTGTTATTTCATTACTGTCAGAGTTGTAGTTAAAGAGTAATTGAATGATAAAGCTGCCTGTCTGCTGTCTTGCATGGCAAATGTTGAAACCCATGAAACTATTGAGCAATGAGAGCCTACCTTAACCCCTTGACTGCCATTAAATTTCTCCCGGTGCTGCAACTTCCCTTCAGTGGTTGTACTACAGGTCTGGCTGAGGCCGCTGTGAGTCAGTGAGTGACAGCGTTTGTGTGTGTGTGGGCCGTGTGTTTTTTTGTTTTTTTTGTTGAGGGAGGGCAAACTCCTTGCAGAGTTTTTGACAGGAGATGCCAGGGGCTTTTGGCCCCTGCCCACTGCTGTCAAAATCACTCTCCCCCTGTATGTCCAGGACTGGCAGGAAAGAGGAGCTATGAAGAGCCCCTCTTTACTGCCACCCTGGGTGTTTGTCTCCTGAGGAGACATAAATTATGTAATGATATCATGTCTGCCTCCACGGATATGACCATCAAGACTCACTGAAGATGTTCTCACTTACATTAAGGCACAAGGGCAAAATTCATAGGGGCCATTAGGATTTTGTGGTCATAGTAAGGTGAGTGAAGAGTTATTATGATGGTGTAAGGTCTCTTAACTGTAGATAAAGTTGAGCTTAACACCTGTTATGTGTACATTTCTTTTCTCTCTCTGGCAGCTGAAAGATGTTTAGTTTTTTCCGGCGCACGCTGGGACGCCGGTCCATGCGCCGGAATGCAGAAAAGGAACGTTTTCGTGAAGCCCAGAGGGCAACGACTCACATCCCAGCAGCGGGAGATGCCAAGTCGGTGATCACATGCAGAGTGTCCCTGCTGGACGGGAGCGATGTCAGCGTGGATCTGCCGGTGAGTAATGCTGAATTCTGAACTCTACATCTTGTGCAAGACAGGAGTAATGTAGGATTATTTACATGCAACAGGTAGTGATACCTTCTATGGGTTACATTTCAGCCTTCCCTAACCTAATGGATAATTTGTAGGTTATTCAAACCCTCTGCTAGTTAATTGAACATTGCATGTCCAGGCGTAGGGTGATATGTTCAGAAGAAAACTGTAATAATTCTGGGGCAAATCTGCTGCACCACGGGGGGAATACAAATTCCCATATTTCCAAAAGATTCAAATGGGGCTTTTCACCCCCTGAAGGCTACAGAGGTCTTTCTTTGTTGGTGGCATAGACAGGCATTGTATGCTAATTGGTTTATGTGCTGGGTAAATTTGACCACACACTGTGCTATGAGTGAATGTAGGCAGAGCCCACACACTGGAGGGATGTGTCTCATAGCACAATTGTGCTGGAACATAACTAATTAGCATATTGTACAGGGAATTATCATAAAGTGCCACAAACATGTTAAAGGGGAACTACCACCCCAACACAATGTACTCTCTGTCTTCCTAGCGTTATTAGCAATCCATAGTTAGTTTTCTCCAAAAAAGCGTTGTAAGAGCCCAATCTTTATACTAAATCTCTACCTGATGACGTCTTGCCCCATGAATCCGTTTCTGTGCATGACCACTATGGAGCCATTCAGCTACATTGTACCTCCCTCTGTCTTGCCCATCACTCGTACGTCACTGTCCTCAGCACCACGTGACCTGCTGCTCTCCTGACATCAAGCGCGGTCAGGTCATTTCAGCCTAGTGGGAACAGACTGGTGGTTTATATACAGCAAGTGCTTCACATGCACCCACTCCCACTCGGCTGAAGTGACCCGACCGCGCTTGCAAGCACAGCATACCAAGGCAAAGAATTCCTTAACTTTACTGCCCTTATGGTAAAAAAAGCCCTTCTTTTTGTTTTAGTCAAAAGCGCCTTTCCTAGAGTCTTAATGGGTGACCTCTCGTTCTTATGTTTGAGCTGCAGAGTGTAGAAGGTGCATTAATACTGGGGCTCAATGTCCATTTGCCCCAGGGTTCATTAGGTTCTGGTTATGCCTCTGTGTAAATATATTTTTAGGGGACCCAAAAAATGTTTGAATCCAGAGCCCTGCAATGATTAGTTACGCCACGACTAAACTATAATCACTTTTGAATTCAACACCTCCCAGCAGTGAGATTTCCTGTTTTGTACTCTGCAGGAATAAAACTCCAGGGTATTTAACCCACTCAAAAGGTTAAATGGATAGTAATGCTTAAAATGTAAAACACATAAAATATGTTGTAGGATTTATCCCCCTGAGTAAAACAAGGGAACTTCCACTGCCGAAAGGTGTTTTATTCAAAAGTTATTACAGCTCAGACTTGAATTTGTTTAGGTGCAGTATCACAGTGGCCTGAAATTGTACAGTGGCGCTGTTGCTACACTGTCCTGTGGAGATTTATGGTCAATTGACTGGAGTTGTCCATAAGATGCTGTAGTAACAGCGCCACTGTACAACTTCAGGCCACTGTGATACTGCACCTAAAAAAGTTTGAGCTGCGATAACTTTTTAATAAAATACCTCTCCGCAGTAGGGGTACCCTTGTTTTACTCAGGAGAATAAAACCTACTATATATATTTTTACATTTTAAATTTAACTATCCCTTTATTCACCATAAAGACTGCCAGATCAGATGCGGGGCAGCCATTAAGGACCACGGAGCATAGTTTTTTCGTCAAATGAATTCTGGGATAGCGGAGTGACATGCAGCCGCGCTGACATCGTAGAATTCAATGACGTGCCAGGACTGTTACCGGTCCATAACGTCCAGACCGGCGTGACTGTCCTGTAATGTCATATGTCACTAAGGGGTTATGGGGATAGTAATGTTTCACAATAAAAGCAGCTCCAATTAATCTTCATAGTATTTGGGCCATGGAGAGTGTTATATTAATACTGTCAGACTTGTAGTACAAGAGTAATTGAATGATAAAGTATCCCCCTCCCGCCCCTTTTACCTAGTGTAAGCCCCTCCCCTCAGATGTGGAATCTGGACCCCGGACCAGACAGATCACAGCAAGGGACAATCTTCTTACTGTGATCATAAGGAAAACCCTGCCCCCCTTGACAGGTTTTTCCTTATGATCACTGAAGATTGTCCCTCTCTGCGATCCATCCGGACAGTCTTGCTGCTCTGAGGTGAGCAGTGTTACATCAGTAAAAGGGGTGGGAGGGGGATACTTTATCATTCAATTACTCTTGTACTACAACTCTGACAGTATTGAAATAACACTCTCCATGGCCCAAACACCATGAAGATTAATTGGAGCTGCTTTTATTTTGAAACATTACTATCCGTTTAAGGAGCAGAGGAATATGCAACTCCTTCTAAAGCATTGCATTGTGCACTCCTCTAGTCTTGAAACGGTTAACTGGCAGTTAAGGACCACAGAGCAACTTTTTTTTTTTTTGTCTAACCGATTCAGGGCTCCCCGAACGGCGGTCCTGGCACGTCATGGGACGGGGTTAAGGTAATATATCAGTTTCTTGGGTTTATATTTAACAAACTCTGAATTCCAGTGCCGGGACTGAAGAGCGTCTGGATCTTCGTTACTGGCGTCTCCCAGCACTTAAACTGTATCGGAGCAAGGAGGATTTATTGACACAATGTCTCTTATTCACAGAGACACGAGGAGCCATTCTGGAGCAAACCATCCGCACTATGGGGGGGGAGAAAAATTCCCCAAATGCCTCTTGCCTTAAATGGGGCATTAACCCCTTGAATGCTGGGTCTACAACGCATTGCTCCGCAGTGAGTTGAAGACCTTGCTAGCATTCAAGGGGTTAAAATCTTGATTTAAAGCAATAGGAAGTTCTATGTTCCCCTATGGCTAAACTGGTTTGCTCCAGGATTGCACCTTTCCTTTTGTGAATAAGGCCCTTTCTTGCCGTATGTATAAAGCCAACGTACAGCAATTTTACACCGTAGGGAACCAAGACAAATTCGTATTGAGATGAAAAGGCCTTTTAGCCTACATTGGAGGCCTCTCTAACCACCGAAGGGGTTAGATTCACGAGTGCCACAGAGGTATCCCATGCATTGCTTTGCAACATCTGTGGCAGGCAAAGTGTTAAATCTGCGTGAATTTTTATTTGCTGCCCTTGGTGCAGTTGTTTTGCTCTAGAATTGCTCCATTTTTATCTCTCTAGCTATGGCCGACCATTTGGCCGACCATTGGCACTCCAACAGGTCAGCTTTTCAGGATGTCCTTGCTTAACCCTTTTACTGTGTACCCCTCTGGCTTTCAAAGGGTTAATCACATTGCAATGTGTTGCATGCCCATCTAGCACACACAGGGTTAACACGAATGGAGGTTATATACTCTTAATTCCTGAGTATTTGGTACAGAATCTGTAAAAAAAAAAAAAAAAAAAAAAAAAAAAAAATTTTCTGAGTCCTAAAATCCAGTCTTACAAATGGTCTGAGGATGCAGCTATTCCTGCCTTTTCCAGAGCTACCGTCGATTGTCCAGCATTATCTGTAAATGGGCTGAGATAACTCTAATAGGAATGTTGTGGGTGCTAATTAGAATCGAGTAACCCTTTGAATGCCAGAGGGGTGCGCAACGCCTTGCCACGCTTTGCTCACCCTTCTGGCACTCAAAGGGTTAATTGTCACTGGCTCTTCTCCTATATTCTGATTCGCTAAGGATGTTTGTCAGAAGCCGTCATGCGCAGTAGACACGGCTGCTCTCACTTCAGTCATGCGCAGTACAGACTGCCTGTTTTGCGGCTGATAACGGAGCGGGGCTCTCCGAAATCAGACTGGGGTCCTCTGCACACCTTCCTGGGACCACTTGATCCCAGGAAGGTGCACAGAGAGGACTACAGTTGGAATTTGGAGCTCCCCCCTCCATATCAGCTGCGGTGCGGTCAATCTGTTCTGAGCATGACTGCACTGAGCGCAGCCGTCTCTACTGCGCATGACTGCAGCGCCGCCAGTGCTGTCCAATGTACACGGCCTTTAAAACTAGTCTCTCAATAAAATAGCACAAATGTTAAATAAGTGCTTTCCGAACAGGACCGTTTACCCATGTGTTAAAACACAAATTTAAGCTCAATTTCTTAACACCTTAGTGACCGACCGAGCGCACACGCGGCCGTCACTTAATGTCTGGCTAAGAAATTTTTTTTTTTACCAAAATTATTCCGGAGTCCCCGAACGGCGTGCAGCCGCGCGGGTAGCAGGACTTCCGGGATGTACATGTACGTCCTCTGTCACTAAATGACAGTTTTTGCGGGACGTACATGTACATCCATTGTTGGGAAGGGGTTAAAGGGATAGTAATGTTTCACAATGAAAGGCGCTCCAATTAATCTTCAAAGTATTTGGGCCATGGAGAGTGTTATTTCATTACTGTCAGAGTTGTAGTACAAGAGTAATTGAATGATAAAGTATCCCCCTCCCCCCCCTTTTACTGATATAACACTGTTCACCTCAGAGTAGTAAGACTGTCCGGATGTATCACAGAGAGGGACAATCTTCAGTGATCATAAGGAAAAACTTGAAAAACATGTCAAGGGGGCAGGGTTTTCCTTATGTTCACAGTAAGAAGATTGTCCCTTGCTGTGACCTGTCCGGTCAAGAGACCAGATTCCACATCTGAGGGGAGGTGTCTTACACTAGGTAAAAGGGGCGGGAGGGGGATACTTTATCATTCAGTTACTCTTGTACTACAACTCTGACAGTATTAATATAACACTCTCCATGTCCCAAATACTATGAAGATTAATTGGAACTGCTTTTATTTTGAAACATTACTATCCCTTTAATATTTTTACAAATGCTAGATGTAAATACGTAATATTGAAGGTTGTATCAACATTTAATCTCTTGGTGGTCGTGTTTAACAAACCTGTGTGTCTTTTTTTCATTAAGACCTTTATTGCATCCAATGGGTTAATAAACTTTGAAAGAAACGGCGCAGGAGATGCGGACCACACAATATAGAGTCAAATCATCGATGACTGACTATGAATGATATTATATATATATATATATATATATATATATATATATATATATATATATATATATAAATATGTGAGCTGGTAAGTAGTATAAAGGGTACTGTGTGGTCCGTGCCTTCTCCGTTGTTTGGTAAGGATCCTGGAGGTTAATTTTTTGTACTTGGAGAGCAGAGTTAGCTGAGTGGGGGTAGCTTTAACCCTCTGGCACCCAAAAGGTTAAAAACCCTTATCTGTCTATCTAACCGATATTCATGTCATTGGTGGAGAAGATGCATCTATACTCGTTGCATAGGATCGCCTCACTTATGTTTTGTGTTTTCGTCATTCAATTTACTTTTAAGTGCTATCATGATACTGGGAGCAATAAGCTACAATATGGGGATTAGTAATTTGCAAGTATTACTATCACTTTAACAGGGCTTAAAATGTGAAGTCCTTTGCTACTAGCCAGACCTGAAAAGTTACTCACCACTGCAACCCATAGCATACCCACCAGGGCTGAATTTCTACTCGCCAGGGCTAAATTTTCACTCACCATTGGCTAGTGGCGAGTGGAAATTTTGAGCCCTGCCTTTTAACATGTGCGAACTCTGAAACCCAGAATTTCTTATTTTTCTTATTTTGAAGTTAGGTAAAATGAAACAATGTTCCATATTTTGTTCTGTTGTGTGTTAATAACGAAGGGGGGTGTTCCTGACACTGTTATGTCAATAAGAGGTCCCTCTTGTGATCTGTGTGTAAACTGTGCTACACCCACTGTCTGTTTGATTCCCGCATAATCAGATAGTAATTACACTTAAATCCTTAAGAGCTGCACATTATGTTTAACCCATTGAGGTATCCAGAAACAGAAAATGGTCTAAAATTATCTTTGTGAGGAGTAGACCAGGATTAAAGGGACACGGGCGATCAAAAATTATATAACCCAATATATATAATACAATATTGTGTATTTTCTGCTGTAATCTTGATAAATAAGTTATTTTGTATGCCTAAAATCTAATAATTAACTTGCATTTTTAATGCATGTGTGGACCGAGCTGACCAGAATTTACCTTTTAACTGGAGATGCACTTTTTACAGACCATAAAATAATAATATAACTTCTCAGACAATCGATCAAAATTACTATGTTAATGGGAGTTGATCGGTGTTGGAAAAGGCAGGAATGGTGACTCCCAGGGGAAGAGTTACTCTTAAAGGGATAGTAATACTTTATTACTATCCCCCATATTGTAGATGTTTGCAGAATAATTTAAATAGCCCCCAGGTTCATCTCTCAGACCTTTATGGTTTGAGAGATAACCGAAGGCAAAGTTCCCCCCTCCCTCCGCCTTCCCTGAAGTTAGCGTTGTACTGACTGCAGGGGAAGTCTGTCGTACGACAGTCAGGCGGCTCTGCAGCTGAGCCGAGATTGCGTTGGTGACAAAGAATTATTTAACTGAAACGGTCTTCTACATGTGCTTGGTTTGTGCTTGGTTTGCAATCACACGTAGAAGGCCGTTTCAGTTAAATAATTCTTTGCCACTAACGTGATCGCGGCTCTGCTGCAGAGCCGCCTGATGAAAGTCAGACTGGATATCCCTACAGTCCGCACAACGCTGACTACAGGGAAGGGGGAGGGAAGGGGGAAACTTCGCCTTTGGTTATCTCTAACACCATAAAGGTCTGAGAGATGAACCTGGGGGCTATTAACTTATTTGGCAAATATGTAGGATATGGGGGATAGTAATAAAGTATCACCCCTATACAAGTTAAGCTTATTAGTTAGATTATTAAGTGAATATGCTTAAAACATTCATTTTTTTTTTTTTTTTTTAATGCTGTTTGGGTAAAAATTAATGTTTAAAGAGTGTCCTGCACCCTACTTCCGCATAGACTGTGTGGTTAACTGCTCTCTAACCACAGTCCGTCACTCTGCCTCTGCTCCCGTATCTTTATCCAGCCTCCTCCAATGATGGAGGATTTCTGCCTATAAGCTGGAGCGATCTCATTGCCTGTTGAGTAAAATAAGGGTACTCCCACTGCTGAGAGGTGCATATTTCCAGAGTTATTACAGTTTAAACCCTTTTTTTTTTTTTTTTTTTTTAACATTAGCAGTGCCTTCTAGTGGTCACATTCCAATTAGATGTTCAGTTACATGCTAATGGAGAAGAAAGTCGGTGACCTACAGTTCTTCCTACAATGTGATAGAAGCTGCTGAGTCACTTCCTGTCAGAACTATCAGGAAGTTAACACACAGTATATTCACTTCCTGTTTATTTGAACTGTTATAAAATTTGAATAAAACTGACAGCAGTGGGAGTGACCTTGTTTTACTGAGCAGGAAAAGCTCTATAACATATTGGTTTTCATAAAAAACGTTTACTTCTCCTTTAAAGTCTTAGAGGTGGAATGTGTGCAGTTGTACGTACTAAAGAGATCATATGATCTTCAGGACACACCATCACGTCAGGTTATAAAGAGACCCCTAATTGAGTCCAGGTAGAACAATCAAAATGACTGACCCACCTGTGAACAAGCAGGAATGCACTGAACATTTGTCCTGAGCAGGGCCGGTGCAAGGATTTTTGTATACACAGGCGAAGGTGCATTTTGATGCTCCCCCGACCTTGCCACAGTCTCCTGTCCCCGCCCACATATTCACCTCCACAATGCTCCCTTCATCTCCACATTGCACCTTCCACAATGCTCCCTTCATCTCCACATTGCACCTTCCACAATGCTCCCTTCATCTCCACATTGCACCTTCCACAATGCTCCCTTCATTTCAACATTGCATTTTCCACAATGCTCCCTTCATCTCAACATTGCCCCTTCCACAATGCTCCCTTCATCTCCACATTGCCCCTTCCACAATGCTCCCTTCATCTCCACATTGCCCCTTCCACAATGCTCCCTTCATCTCCACATTGCACCTTCCACAATGCTCCCTTCATCTCCACATTGCACCTTCCACAATGCTCCCTTCATCTCCACATTGCACCTTCCACAATGCTCCCTTCATCTCAACATTGCCCTTTCCACAATGCTCCCTTCATCTCCACATTGCCCCTTCCTTTATGCCCCTTAATCTCCACATTGCCCCTTCATCTCCATAATGCCCCCTGATCCCCTACCTTGAGTCCCTGGTGGTCTAGCCATAAGAGAGCTCTGTGCCTCCTTCGGCACAGAGCTGAAGCTCCCAGCGCTGTTCTCACTAATGCAGAGCACTGGGAGATGTCATCTCCCAGCAACTCTGTATTACTACAGAGCTTGGGTCCTCTGCGTTGTGTGCATCACATAGACGCCGAGAGGGAGCGCTTGGTAGTGTAAATGAGCGCTCCCTCGCGGCAGATATATTTAAAAAAAAAAAAAATAAAAATAAAAAAATTCTCAGCTTCTCCCTTTTCGGCACCCCTCTGTTCGGCGCCCTAAGGCAGCTGCTTGTGCTGCCTTAATGGTAGCGCCGGCCCTGGTCCTGAGTGAGGACTGACACTGGGAATCACTGCTTTAGTACATAGCCCGATGTGCAGAAAGGGAGCTGTGCTGGCGGGTTGGTACATTTGTTCTGTTGAGTGCCGCATGTTGCCCATCACTGCAGATACTGTATATTATATTTTCCTATTTGGTACCACAGTCCAGGCTACTGGATGCCAGCAGAAGGGGCTTATTTATAAGGAATTAGGGGTTGCCATCTTGTCATAGATAATCCTGGCGCAACTGAAGTTTAACTCCTTTCCTGCCACATTATCCTGCTAACTGATTTACTCCCACTGGACTCTAGACCATTGTGAATAGGAAGGGGTTAAGAAGTGCTCCTTACGTCTCCCACTGTGTAACAATGTATTTTCTCTAGGATGAATCCCTTCCTTCCTTTTTATCGTCCCATTGTTAGTTTATGGAATGTGTTTGGATGGGGGGGATGTCTCCTCTACTCTTATCTGTTGACCTAAGACTTGAAATGGCATTATTCAGAGGAGGCCCTTGTCTAAAATGTGCCCTTTACCCTGTTCAGATGAAGTTCATTTTTCCCTTGATGTAAACGGTAACCTGGGGAATCCTTTTTACTGCAAACAGCAGTAACTTTTACTATTTAATGGTGTGTTATTGAGAATCGGGAGGTTAACACTTTGATTACTAGTGAGCTGTGCAACGCATTTCTCTGCAGTGTGGTGTTCAGCTGTCTGGAACTCAAAGGGTTAATGTGCTCTCTCATTGAGGCTGGGTCCAAGACATGGGAATATCTGTTTGGGGCGAGTTAAAACAAAACCATTCTTCTAATAATTGTTGTTGGACACTAGAAGCTGTTATTTCTTTAAATCTTCCAGCAACTTTTTTACCAAAGTTGGTAGTGACCTTTGGTACTCGGTTGGTTAAGTTTAGTACTAAACTTATTTGATACTGCAAATCAAGGGTTAGTTTCCCAGGAGAACAAAATGTTTTTAAAGGGATAGTAATGTTTCACAAAAAAGCAGCTCCAATTAATCATCATTGTATTTAGGCCATGGAGAGAGTTATTTCAATAGTGTCAGAGTTGTAGTTCAAGACTAATTGAATGATAAAGTATCCCCCTCCCGCCCCTTTTACTGATGGAACACTGCTCACCTCAGAGCAGCAAGACTGTCCGGATGGATCACAGAGAGGGACAATCTTCAGTGATCATAAGGGAAAACCTGAAAAGCCTGTCAAGGGGACAGGGTTTTTCCTTATGATCACAGTAAGAAGATTGTCCCTTGCTGTGATCTGTCCGGTCAAGAGACCAGATTCCATATCTGAGGGGAGGTGACTTACACTAGGTAAAAGGGGCAGGAGGGGGATAATTTATCATTCAATTACTCTTGTACTACAATTCTGACAGTATTGAAATAACACTCTCCATGGCACAAATACTATGAAGATTAATCGGAGCTGCTTTTATTGTGAAACATTACTATCCATTTAGGTAGGCAAGATAGGATGTCGTTGTGTAAACTGTCCAAACTAATTTATAATCTAGACCAGGGGTGTTGAGGTTTGCCCCTCAAGCGTTGCAAACAGGCCAGGAATTAACCCTTTTGAGTGCCAGAGTGGTATGCATGCATTGTATACCCCTCTGGCACTGGAAGGGTTAAAAGGCAGCAGTCACTTGGACACTATGCCATTGGGAGATCTGTTTCTCTGGGAAGCCGGGACTGCATTTTGAGGGGAGCAGAGTGGGCATCTGAGAAGATGGATCCCTTTTTGTTCTCGTGAGAAGAGACTAAACTGTGAATCTGAAGTCTTGCTGGGCTGCGCACGCAGCCGTCCTAAACCTCTATGGCTGATGCAGTCTTCTCCCACAAAGCTATGTGGCTTGGAGCCATGAACTTCCTGGTTGTCTTCCTGTGCAATGTTAGGTAAAGGGCGGAAGTTTTCTGACGCCCACATCCTCCCGCCCCAAAGAGCTGACAGGAGACATTTTGGGTTGCAGACATGGGCTACTTACTCTCATAGGAACATTCTTAGTAAAACATGGTTATTGCAGTTAACCCCTTAACAACTGTTGACATGCCAGGACCATCACCGTTTTGTTTTTTCCTCGTAAGAACCGGTGACACTCCTGGCATGTCATGTACTTTGTACTTACAGCACTATTGTGGGAGCGCTGTAAGCAAAATGGGGTGGGGTCTAAAACGGATCTCTAGGACCCCCGCTCGGTGCACCAGTACACATCACAGGTTGTGTGTGCTGGTGAGCCAACAACGATCAAACTGGTCCTAAAAAGAAGTTCACTTCTGTTTATCGTTGGTCATTAAAGGGATAGTAATGTTTCACAAAAACAGCAGCTCCAATTAATCTTCATAGTATTTGGGCCATGTGGAGTGCTGTCAGAGTTGTAGTTCAAGAGTAATTGATAAAATATCCCCCTCCCGCCCCTTTTACCTAGTGTAAGCCCCTCCCCTCAGAAATGGAATCTGGTCCACAGACCAGACAGCTCACAGCAAGGGACAATCTTCTTACTGTGATCATAAGGAAAACCCTGCCCCCCTTAACAAGTTTTTCAGGTTTTTCCTTATGATCACTGAAGATTGTCCCTCTCTGTGATCCATCCGGACAGTCTTGCTGCTCTGAGGTGAACAGTGTTACATCAGTAAAAGGGGCTGGAGGGGGATACTTTATCATTCAATTACTCTTGTACTACAACTCTGACAGTATTGAAATAACACTCTCCATGGCCCAAATACTATGACGATTCATTGGAGCTGCTTTTATTGTGAAACATTACTATCACTTTAAGGGATTATGGCGACCCCTGACTAAACACGTAAGTAAATCAACCACTTTCATTTTCACTAACCTTACTTTGCTCAGCAAGGGATATTCTTTAAAGGGAAAGTAACAGCTTCTAATGATCTCACCCTTTTCTTACTATAGGTGAATGAGAGAGTCATGTTAAAATATAAACATACATGTCCTCCTCTCCGCATTGCCACCAACTCTCCACATTGTCCCCAATGTCCTCCTCTAGACATTGCCCCCAACTCTCCACATTGCCCCCAATGTCCTCCTCTCCACATTGCCCCCAGTGTCCACCTCTCCACATTGCCCCAATATCTACCTTTCCACATTGCCCCCAATGTCCTCCTCTCCATGTTGCCCCAACTCTCCGCATTGCCCCCAATGTCCTCCTTTCTGCATTGCCCCAATGTCCTCCTCTCCGCATTGCCCCCAATGTCCTCCTCTCCGCATTGCCCCCAATGTCCTCCTCTCCGCATTGCCCCCAATGTCCTCCTCTCCACATTGCCCCCAATGTTCTCCTCTCCACATTGCCCCCAACTCTCCGCATTGCCCCCAATGTCCCCCTCACCACATTGCCCCCAACTCTCCGCATTGCCCCCAATGTCCTCCTCTCCATGTTGCCCCAACTCTCCGCATTGCCCCCAATGTCCTCCTTTCTGCATTGCCCCAATGTCCTCCTCTCCGCATTGTCCCCAATGTCCTCCTCTCCGCATTGTCCCCAATGTCCTCCTCTCCGCATTGTCCCCAATGTCCTCCTCTCCGCATTGCCCCCAACTCTCCACATTGCCCCCAATGTCCTCCTTTCCACATTTCCCCACCTCTCCACATTTCACCCAATGTCCTCCTCTCCACATTGCCACAACTCTACACATTGCCCCCAACTCTCCACATCGCCCCCAGTGTCCATTTCCTACCTCCCCTGTGGTCCAGCGGTGTGGCAGGAGAGGTCTGTGCCTCCTTCGGCACAGACATCAATTAATACCTGGCGCTCCTGTCTCTCCAGTAATGCAGAGCGCTGGTATATGATGTCATCTCCCAGTGCTCTGCAATACTAGAGTGCCGACGAGGGAGAGCTGAGCCGATAGAGGTCTATGGCACCGGGCGGGGGGTCGCAGGGGGCAGCTGGGCCCCTGCACTGACGCACCTGGTAGCTGGTGTGACCCACGTTGTTGTGCCACTGCCTGCAGCTGTGTCGTCCGCCCCATGGACAAGACATCTAGGACTCAATGAAGATGCTATCTATTGAACCAAAGCACAGTGGCAAAATTCATGCTGGCCATTAGTATTTTTTGGCCATTGTAAGGTAAGTGGGGGTTATTATTAGACAACATTAGTTCTCCTTTAAGAAAATGATTATTTTTCTCTTTCAGCTCAGAGGCACTGCCCCTTTAACCCCTTCGCGACCGCGGTCATGGGAAGTAACCTTCCCTTAAGGACCGCTTTGAAGATTCTGGCGTGCTGGTGCACGTGACCTGTACTGACACGTAGCGCTGGGGACTGAGAGAGACCGCTCCAGTCTTGGAGAGGTTAATTTCAATCCCCGTTTTTACTTACAGCACTCCCGGAGGAGGAGAGCTGTAAGTAAAATGTACGTGATATACTAATGCACGTCCTTAATGCAAAAACCGCATGACGGTCATAGCACAGCACGTGGTCGTTAATGGGTTAATCCGGGCCTGTTTCCACCCCTCAAAGACTGTAAATCTAGAAAACTGATGTAGACAATACAGCAATGAATAAACAGGCTACCGTGAACCTGGGTTACGTGTCTGGTGCACGGGAATTGGGGCTGTGTTGACCACACCTATTTGCCAAACACTTAACCCTTTGAGTGCCAGAGAGGAATCTAACGCATTGCAATGCGTTAGTTACCTCTCTAGCGTTCAAAGGGTTAAAGGAATAGTAATATTTTAATATTACTATCCCCCATATTGTAGCTATTTCAAAAAGAACTGAATTGCCCCCAGGTTCATCTCTCAGACCCTTATGGTTTGAGAGATAACTGAAGGCAAAGTTCCCCTTCCTCCCCCTTCCCTGAAGTCAGCGTTGTACTGACTGCAGGGATATCCGGTCTTATTTTTATCAGGCGACTCTGCAGCAGAGCCGCGATCGTGTTAGTCAAAAAGATTTTTTTCACGTGTGCTTGCAAACCAAACACATGTAGAAGACCATTTCGGTGAAATAATTATTTTTTATTAATGCGATCTCGGCTCAGCTGCAGAGCTGCAAGCCTGTCGTACGACAGACTTCCCCTGCAGTCAGTACAATGCTAACTTCAGGGAAGGGGGATGGAGGGGGAATTTTGCCTTCGGTTATCTCTCAAACCATAAAGGTTTGAGAGGTGAACCTGGGGGCAATTCAATTCTTTTTGAAATATCTACAATATGGGGAATAGTAATATTAACGTATTACTATCCCTTTAAAACAATGAGTTTGATCAGCATGGCTGAAGTACCTCTCTCAAGTGAATGAATATCCCTACTTTCTTGCCTAAGCTGCCTAATGTGCAATTCAGCCAGACAGGAGGGCAGAGAGAGAGAGTTTGCACTTCCCTGTAACCACAACAAACTCCCCAAAAATCTTTATTTTTCCATTTTCCTGTACATTGAAAGATTTTGCTTATTTTTAATTTAGCATTACTGACCTGGAAATAAAGGGTGGCGTGGGGAGCTCCCAGCCGGGGAATATGCACAGAAACCCCTTAGTACAAGGTGACCTTTCTGCTTTTATGTAATGAGCGGCGCTTTCAGCGTCTTGGCACAGAGCTGAATACCATTGGAAATATGTTAGTGAGGGGCGGAAGGTGCCCTTTGGAAGGTTTAACTACAGCTGAGACCGGGTTAATATTCCAACTTCACTCCGTCCTCTTGCATAACACCAGGAATCTGTGTTCATTCTGCACTTAATAACTGGGTGGCTCATCTGAACGTGCACAGAATATTTTTGGGTACAATGTGTGCAAATGACAAAGTGTAACAAGTCTGGGGTGAAACCAGGTGCAGCCTGCAGAACAAACCAAAATTAAGATTGATTTAAAGAAGTCATGGATTTTTTTTTTGAAGACAAAACTATTTGTTTTCCTCCGTCTAAGAGACTCTGCATTGTGTACCCCTCTGGCGCTCAAAGGGTTAAATGATGGAAAATTTGGAGAAATTTGATTTCTTGCAGTTGGTAGTCGTTCAATTTTGCCTTTGACCATTTGCAGGGATTAATTGGAATCTGTTAATATGCGCTACCCGTGAGTCGTGCCATCCGTTTGGTCAATGAGCTTTTTATTTCTCAATTCAATGAGTTTGATCCCTCCCCAGCACTCAAAGGGTTATACCATTTAAAGGGATAGTAATGTTTCACAAAAACAGCAGTTCCAATTAATCTTCATAGTATTTGGGCCATGGAGAGTGGTATTTCAGTACTGTCAGAGTTGTAGTTCAAGAGTAATTGAATGATAAAGTATCCCCCTCCCGCCCCTTTTACTGATGTAACACTGCTCACCTCAGATGTGGAATCTGGTCCACAAACCAAACAGGTCACAGCAAGGGACAATCTTCTTACTGTGAGAACAAAGAAAACCCTGCCCCCCTTTTACTGATGTAACACTGCTCACCTCAGAGCAACAAGACTGTCTGGATGGATCACAGAGAGGGACAATCTTCAGTGATCATAAGGAAAAACCTGATAAACCTGTCAAGGGGGCAGGGTTTTCCTTATGATCACAGTAAGAAGATTGTCCCTTGCTGTGATCTGTCCGGTCAAGAGACCTGATCCCACATCTGAGGGGAGGGACTTACACTAGGTAAAAGGGGCGGGAGGGGGATACTTTATCATTCAATTACTCTTGAACTACAACTCTGACAGTATAACACTCCCCATGGCCCAAACAATATGAAGATTAATTGGAGCTGCTTTTATTGGGAAACATTACTATCCCTTTAAGGACCAGTGGGTTATGTAACACATTGCTTTAAAGTGCATTGCTCACAACAATGAAAACAAGCAGAAGGTGTGAAATTCTCTTTTTTTTTTTTGGGGGGGGGGTTATTTGCCATTGACTATCCCATGGACACTATTGGGATATTTCTTCTGATTTTGAAATAGCAGGAAGTGTCACATGGCACCAAATATTTAAAGATTTTTTTTTTTTTTTTAATGCTTTTGCACCCCTCCCTTCCCCGCCCCCCCTTAGAACTGTGTAAATATTTATCTTGGTCAGTTGTGGTTGGGCAGCAGATAAAGGAATTCCTGAGCAGTCCCAGCCTGGCCCTCTCCTAGCAGAACAATGTACGTTTCACTGCACCCCTCATTAGGGCACAAAGAGGCTTTTCAGCCACCGCCTGAGACTAGCCAGCGCGTACACAGAGGAGCCCATCTCCTGTTACTGGGTGCCTGGACGGCTCTAGAATAATCCTTTAACCCTTGGAATACCAGTGGGGTACACAACACACTGCGTACCCCACTGGAATTCAAAGGGTGTTAAAGGAATAATAAATGTTTATTTTGACTTTACATAATCTGTAAGTGTGTAATAAGTCAACATTCTTACTTTTAATTTTTTTTTTATTATTTTTATTTTATTATTTATTTGGTATTTTTTTGTATTTTTAGACATGTGTGTCCCAGTCACGGAGCTCTGTGGATCTGTTTGCAGAGAAATTTATTGTAGGGACTGTGAAAGCAGATATACTGATACAATGTATACAGTAGATAGAATGTTCACAGAGAACATACAGAGCGCTCACAGCTGCAGGGATTGTCACATTGTATCACTATTGTGCTTTGGGAAAAATCAGGATACAAAGGCCAGCAAGCGTTCTGTCACAGAGGTAATAGTATAAGTCAATACAATCGTAATAATAAAATGTAGGCAGTTTGACTTGTTGTGGACATGTTGAATTTTACAAGTTCAAATAAAGTGTTTGTACCGGATGGGAGTGCAGTACGTTGCTTCACAATCATTTGCACAACCATTCAGTCTTTTGAGTGCTAGGGAGGTGCTCAGAGGGTTAAAGGGATAGTAATGTTTCATAATAAAATCAGCTCTAATTAATCATCATAGTATTTGGACTTTGGAGAGTGTTATTTCAGTTCTGTCAGAGTTGTAGTACAAGAGTAATTCAATGACAAAGTATCCCCCTCCCGCCCCTTTTACTGATGTAACACTGTTCAGCCAGATCAGAAGGGAGGTGCCCAGGTAGACTGCAGAGAGGGACAATCTTCAATTAAGATAAGGGAAAAACCTGAAAAACTTGTCAAGGGGGGCAAGGCTTTCATTATTCTCATAGGAAGAAGATTGTCCCCTGCTGTTATCTGTCTGGTCTATGGACTGGATTCCACATCTGAGAAGAGATAGCTTACACTAGGTAAAAGGGGCGGGAAGGGAAACTTTGCTTGTGAATATCTCTCAAACCATAAAGGTTTGAGAGATACGACTTATATCATTCTTCGTGTTTTTTTAATGCCTACAAAATAAAATAAAGATAAAATAAAGTATTACTATCCCTTTAAACAGTGCTTTTAACTCTTTGAATCACATAGTAACATAGTAAATTAAGTCAAAAAAAGATGCACGTTCCTAAAGTTCAGCCTTTGCCTCATAACCCATAGACATGATAACTGTATAGCTTTCCTGCTGCCAAATAATTTAATCTTTATAAGACCTTCCTGATCTGCCTACTGATAAACGGTATAACTCTGTATGTTCCCTTTTGAAAGAAATGTATCTAATCTTCTCTTAAATGTATTTATTATATTTGCCATAACCACATCCCTGGTATGGAATGCCACAATTTAACAGACCTTACTGTAAAAAAAACCCTTCCTCTGCTGAAGTCTAAACCTCCTTTCCTCTAATCTCAAGGGGTGTCCCCTGGTCACCTGATCAGGCCTTGGAATGAATAGCTCACCACAGAGATCCTTGTATTGACCTCTCATATACTTGTACAATGTGATAAGGTCTCCTCTTAGTCATCTTTTCTCTAGAGTAAATAAACCAAGATTTGTCTAGTCACTTCTAGAGAGAAATGCATTGGATCACAAAGTCATGAGTTGGGTCTGTGGTGGATCTAGTAAGGTGATCACATCTCCATTTAATTTGGGAATGCTTATAAAAATGTAATTCTACAAGACTGTCCAGGAATCTGTATAAACCTGCAATGTGTGTTATTTATAACTGTTCCAGATTTAAAGGGATATGTAGTCCCTTTAGGATCCCAACACTGTGGACCTTGGTGCATAGTAAGTTCTGGGCTGTGCTTTCACTGCAAACTACTGGAAAACTCCAAACTATATTCTGTCTTCAGCATTCAGTGGACTTTTAACCCTTTGAGTGCCACAGGGGGTTGCAATGCTTTGCGTACCCCTCTGGCATTCAAAGGGTTAATATTGGGTAAGCCCTGGCGCTTTGCAATTGTTATGCCAGTGGTTCAGCCTTGGCATGCAAGGGGTTAAAAGCCCAATGTAAATCAGTGGAGTTTTTATTTGTTTCTTTGTTTCAAGACTTGTCAACCCCAAAATTGCTTCAGTTTTATGTGTAGAAATACCGCCAAGATGCCAGATTCCAAGATGGCTTCTATGTGTCTGGGTTGTTGACTGTGAAACTGTTGGAGACCGCTCTAGCATTCGGGGGCGGGGGGGGGGGGTTAAATGATCATTGTTGCCTTTCCCCCAGAATTGCTCCATATTTTGTCTTTTTTTTTTTTTTTTTTTTGACAGAACAGCGGACTTAACGGGATAGTAATGTTTCACAAAAACAGCAGTTCCAATTAATCTTCATAGTATTTGGGCCATGGGGAGTGTTATTTCAGTACTGTCAGAGTTGTAGTACAAGAGTAATTGAATGATAAAGTATCCCCCTCCCTCCCCTTTTACCTAGTGTAAGACGCCTCCCCTCAGATGTGGAATCCAGTCCATAGACCAGACAGATAACAGCAGGGGACAATCTTCTTCCTATGAGAACAATGAAAGCCCTGCCCCCCTTGACAAGTTTTTCAGGTTTTTCCCACATCTTAATTGAAGATTGTCCCTCTCTGCAGTCTGCCTGGGCACCTCCCTTCTGCTCTGGCTGAACAGTGTTACATCAGTAAAAGGGGCGGGAGGGGAATACTTTGTCATTGAATTACTCTTGAACTACAAGTCTGACAGAATTGAAATAACATTACTATCCCTTTAAATACTGATCTTTTTTTCTCAGATCTTGATTTTTATTTAGTCAAATAGTATTCTTTGTGGATGTGCCCTGTAAGCATCCAGGTAGAAGTAGGCCTAAGAATGTTAGTATATCGGTGAAATACAGGTGGGATGCGGAGAGACAACTAAGTAGCCCAGTGAGACCACAGCCTAATTGAGCGTATTCAAGCTAAAATGTAGGATGTGCCCTCTTTTTAACCTTTTGAGTGCTGGAGGATTGTCCAGCACATTACATTGCAATATATTGGACACCCCTCTGACACTCACAGGGTCGAGGTGCACGGGCGTTTATTGGTTGAGGCAATTGGTTTGTCGTGAGCATACCTTACATTAAAGCCTTCATGACAGTTCTCAAACACTATTACCAAGTACGCAAATCCTTCTTGATTGATCTAAGGTACAATTTATTCAGTGTGTATAAGCGTGGGACATAGACGTCTGTGCTTACTCATGAATTATGACTTTCTTGTGTAATGACACACTTCACATGTGCGAAGCTGTAACTTCAAAATTAAAGGGATAATAATGTCAGAAAAAAAAGTATTAACTATATGGCATATACAATTGAAAGAGTACTTGCACTTATTCGTATCTCTCAGACCGTTATGGTTTGAGAGATATAGGAAAATAAAGTTCTGTGGTCCCTCCCCTTTCTGCTTGACGAGCTGTAAAGCTGTCAGAAGCAGATTCTGGTCACTTGACCAGATGTGGCTCTTCAGCAGCGCCGATATAACGATATCTAAAGATAAATACTTAATTTGGAACAGTTTACGAAGTGTCCATGGCTTGCTAGCACACTTTGTAGACTGTTCCAATGAAGTATTTATTTCTAAATAGCTTGATTTCAGCTCTGCTGAAGAGCCTCTGTCTGGTCAAATGACCGGAATCTGCAGCTGTCAGCTAGATGGCAGACTTGAGTAAAACAGCCAGGAAAAGGTAACTTTAGCAAATTATATCTCTCAAACCATAAAGATTTGAGAGATAAGGCTCATATCAATGTTAATCTTTTTTTAATGTCTACAATATTGAATCAACTTAAAATTAACCATTACTATCCTTTTAAATATCAGGAATACAGACGTTTTTTAAATGTAGTAAATGAAATCGAATAGTCCCCTATAACCTCTATCCCTGTGTGAAATTTGGTATATATACTAGTGAATGCTGCATGATGTTGCTGGTTCGATTCAGGGGACCCGTTGGATGTAAGTGTCAGAGAGTTGCTGCAGCTCTGGACGTCAATTGCGTGAGTCTCGCTGCAGCGATTTTTCACAGGAGTTGGGGGGGGGATTTGCCACCCTGCTCAATTCTGTGAATTGCGTTGCAGCAAGTTTGCCAGGAGTGGCCAAGGGGCTTCTCCTTCTAGAATCACTGCCCTGTGCCAGATCGCTGGGTGAATTTGGTAAATTTGGGTGTAGTCCTGGTGAACTGTTTGGGATGGCATGAACATTTATAATGACAAAACATTATGTTCATTCTGGAGCACGCAATGCATTGCTCACTCCTTTGGTCCTCAGGAGTTTAAAGGGATAGTAATACTTCAGTGTTACAAATCCCTATATTAAAGCCCTTGTAAAAAGAAATGTTTTTGCCCCCAGTGTCATCTCTTAAACCTTTATGGTTTGAGAGATAATCGCTTCTAAAGTTGTGACTCTTCCTCCCCCTTCCCCGTAGTAAGCATTTTAGCTGACTCAGGGAAATCTGGTCAGAGATCATCAGGCGGCTCTGCAGCAGAGCTGCGATCTCGTTAACTAAAAAAAAAACTTTCACTAAAACGGTCTTCTACGTGTGCTTGCAAACCAAGCACAAACCAATCACATGTAGAAGACCGTTTCAGTGAAAGTTTTTTTTTTTTTTTAGTTAACGCGATCCGGCTGTGCTGGAGAGCCGCCTGAAAGTCGTACGACTCTCTTCCCTGCAGTCAGCTAAAATGCTGACTACAGGGAAGGGGGAGGGAGGGGGCAACTTTAGAAGCGATTATCTCTCAAACCATAAAGATTTGAGAGATGACACTGGGGGCAAAACGTTTCTTTTTACAAGGGCTTTAATATAGGGATTTGTAATACTGAAGTATTACTATTTCTTTAAGGTGACAGGAAAACTTTAACCCTTTGCAGTCCAGGGAGGTTAGCAGTGCATTATGAAGCCATGTGCTGCACACCGTAGGATTATTGTTAGAACTAGAACTTTAGTTTCACTGTCAGAATATAAATTCCCTTTGTGTCCAGTCAGTTCATTGTGTAAAACTGGTTTGTTTGCAGAAAAAAGCCAAAGGTCAGGAGCTGTTCGATCAGATCATGTATCACCTGGACCTCATCGAGAAGGACTACTTTGGGCTGCAGTTTATGGATTCAGCGCAAGTTCCTGTAAGTTATAGGTTCACTAGCCCCCGTTATTCACTCTCTTACTTCTGTGTATGTTCGTTTATTCACATCATACCTGGGAACTCCCCGGATTTGCCCCAGAGACTCTGGATTTGACACTGCTTTACCGGGTCTCCGGGGCAGAGGCTGAGCCCTCCCAGATGTGGGGAGTTTACATTGAAACTCTGCCCACTTCTGCTCCTTAACCCCGTGTCCCCCCCTTCCCCAGCCTTCTTTGAATAGCTTTATCACACTTTTGAGCCCTGTCCCCCAACTCGTGTCAAGCTCTGCCCCTTTTGACACAATTTACATCATTTTTCACCCCCCACACTGCACCAGAGGACTCTCCTCCGGGGAGAGAACAATAGAAAGTTCCCAGGTATGACTGACATTGACCATCAAGTTCAAATCCTCTGAAATGGAACAAGTTGTAACAGGTTTTTTTGGGACCTAATTCTTCAAGTTAAAGAGGTGGAATTGTGGAGCAAAATAACTGCACTTTAGGATTAAAAAAACAAACAAACAAAAAAATCCATAACTTTGTAGTTTTCCCCTGTTGAACGAGAGACGTCTCTAACTCTTTGCAGATCAATGTGTCGGAGACCTCCTGTAGAATTCAAAGGGTTTAAATAGGTTTAATTCTCTCCCGGTGGTGCAGTTTGTTTCTGCAGAATTGTGTTTATCTCACTGAATTGAGCACTTTTTAGCTGTTTCAAGTTTGAGCTATAATAACTTTTGAATAAAACACCTTTCAGCAGTGGGAGTTCCCTTATTTTACTCGGAGGGGATAAACCCTGCAACAAATTTGTTTTTACATTTTAAGTACTTCTATCCCTTTAAAGTGAAACGCTCACTTTCTAACAAATAGGGCATTCTGAAAAAGCTTTCAAAAGCATCTATACTTATGTTGATAATTTATCATATATTGAGGTTTCCAGATCATCCTTTTAACTGTTTGAGTGCCAGAATGATATCCAACGCATTTCAAATGAATGTGTTGGAAATCTATTTAATACTAAAAGGGTTAAAGTAGGACACATGAAAAAATGACTGCTGCATTGATATGTGGGGACCATTGCAACATAATAATTAACCCCTGGAGCCCTGCAGCTGGCAGTGTTCATACATGCTCCCTTTTAAAGGGTTAGTTATATCTATATATTAAAAAAGGTTATATTGCAGCTATTCGAAAATGAAACTAAACGATCTCAGTCCCATCTCTCAAACCTTTATGGTTTGAGAGATATAGGAGGCTAAAGTTCCAGCCTCTCTCTGCTTTCCCTGACGTCAGCTGTAAGCTGACAGCAGGATATCCTGGTCCTGGTCCAAGCAAGCGGCTCTTCAACAGAGCCGAAATAGTGCAATGTAAAAACAAATACTTAATCAGAACGGTATACAAAGTGTGCCTGGTTTGCAGGCACACTTTGTGGACCGTTCCAATGAAGTATTTATTTTTACATTGCGCTATTTCAACTCCGCTGAAGAGCCGCTTGCTTGGACCAGGATATCCTGCTGTCAGCTTACAGCTGACGTCAGGGAAAGCGGAGGGATGCTTGAACTTTAGTCTTCTATATCTCTCAAACCATAAAGGTTTGAGAGATGGGACAGATTGTTTAGTTTCATTTTCTAATAGCTGCAATATGACCTTTTTAATGTTTAGACATTATTAACCCTTTAAAGGGCTGAGCTGGCAACCCTAGATAATATGTATCCTTATTTATTTGTCAGTTAATGCAAATCTGGGTGTCACTGGCACCCCAGTCCCCCATCCTAACTGCCACTTCCTACCAGGAAGTAATAACTCATTTGCATAAACTGAGAAATAAAAGCTAAACATTTCAAGCTGTTGTTTGAAATAAAAAATGACCAACATAAATATACAAGGTTTTGAAAGCTCTTTTGGAATCACACACTTTAAAGGAGCAGTAAACTCTTTTTATGAAAACACATATTTTATAGAGCTTTTCCTGCTGAATAAAACAAGGTCACTCCCATCGCTGTCAGATGTTTTGTTCAAAATGTATATCTGTTTAAATAATCAGGAAGTGAGTTTACTGTGTTTACTTCCTGATAGTTCTAACTGACAGGAAGTGAATTTACTGTGTTTACTTCCTGATAGTTCTAACTGACAGGAAGTGACTCAGCAGTTTCTATCACATTCTATGGAGAACTGGATGTCTCTGACTTTCCTCTCCATTAGAATCTAACAGGAAATCTAATTAAAATTTGACCACTAGAGGGTACTGCTAATATAAAAAACATAGGTTTAAACTATAATAACTCTAGAACTATAAATCTCTCGGCAGTGGGAGTACCCTTATTTTACTCAATAGGAAAATCCCTACAATATATATTTTTTTCATAAAAAGTTTACTGCTCCTTTAAGGACATTTCAATAGGACACCTCCCTGAGCACCAGTGAACTGAATAGATTGTGTGATCCGCCCGCTGTTTGGGCGACTTGATGACCGCGGTTGAGAAAACAAGGAAAATCGTCAGTTGGGTGTGTTTGGGCCTTTTATATAAAGGAAGTCATGTTACTCTGAGACGAATTATATTTCCCCAAAATTCCCTTTAATTGAAATGTATCTTTTAACCCTTTGATTGCCAGTGGTATGTGGTGCATTGCTCTGTAATGCGTTGCCTACCCCCTTTGGCACTCAAAGGTTTAACCCAGTGAATGCAACACACTGTAAAGCAATGCTTTGGGAGAACTCTATGGCAGTCAAGGGGTTAAAAATTAAATTTCACTCCATTGAAAATATTTGCCATTTTTGCTAGTAAAACACATTTTTTCCATCATGCATATCATCCAACATTGTAACTAAAAAGTCACCCATACGAGCACAGTCTTAGGAAACCTTTTAATGGTGCCCAGTTGCACAGTGACGCCCTCCCCCTCTTTAGTTTGGACGGGGATCATTTCCTGGGTCCCCCTCTATTCTGCAGAGACGATGCGGAGGGTGGGGGGTCTGTATCAGTGTGGGAGGAAAAGCAGTGACTGGAGAGCGGGACTGTGTTTTCCTTCATCCCAGAGTCTGTTTTTTTTTCCACCTCCCCCACATTCCAGGGCTTGGAGGCTGAGATTTGGGAGACAGGCACAGCTAGGTGTGAACCCACCCCTGCTCCTCTCAGCCGCCTTGGGGCTTAGGGAGACGGGAGATTTACACATTGAGGCTGATGTAGTTAAAGGAATCCAGAGCATCTCTGGCAAACCAGCGGCACCGTATGGGGGTTAATTTAATTCTCATTGATTTCTAATGGGCCTTTTAAAGCAATAGTAATGTTTCCAAATAACTTAAAGGGACACTAACCCTATATAATAATTCGCTAGAAAGTGTGTAACGACGCAGTAATGCTCAGTAGAGACTGCCCGTGACGAGACTGATACAGACCGGGGCACTCAGAAGATCAGGACCCTTCTAATATTCTTCTTGTACTGAAAATTGCTTCTCTCCTGATCTGTATTAAACTCCTTAGTACATATAAAATTTACATATTAAGTGTTATTACTGCTTTAAATCAGTGGGAATTTCTTTTTCTTCCATATGGATTAGTTGGTTTTCTCCAGAATTTCTCCACTTTTTTCCTCATACACGTGGCCCGATGTTTCAGAGTTTGTGGCCACTTGTACATAAGTGTTTATGAATCTCACGAGACAGGAAATAGCAGGTAATTGCAGTATTAATAAATCGTACAAGACTGGAATAGCAGGTAATTGCAGTATTAATAAATCACACAAGACAGGAAGTAGCAGGTAATTGCAGTATTAATAAATCCCACAAGACAGGAAGTACTAGGTAATCGCTCCTCCCACTTCCTGTATCGCAGGTGAGATGACGTGTAACCGGATTTCCCAACACGCAGAGTAGGCAACGACCTAGAACTCCAAAATTTGAGGGGCGGGGCCTCAGCAGTGCCGGTCGCTCCCACATGCTGAATTGTAGGCGACGCCGTAGCCATTTCAATATACTTGCACTCATTTTATACCTCTTTACAGGGTGTTATTTAACCCCTTGGATGCTTGAGATATATCCACATTGTGAAGCAATGTGTTTGAGATCACACTAGTAACCAAGGAGTTAGATTTTTTGTCCTTGGTTGCTATAGGCCAAGGGTAATTTCTGTGTCTGTAAACAGTGAAAGGAACTGGGGGGGAGGGGGGCAGGGGAAAAATGGGGTGTGGTCACGGGCGGAGTTAAGGGCACCTAGAATTACTTGCCTAGGAGCCTGGAATGTATATCCAGCTCTGTTTATAGTTCATATTTGAAAATATTCTGAATTACAAGGACAAACAATCTGCATTGCGTGTTACATGTATGTGTATATGTACTTGTGTATGTATGTATATATAATATAATATAGTGTGTGTGTGTGTGTGTGTGTGTGTGTGTGTGTATGTATATGTTTTTATATTGCACACCATGTTCTGTTTGTGTAGAAGAAATAACTTTCTCTCTCTCTCTCTGTAGCATTGGCTGGATAACACCAAGAGCATCAAGAAGCAAGTTACAAGTAAGTACATACAGACCATACACTACCGTTCACAAGTTTGGGGTCACCTATAAACGTCCTAGTTTTCCATCAAATAAGTTGCAAAATGAATAGGAAATTCAGTCAAGATGTTGACAAGGTTAGATATAATTTTAATTTAAATAATTGTGACCTTCAAAATTTGCTTTTGTCGAAGAATCCTCCATTTGCAGGAATTACAGCCTTGCAGACCTTTGTCATTCTAGTTGTCAGTGTGTTGAGGTAATGTGAAGAGAGTTCTCCCCATGCTTCCTAATGCACTTCCCTCAATTTGGATTGGACTGATGGGCACTTCTTACGTACCATACAGTCAAGCTGTCCCATAACAGAAACATGGGCATTTCTAAGTGGTCCCGAACGTTTGAACGGTAGTTTTATGTACACACGGGTGCGTATTGTATAGATGTGTGTGTTATATATAATATAGTCCCACGGTAGATATAGAAAATATAACGTGTATAAAAAGTACTTTTGGAACTTAAATTGCTATAAAACTAAGAATGGTACAGTGTTAGCCAGTAGAGTGAGCAAATAGGATTCAGTGTAGCAAAAAACTCACAAGAATGGTATAAAGGTGATACATTTTAATGGCTAACTGAGGACATAGAAATTGCAAGCTTTCAGGACATTAAAGGGATAGTAATACTGCATTTTAACTTTATTTTATTTTGTAGGCATTAAAAAAACATGAATGATATGTCTTATCTCTCAAACCTTTATGGTTTGAGAGATATTCACAAGCAAAGTTTCCCCTCCCGCCCCTTTTACCTAGTGTAAGCCATCTCTTCTCAGATACGGAATCCAGTCCATAGACCAGACAGATAACAGAAGGGGACAATCTTCTTCCTATGAGAACAATGAAAGCCCTGCCCCCCTTGACAAGTTTTTCAGGTTTTTCCCTTATCTTAATTGAAGATTGTCCCTCTCTGCAGTCCATCTGGGCACCTCCCTTCTGATCTGACTGAACGGGGGGGGGATACTTTGCTTGTGAATATCTCTCAAACCATAAAGGTTTGAGAGATAAGACTTATATCGTTCTTCATGTTTTTTTAATGCCCACAAAATAAAATAAAGATAAAATGAAGTATTACTATACCTTTAAGGCCCATTCGTCAGACAACAAATGCAAGCTTTCAGGATGCTAAGGTCCCTTCTTCAGGCATGGGTTATGTCCTCAGTTAGCCATTAAAATGTATCACCATTATACCACTCTTGAGAGTTTTTTGCTACACTGAATCTTCTCTATAAAACTAAGCAAATGGTTGATGTTTCAATCCTGCACATGATTGAGTTAAAAAACAAACAAAAAAACAAAGCAAATCAAGCGCCTGAAATGTTCTTGATTAAACCAATTAATTGTTCAATCCAAAGAAAATTAATTTAAATAAATGAAGTGCACAAAGCTTGTTTGATCAATAAGAAATCAATTACAAAATTAAGCAAAGCACGCTTGATGAAATCAAACAACTTTATAAACCCACTCCCAAAAAAAAAAAAAAAAAAAACAACTTTTTAAAGCAGCCATTACAGTCTCAAATGATGAAAAGCATGGAAATTCAGGGAAATAATTCTGCAAACTTTAACGCCTCGTTCACCCCTTCTCCCCTGACCTGTCTTCAACAAAGCATAGGAAGTACAGTGGTTACGTACACAGAACAAGAATTCTGGCTTTAAAGGGATAGTGATGTTTCAAATAAATGTAGGTCCAATTATTCTTTACTAGTTGCAGAGCCCGTTACATGGGCCACAGTGCCACTGGCAGCCGATGCACAGTAGAGACTGCCCACACCGCGGCTGATACAGAGCTGGACGCTCCTTAGGAACGCCCCGCTCTGTATCCGCCTCATCACCGGCAGTCTCTACTGCGCATGACTGCATTGTTACACACGTTTTAGCGAATTGTTATATAGGATAGTTTTTGGGCCATGTAGAGCGATATTATCATTCTCTATGATGTGTAGTTCCAGAGTAATTGAATTATAACGTGTCCCTCTCCCGCCCCTTTTACCTATGTAAAGCTGCACAGCAAGACCGTCCGGATGGATCACAGAGAAGGACAATCTTTTGTTAGCATAAGGAAAAACCTGCCCTCCTCCTTCAAGGGACAAGGGGTTTCCTTATGATCACAGTAAGAAGATTGTCCCTTGCTGTGATCTGTCCGGTCAAGCGACCAGATTCCATATCTGAGGGGAGGTGGCTTACACTAGGTAAAAGGGGCGGGAGGGGGGTACTTTATCATTCAATTACTCTTGAACTACACATCGTAGAGAATGATAACACAACTCTACATGGCCCAAAAACTATAAAGAATAATGGAAGCTGCATTTATTTTCAAACATTACTATCCCTTTAAGCTGACTCTTTTTTGCATTTTCATTTTTCTGCCATTGACCTACACGGCATTGTAGCACTATAGGTTAAGGAGAGCAACCAATAGAAAGGACTGGATACCCAGTGACTTACTGTGACTTTAGTTCTCTGACCCCCAGAATGATAGGGCATCCAGTAACATGTCAGCCCTGGGTATAGCTCTGCCTTACAGTGTAAGAGCTCATTTGCGCTGTGCTTTCTCCGCAAGGTCTGACTTGAATTCCTGTAATATTGGGGACTGTCACAGCTGAGGGTCTCTGTTGGTCATATCCAGTAGTAAGTGAGGGCCGCAGCCTCCTTCACTGACGCAATGAACTTGATATGATCCGCTGCGGTCCATATGGCCTCTCTGGGAAATAGGACAATAGACGTGTCCTTTCAGTCTGCTGGGTCCTGGGGCTCACACATTGGCTGTTGTGATAATAAATGTCTCCTGCAGCTGACATCGAAATAACTTTATAAATGTAACGAAGAGTGACACACTAAACATGCTTATTCTCCTTGATAGACACAGCGAGGCTGCCATACTAGACAAACGCAACTGCACCTTGAAGAAGAAATAGCAATTCCCATATATTTAACCCTTTGCATGCCAGAGGAGGTGCGCAACACACTGCTCTGCAATACGTTACGCACCTCTCTGGTACTCGAAGGGTTAAATCAGGCTTTTTTTTTTTTTTTTTTTTTTTTTTTTTTTATAACCTTTTGAGTGCCTGGGAGTTATCAAACACATTGCTATGCAATGCGTTGGATATCTCCCAGGCACTAAGAGGGTTAAAGTAGATCTGCAGCCTTTAACCATTTGAATGCCAGATGTGTTGAACACCAGGCGGACACTCAAAGGGTTAAGATAAGTTTAGTTGATTTTAAAGAGAATTAAGAACAATATATAATATATATATTGTACTATCGTTTGCAGCGTAACAAGTTTTTGAGAAATGAAATTCTATTTGTTGATGCTACAGTCTGGCACATTATGCTAATTAGTTTGTGATGGGTCAATATGACCACACACACTGTACTTTGAATGAATCTACCGACACACACTTGGATCATTTCCATACCTGGGAACTTGCCAGGTTTCACCCGGAGACTACGGACTTAGGGTGCTGTCTTTGAGTGCCAGAGGGGTAGGCAACACATTGCAAAGGAATGCATTGCGTACCCCTCTGGCAGTCAAATGGTTAATACAATCGACTTGTTTCTGAGCTTTAAGGGTTAAAACACAAAGATCTCCGGGTGACCCTATTGTAAAATTTCCCAGCTTTGGTCATTTCTAATAGCACAGAGAGGGGTAATTTTGGCCTCTAACAGAAATAATTAGCATGCTATTCATGGAATTAGCATAAAGTGCCACACTGTGCCAAAGACCCATAAAGGTTTCTTAAAAACTATTTATTTTTAAAGGGGAACTACCACCCCGCAATAACTTAACCTGCATTCATTCTTCATCTGGCGACTAGCTGCTTAGTAGCGCTAGTCGCCAGAAATATTACCTGGTTCCGAAGATTTTGCCGTTTTACCGATGCTCACAGGAGCAGGAAGCACAGACATCTCATCACAGTGACATCCGTGCGCCTGCGCTGTCAGTCCCTTTTGGAGCCAGGTAATATTTCTGGCGACTAGCGCTACTAAGCAGCTAGTCGCCAGATGAAGAATGAATGCAGGTTAAGTTATTGCGGGGTGGTAGTTCCCCTTTAAGAAAAAACAGCTAGCACAGCAGGTAGGCAGAATATATTTCTGTAGTAAACAAAACTAAACCTTTGTTAGGGTGAAAGGTCCACTTTAGTCAGTTTTACAAACTGTCCTATTCAATAATAATGTGCACTTTTATGAGCTATTTCAGTTCTTTTCTTTTAATAACATGAGTGCCCTCTGCCTGCAGTCTGTAACAAGAGTCAGGGATCCAAAGAACTGTCTGTGTGTATTTTGCTCTCTAATCTCTTGAACAGATAATGAGATACAGACTGAGAGTTATTATTACCTTTTGGAGATGCACTGGAGTCTCAGACTCATTTTATATACTGCAGATAGGAGAAGCTCACGTCACTGATACTGGAAGGAAGAGGAGAACTGAAATAGGGGATACAGTGTAAATATATATAATGAAAGAAAAACAAAACAAGCAATATATACTACCACTAAATAAGAAAAGTTTAAAAGCTTTTTGTGTTGTATATTGTTACGATGGTTAGGGCTATTAGGGTTGGTTTTGTTGGGGTTGCTATGGTTAGAGCTATTAGGTTTGGGGTTCAGGTTTCGATTGAAAGGATTTGGGTTATTAGGATTGGGTTGTTGTAGTTTGTATTGCTAAGGCAATAGCCAGGTTTGTTGGAGTTAGAATTTCAATGTTTAGGGTTTGTTAGGTTTGGGTCAATGGAGTCAGGATTACTGTGGTTGTTATTCGGACTGGGGTTGTTGGAGTTTGGAGTGCTATGGTTATTAGGGTTGGTGTTATGTGGGTTAGGATGGCTGTGATTATTTAGGTTTGAGTTGATGGGGTTAGGGTATCACAGCATACCTTAATTCCAGCGCCGCCACATCGGGCGACTCTGGGTACTTGGGGCCTGGAATGACGCTTCTGCGTCATTTCGTAGGTCGCCCTGGGCATCAGGTTTTGGCGCGCTTGGTGCCTTCAGCGACCATCCGTGTCCTCTTTCCATACTACGTGTTTACTTGTTTTGATGCAGGGTTGGAGACTGTAAAGGACGCATCTCTGTCACAATGCGTCACTTTCGGGCGTGAGGCTGCGTATTGACGCAGGACTCAGTCTTATGCTGTGTGGTCTGGTAGTCTCCACCTACCTACTTCCTGGCTTTGTTTATAAGGGAACTGGGTCCTATCTCAGTGACCTTACATTGTTGTCCAATGCAGTTCTAAGTTGCTTGTTCCTGATCTTCTGTGTATGACTCTGGCTTGTCTGACCATCCAATCTGGTGCTGACCTGTGGCTCTGTCTGACTATCCTCTGTGCGCACTCCCTTATCTCGTGGACATTCAATCTGGTGCAGACCTGTGGCTCTGGCTGACTACCCACTCCGTATATGACCCTGGCTTGTCTGACTATCCAACGTGGTGCTGACCTGGGGCTCTGTCCAACTAGGCTCTCTGTTGCCTCCGGAATATTGGACAGCCTAACTGGTGCAGACCTGTGGCTCTGGCGGACTCTAACTTTACTGACTGCAGGGGTGAGTCAGTAGTCTCCCTTGTTGCCTTCCCTTACGGGAGACTGTCTTCTCCTTACTGACTGCAGGCGTGAGTCAGTCTTCTCAACGGTTACCGTCCTTAGGGGAGACCAGTCGGGTCTACGATGTGCCTATCTGATGTATGAGACTACCATTGGCTTCAGCCTTGTCTCTGCTTTCTGTGAACTTGGAGGCAGCCTCCTCTTTCTGATAGAGTATCCGCCTCTTTGGTTACCCTCTACTCCTTCTTGAGTTTTGCTGTAGGTACTTGCTATTTTATTATACAGTTCTAATAAAGGTGAATTTTAAGTATACTGTCTGACTCATGGGTCTTCCTTGGTATCCATGACATAGGGTAAGTGGGGTGGGGGTTGATGGGGTTAGCATTAGTAGGGTTGGGGTCGATGTGGTTAGGGTTAGTAGGGTTGGGGTTGATGGGGTTAGGTTAAGTGGGGTGGGGGTTGATGGGGTTAGCATTAGTGGGGTTGATGGGGTTAGGGTAAGCGGGATGGGGGTTGATGGGTTTAGCGTTAGTAGGATTGGAGTTGGGTTTAGCGTTAGTAGGAATGGATTCAATGGGGTTAGCATTGTTAGGATTGGAGTCGATGTGGATTAGGGTGATTAGGGTTGAGTGTTGATGGGGTTAAGGATAGTAGGGTTTGTGTTGATGGGGTTAGGGTTGGGTTGATGGGGTTATGGTTAGTATGGTTGGGTTTTTTTGGGGTTAGGGTTAGTACGATTGGGGATTGATGGGGTTACGGTAAGTGGGGTGGGGGTTGATGGGGTTAGCGTTGGGTTAGGATTGATGGGGTTTGCGTTAGTAAGGTTGAGGGTTGATGGGGTTAGGGTTAATATGTTGGGGATTGATGACGTTAGGGTTAGTAGGGTTGAGGTTATTGGTGTTTGATTTTCATGTATTTCTCTTGCAGTTGGCCCTCCTTACTGCCTTCATCTCCGAGTGAAATTCTACTCGTCTGAACCCAACAATCTCAGAGAAGAGCTGACCCGGTGAGTCTTCTAAGCTAGAACCTCTCTGATCTTCTAGGGCCATATTCAGGATGTTAAATAGGAACAATTCTGGAGCAAACTGGCTGCACCATTGGTGAAAATTAAACATTCCCCCTGATTTAAATTAGACTTTTAACCTCTTAATACTAGCTAGGGTCTCTATCACTAGCATTCAGGGAATCTAAAGTCTCTTTTACTTCAATGAGAATTTGGGGAGTTTTTATTCCTCCCCTATGGTGCAGATGGTTTGCCCCAAAAATCGTTCCTCTGTATCTACCTAAATAAGACCCATGGGGGGGAATATATATCAATGTGTTGTCAGAGATTCACTAATTTGAGTTGATTTCATCCCCCTGCCTTGCTTTTCCCTTAATGTGCCTCCAAAAAATGTCCCAAACATTTCCTTCACCCTCAGAATATGGCTCTCCAGCGGTGTAACAACAGGGGTCACACCTGCAACCGGGCCCGTCACTCCAGGGGCCCGGCCACCCTCTGTGACCCCCCCCCCCCCCCTGCCCGCACGGTGCCATGGACCGCTTGCTGCTGATTGCTCCCTAGGGCCGGATTTACATTCCAGGCTCCCCTGGGCAAGGCACTCTGGGCACCCTTAGCTCCACCCATGGCCACACCCCACTCCACCTGTCTCATCCACGGTTTCTTGGCATAGAATATACCTTTGGCCTAAAACAGCCAAGGGAATAAAAGCTTTAACCCCTTGGTTGCGGAGCAATGCGTTGGAGATCTCACTAGCATCCAAGGAGTTAAATAATAGTCTGTGAAGGGGGTTATAAGCTACTGCATGGATACAGAGACTGCTCTGGCAGGCACAGCTGAGGTGCCCCTCAAAACTTGGAGCCCTAGGCAGGTGCCTAATCTGCCTATTGGGAAATCCAGCCCTGTTGCTCCCTTGTGGGCGCTCTAGTAATGCACAGAGCGCTAGGAGATGACAACATCTCCCAGCTCTCTGCATTACGAGAGAGAGGACCGTGCGGGAGCTCCAAGTCTTAATAGAGGTCTGTGCCGAAGGAAGCACAGACCTCTCCTGCCACACCGCTGGACCACCAGGTAGGTAGGAAAAGGACACTGGGGGCAGTGTGAGGAGTTGGACAGTTGAGGGCAGTGTGAAGAGGAGGACATTGAGGGCAACGTGGAGATACCCAGTGGGGGCAAAGTGGTTAGGCGGGCCATGGCAATTTTTGCACCGGACCCGGTGACTTCTAGTTATGCCTCTGTGGCTCTCTAAGATAATTAGTCACTTGGGAGACCTCTCGTGGTGGGAAACGTTCAGATTTATCCCTTTGAGTTCCAGAGAGGTAGCCAACGTATTGCATACATCTCTGGCATTCAGTGGCTCAAGAAACAAAATTGGGGATTTCTTACTGATTCTGAATTCCTGACCTATCTCAAAATAGATTTCACTGCTAAGCAGTGTCCCCTCTGCCTATCCGCGACCTTCCCAGATATCTCTGGAGATTCTGCTTTAGTCAGTGACAACACAGTTCCCTCTTTTAGATACAAACTCTTATCTGACACCCTGCAGTGTCGAAAACTGAACTATAATGAGAAATGAGAGGAGGAGCTTAATATACACTTTTCTGTGGCCCAGTGGAAACATGAACAGGTTGTCACTAAAGCAGCATCCATGTGGCCTTCAGGGGTTCAAAAAGTTATTAGCGAATGTGTCATGTTGTCTGTGTGTATCAGTATTCAAGACTACTAATAGTAACTGTTCACTATTTAGCTAAAGTTGAACTGGAGTTGTTAGATCTTTACATTGTAATCATATAGTTGTCCTAAAAAATTTTCACTAAATAATAATTCGCAGATTCATTAATACGGTTTGTGAAAAAGCATTCTCAATCTGTCACACGGGTCGCTATTTTCAAATCTTCAGAGCAACGCACAGAGATTTTACCACTGATACAGCTTTTGCGACACGTTAAGAAGTGTGTCCCATAGTATGATACCCAATGTTATGTATAACACCAATGTTATGGTGCCATAATCGCCACATAACACCACATTAAATTTTATTTTAAATGTGTTATTTGTCCTGTTAAAGGGATAATGTTTCAAAATAAAAGCAGCTCCAATTAAACCTTATAGTATTTTGGAGAGTGTTATTTCAATACTGTCAGAGATGTAGTACAAGAGTAATTGAATGATAAAGTATCCTCCTCCTACCACCTTTTACCTAGTGTAAGTCACCTCCCCTCAGATGTGGAATCTGGTCTCTTGACTGGACAGATCACAGCAAGGGACAATCTTCTTACTGTGATCATAAGGAAAACCCTGCCCTCCTTGACAGGTTTTTCAGGTTTTTCCTTATGCTCACTGAAAATTGTCCCTCTCTGTGATCCATCCGGACAGTCTTGTTGCTCTGGCTGAGCAGTGTTACATCAGTAAAAGGGGCGGGAGGGGGATACTTTATCATTCAATTACTCTTGTACTACAACTCTGACAGTATTGAAATAACACTCTCCATGACCCAAATACTATGATGATTAATTAGAGCTGCTTTTATTTTGAAACATTACTATCCCTTTAAACACGATACATTGTAGTGATTTTCCTTCTGCGTAAAACAAGGCTACTCCTGGGAAATACACAATTTCAATATTATTACAGTTTCAGCTGTTTTATGTTAACTATGCCCTCTGGTGCCCAGACTGATATTCTATTGCATTCTGTAGGAGAGTGGAGTCACTGACTGTAGTTCTACATAGAATGTGATGGTAACTGTTTCATCACATAGAAGCACTTTGGTTATAGTTTTGAATAAAGTAACCTCCAGCAGTGAGAGTACACTTCATATACTCAACAGGAAAATCCCTATATCATGAAGATTTGTCAGTAAAATATAGTTTTTTATTTTTTTCCCCCCCCCACAGCATTATGCTTTTAAAAGATTTAGGGCTTATGCACTATAGCAGTGATTCTCAACGTTAGTCCTTAGGGCACACCAACAGTGCAGGTTTTCAGGTTATTCCTGCTTAATGTTTTCTTAAAGGAGCAGTAAACTTTTTTTATGAAAAAATATATAATGTAGGGATTTTCCTACTGAGTAAAATAAGGGTACTCCCACTGCCGAGAGATTTATATTTCCAGAGTTATTACAGTTTAAACCCATGTTTTTTTACACTACCAGTGCCCTCTAGTGGTCAAATTCTAATTAGATTTCCTGTTAAATTCTAATGGAGAGGAAAGTCAGAAAAGTCAGAGACATAACAGTTCTCCATAGAATGTGATAGAAACTGCCTGTCACTTCCTGTCAGTTAGAACTATCAGGAAGTAAACACAGTAAATTCACTTCCTGTCAGAACTATCAGGAAGTAAACACAGTAAATTCACTTCCTGATTATTTAAAGTGCTATAATTTTTGAATAAAACATCTGACAGTGGTGGGAGTGACCTTGTTTTATTCAGCAGGAAAAGCTCTATAAAATATGTGTTTTCATAAAAAAAAGTTAACTGCTCCTTTAAACTAAGGTGTCCAGCGCTCCAGGACAGAGAATATGAAAAATAGAAGAGCACAGAGGAATAAAAACAGATCTAAGTGTAGTGTTCAATGGTAACATGCACCATAAAATGACTTCTATTAACACTTAATATGCAAACAGTAGCGTAACTATAGGGGTCGCAGGGGTCACACCTGTGACCAGGCCCATGCACTCCAGGGGCCCAGCCTCCCCCTGCAACCCCTCCTCCTTGCGCCCGCAATCTCCCGCTGGTGCTCTAGTAATGCAGAGCGCCATACCTCCCAACATTTCAAATTGCCAAAGAGGGACACGTGTTTTAGGGGGCGTGGCTGGGGGAGTGGCTGGTGGATGGGGCATTAGAGAGAATTTTTAGGCTATTTCATGACCTATTGACACCTCCTTGTGTAACCTAATAAATGACTTCTAACAAGACCAAAGTATTTTATTTAAGCAGACTAATTTATAAACACATATACTGATGTTTAAACAAACAAAAATGTGAGTTTTATTGCTGTGGAGCAATGTGATACCCTTATATACACACCACATAACCCAGTTTCCTAAAAAGAGGGACATCAGGGTGGGAAGGAGGGACAGAGGGATTTGGGTCAAAAAGAGGGACTGTCCCTCCTAAAGAGGGACACTTGGGAGGTATGGAGCGCTGGGAGATGACATCATCTCCCAGCGCTTTGCATTACTAAGAGGACCACGTGGGAAATCCAGGTAGGAGATGGGGGCATTGTGGAGGGGGCCAATGTGGTGGGAGGGGGGGCCCGTGGCGCTTCTTGTACCAGGGCCCAGAGGCTTCTAGTTACGCCTTTGTATGCAAATAAATATAAATTGTAGGGTGAACCCTCTTGAATAAAAAAAATGGAACTCCCACTGCTGAGAGGTGTTTTATTCTAAAGTTATGTCCGCTCAAATTTGAATATTTTTAGGTGCAGTATCTCAATGGCCTTAAATTGTACAGTAGCTCTGTTACACAATCCTATGGACAGCTCTGGTCAGTTGAGCATAAATCTCCATAGGATGGCATAGCAACAGCGCCACTGTAACATTTCAGGCCATTGAGATAGTGCACCTAAAAAAATTAAAGTTTGAGCTGCAATAACTTTTGAATAAAACACCTCTCTGCAGTAGGAGTTCCCTTGTTTTATTCAGGAGGGCAAACACTACTATATATATATATAATATACACACACACACATATTAACACCTTGAGTACCAGCATTACTCTACAATGCATTGCGTATCCCTCTGGCACTCAAAGGGTTAAGTGATAGTATCTCTCTAAATAATGTAGTCTTTTAATTATTTTGTCATCCTCACATATATATATATATATATATATATATATATATATATATATATTTGTGTGTGTGTGTGTATATATAGTGTGTGTATAATATAATCTATCAAAGACAATTGAATCTTATTTATTATGCAGAACTACGTTTTTTTATATAGAACTGTGTTTTGTAGTTTTGTCCAACCTGACCGTCACACTGAAAAACACTACAACACACGTGCCGTACACATAGGAACATTTTCTTTATTAAGTCCAGGCAGTAAAATCTGTGTACTGTCCCCTCGCCGCTCAGCAGAGTGATTCCAGCTGGGTATTAATTTGTGTTAAAGGGCGTCGGGGCTGAGCACTGCATGTAGCAAATATTCCAGGCATGTGATTTCTGAGTGTTTATTTTCCTACACTTTCACCTTTTTTTTTTTTTTTTTTTTCCTCTCCTGTTATGTGAATGTATTCTAAGTGCCTTACATTTAACCTTTTGAGTGACAGAGGTGTATACAAAGCAATGCACTGGATACATCTCTGGCACTCAAAGGTTAAACGTGGAGCAAAAAGGAATCACAGGTGCAGACAACACTTGTAGAATATAAACATCCTATATAATAATTTCTAGGATGTTTGTCAGAAGCCGTCATGCACAGTAGAGACTGCCCGAACGCATGGAATGCTGGGAGCACGGAATGCTGGGAGTTCTGTGCTTGGAGCATTCAGTGCTTTCGGGCAGTCTCTACAGTGCATGACTGCTCCGGCGACAGGACACAGCAGGACCGGCCTCTTAATCCTTTGAGTGCCAGAGGGGTATGTGACGCATTGCAATGCGTTGCGTACCCCTCTGGCACTCAAAGGGTTAATATCACCCGGAACTTGTGTGCACGGGCTTTTACACTAGTACAGATATATTTGTATAACATCAATCACACCGGTTATACGCACGCAGGGTACTATAACTTACTCCGTTGGGTGATACCACTCTTGGGAATCAGCGGGATCCACGGTGTTCATTATCAGGTATATTTTTTTATTAAAATAAACAAATATATGGGGCAAAAAATCCTCTACGTGTCTTGAGGCACACAGCCCTTTCCTCTGGAGAAAATCTGGGAAACATTCAACATTCTGGAGCAAACCATCTTCACCTTAGGGGACAAATATAAATTCCCCAAAGTATTGTTAATTTTAAAAGGGGCTTTTAACCCCTGGATTGCCAGAGAGGTCTCCAGCATGTTGCGTTTGAGACCTTTCTAGCATTCAAGAGGTTAAAGTCAAGTCCCACTGATATCAGTGGGAATGTGCGTTTTTTGCTGCTGGGCAGTTGGTTGGCTCCTAAACTGCACCCCCCCCTCAAACCAGTGACTCTCCAGTCCTCAGGACACCCTGACAGTTCAGGTTTAGGATATGCTGAGCACTGGCATCGCATTCACATTGACTGAGTCAGTGACTACTTACTTGAGATAAAGCAGAGATTCCCTGAAATGACTTGTAGGTTTAGATCATCGATGTTGGGAAGGACTGTTGTAAACCATTTAACCCTTTACTTGCCAGTGGGGTATGCGTTGCGCACCCCTCTGGCACTCAGAGTTAAAGCAGGAATTCACAAAGACACTGGATTCCTGCTCCTCCCCCACACCGCTGCCATTCCTAGGTCAGACACTCTCTGCCATTGACAGATATTACAAGGATCTGTCCGGCTGCAGTGGAGTTGAAACTACAGCACAGCAATGTCCATTAGGAAGAGATGGTAACCTCCTGGGGCCCCTGATTGTCAGGGGAAGGGGCACCCAGATATGCTCACCAAAACTGCCACAATCTCTATGGCCCGGCACCAAACACCTCCTACTGATTTACGGGGGCAAGTTTTCATTATATATAATTGTAGAAGCCCATGCATATACTAATTTGTTCAGTTTCAGTTTATATATTACTGTAATGCCCAGTTTATACATTAAGTAGAACAGTTTATATATTACTGTAATGCCCAGTTTATACATTAATTAGAACAGTTTAGATATTACCGTAATGCCCAGTTTATACATTAATTAGGACAGTGTATATATTACTGTAATGCCCAGTTTATGCATTAATTTGGACAGTTTATACTTTACTGTAATGCCCAGTTTATGCATTAATTTGGACAGTTTATACTTTACTGTAATGCCCAGTTTATGCATTAATTAGAACTGTTTATATGTTACTGTAATGCCCAGTTTATACATTAATTAGAACTGTTTATATATTACTGTAATGCCCAGTTTATGTATTAATTACAGTTTATATATTACTGTGATACCCAGTTTATACATTAATTAGAATAGTTTAGATATTACCGTAATGCCCAGTTTATACATCAATTAGGACAGTTTATATGTTACTGTAATGCCCAGTTTATACATTAGAATTGTTTATATGTTACTGTAATGCCCAGTTTATACATTAATAGAAAAGTTTATATATTATTGTAATGCCCAGTTTATATCCTAATTTGGCCAGTTTATATATTGCTGTATTGTCCAGTTTATATCCTAATTTAGACAGTTTAACAGTTTACTTACCCCGTTACTGACAATCTTCTTTAAACAGATAGTAATGTCTCTTGATAAATTAAGTGTCGATCATTCATCATACTTTTCAACAATGCAGAGCGTTATTACAGTGCTGCAGCTGGTCTAGTTCATGTGTAATTATGTTAGAAAGTGTCCCCCTCCCGTCACTTTTACATAATTAATGCTGCCTCCCCTCTGATCTGGAATCCAGTCAGCAGACTAGATGGATCGCAACAAGGGACAATCTTGTGGCTGTCTGTATAAGGAAAACCCTTCCCCCCGTGATGAAAAAGGCAGGTTATTCCTTACTACACGGGCCACAGTGCCACCCAGCAGCCTTGTCTGGTGCCCGGAGTCTGTCTGCTCACTGCCCATGCTGCAGTCATTCACAGTACAGACTACCCGAACACCTCACGGCTGATACAGAGCGGGGCGCTCCTAATTCGGACCATAATCCTCCCTGTGCACCTTCTTGGGACAAAGTGTTCCCACGAAGGTGCTCAGAGAGGGCCCTGGTCCGAATTCGGATCACCCCTCTTTGTATCAGCCCCGGCGTGCTCAGGCAGTCTGTACTGCGCATGGCTGCTTCTGACAAACATCCTAGCGAATTATTATATAGGATGTTGACAGAAGATTGTCCCTTGTCACGATCCATCCAGACTGGCTTGCTGCTTTGAGGGGGAGGCAGCGTTACGTATGTAAAAGGGACAGAAGGGGGATACTTTGTAATTTATTTACACATGAACTAGAAAGGTTACAGCATTGAAATAACACTCTGCACTGTTGAAAAAGTATGATGAATGATCAACGCTTAATTTTATCAAGAGACATTACTATATCCCATGCATGAAATCCACAATACAGAGACTTTTATAATGACTTAAAGGGATAGTAATGTTTCATAATAAAAGCAGCTCTAATTAATCATCATAGTGTTTGGACTTTGGAGAGTGTTATTTCAATTCTGTCAGAGTTGTAGTACAAGAGTAATTCAATGACAAAGTATCCCCCTCTCGCCCCTTTTACTGATGTAACACTGCTCAGCCAGATCAGAAGGGAGGTGCCCAGGTAGACTGCAGAGAGGGACAATCTTCAATTAAGATAAGGGAAAAACCTGAAAAACTTGTCAAGGGGGGCAGGGCTTTCATTGTTCTCATAGGAAGAAGATTGTCCCCTTCTGTTATCTGTCTGGTCTATGGACTGGATTCCACATCTGAGAAGAGATGGCTTACACTAGGTAAAAGAGGCGGGAGGGGAAACTTTGCTTGTGAATATCTCTCAAACCATAAAGGTTTGAGAGATAAGACTTGTATCATTCTTCATGTTTTTTTTTTTTTTAATGCCTATAAAATAAAGATAAAACAAAGTATTACTATCCCTTTAACAGTTTTAAAGGACCACATGGATGTGCAGAGCATTACTTCACAATGTGTTGCAGGCCCCTCTGATACTTTTCTTTGATTGCCAGAGGATTATTCAACGCATTGCTTTGCAATGCTTTGTATACCCCTCTGGCACTCAAAGGGTCAAAGGTTAATGAGTGAGCGGCTGTATAGCACTAGAAGGAAACGGGTTCTGCTGCTTTCGCTTGGAAATGGGTCTCTGTTCTCCCTCTAGTGGTTAGAGCACTCTCACTCACTGTGTTGGGAATTTGGGACTTAATCAGGATGCTAATGTGATTAACCCTTTGAGTGCCAGATATGGGACTTATGAGCTTAGAGGAATAGTAATGTTTCACAAAAACAGCAGCTGCAATTAATCTTCATAGTATTTGGACCATGGAGAGTGTTATTTCACTACTGTCAGAGTTGTAGTACAAGAGTAATTAAATGATAAAGTATCCCCCTCCTGCCACTTTTACCTAGTGTAAGTCATCTCCCCTCAGAAGTGGAATCTGGTCACTTGACCGGACAGGTCACAGCAAGGGACAGTCTTCTTACTGTGATCGTAAGGAAAACCCTGCCCCCCAATGACAAGTTTCCAGGTTTCCCCTTTAAGCTAATTGAAGATTGTGCCTCTCTGCAATCCACTTGGACACCACCTTTCTGTTCTGAGGTGAGTAGGGTTGCCACCCGGCCGGTAATTAGCACACTGGAGCCAGTGCTGGTATAACTACTATACCGGCAATTGAAAAGCCAGTATTCGTGTGCCTCCAGGGAGGGGAGTTGTATACAAAGAGCTGGTACTTCCCTTAGATCTAAACAACCTTCTTATAGGCTGCTGATTTTCTTCCTGTATGTGTAATGAATTGTGGGGGATGTAGTTTTCCTGCTGTTACATGCTACAGCTTTTACAATTAGCAGGACAACAAGTCTCAGATTTCCCCCGTGGTAACGTTGACATATTGTTGGTCCTCGCGTCTTCCTTCACACACAACCTGCTGGCGGCAGCCGCTGCAGCCAGCAAGGTATGCAAATCTGTGATTATCTGCTTAGTTATAATATAGATTAGATCTGGGGGAGTCTGAGGGGCCTAGGCACTCCAAATGTGATCATGCTTCTTTAGTGGATAGAGAGGTAATCAGCTGCGCAGACCTGGGACAAGCAACATGTGGTTCCCCAGGTGGTGTTGTACATTAACTGTAGTTATTAATTGACCAGTGGCCAGCTGGGGTCAGAGATGGATGGGAGTAGTCCAGCAACACCTAGGGGACCGCGATAATTGGCTTGTACTGTAGGTGTATGTAACAGTGATTTAAAGTGATGGTAATACTTAAAAGGATAGTAATACTTAAAATGTAAAAAAAAATATGTTGTAGGGTTTATCCCCCTGAGTAAAACAAGAGTACTCCCACTGCTGAAAGGTGTTTTATTCAAAAGTTATTAATTTTCAAAGTTGAATTTTTTAGGTGCAATATCACAGTGGCCTGAAATTGTACAGTGGCGCTGTTGCTACACCATCCTATGGAGATTTATGGTCCCAGGACCAGAGCTGTCCATAGGATCGTGTACCAACAGTACCACTGTACAATTTCAGGCCACTGTGATATTGCACCTAAAAAATTCAACTTTGAGAATTAATAACTTTTGAATGAAACACCTTTCAGCAGTGGGAGTACTCTTGTTATACTCAGAGGGATAAACCCTACAACATATTTTTTTTTTTACATTTTAAGTATTACTATCCCTTTAAGATGTAAAAAAATGTTGTAGGGTTTATGTCCCCGAATAAAACAAGGGTACTCCCACTGCTGAGAGATATTTTATTAAAAAATTATAACAGCTCAAACTTGAATTTTTTAGGCGCAATATCACAGTGTCCTGAAAATTGTGCAGTGACACTGTTGCTACACCATCCTATGGAGATTTATGGTCTACAGACCAGAGCAGTCCATAGAATGGTGTAGCAACAGCGCCACTGTACATTTTCAGGCCACTGTGATATTGCACCTAAAAAAATTCAAGTTTGAGCTGTTATAATTTTTTAATAAAATATCTTTCAACAGTTGGAGGACCCTTGTTTTACTCAGGGGGATAAACCCTACAACATATTTTTTTTTTTTTTTACATTTTAAGTATTACTATCCCTTTAAGGCTGTGCATCTTGCACATGAAACATGGGTAGTGATTTGAAACCTTTCATGACTGAGTCGGTTTCAGTTTGTGGTGATTGTTCCTCACACCTCTTGTTGACAGGCCAGGAAATCATTGATGGATGGTAAGTGGTTAACCTTTTGAGTGCGAGAGGAGTACGGAACGCATTGCTTTGCGATTTTATTCATAATTCAGCATACAATAAGACAGCATAAAGCTATATGTTTAAAACAAAGTGGTTTTAAGTTATGATTTTAACCCTTTGAAGGTAACTTTTAGTTCCCCTGTAGTACAAATGGTTTGCCTTAGAGCTTCTGTCAGTACAAAGGAGGACGTAATGCATTGAGTACCACTCCTGCATTGAAAGGGGTTAAATATACTGTATGATTATCTGAACACGATTAGTGGGCTATATGCTGTAACCATAGAGTCAATTATTAGGCTGCCAGCTGTTTGGGGCTATAACTGCCATCATCTGGTTGGGGGTGATAGGAATTGTAGTCCCAACATATGGCTGTTCAACAATTGACTACCCCTGTTCTATGGGAAATAGGGAAAATAAGATTATACGAGACCTTTATTGTCTGAGCTGTAGCTTTTAAGACCACTTATGTCTTATTTAACAATAGCACTCTTGTAAATTGATTGATCTATGCATTGTAATATGCATGGATAACAGTGAGTTTTTTTTTTTTTTTTTTTTTTTAGGAAGAGACCTCGGTAATCATGAAAGCTTACATTTAACCCAACTGTAGAAATAAATGCAGTTCTCTTCCTGTATTTGGACAGTACATAATTAGATCACAAATTACAGCTACACACTATTCTATCTCCATTTCACATGGAGCAACCTTGTTGCAACAAAGTCCACAGAACATATGTTCTTGTATTCTATATGGTAGCTCCCCAGGTGACATACAATAATTTTTAAAGGAGCAGTAAACTTTTTTTATGAAAACACATATTTTATAGAGCATTTCCTGCTGAATAAAACAAGGTCACTCCCACCGCTGTCAGATGTTTTATTCAAAATTTATAGCAGTTCAAATAACCAGGAAGTGAATTTGCTGTGTTTACTTCCTGATAGTTCTGACAGGAAGTGAATTTACTGTGTTTACTTCCTGATAGTTCTGACAGGAAGTGAATTTACTGTGTTTACTTCCTGATAGTTCTAACTGACAGGAAGTGACAGGCAGTTTCTGTCACATTCTATGGAGAACTGTATGTCTCCTGACTTTTCTGACTTTCCTCTCCATTAGAATCTAACAGGAAATCTAATTAGAATTTGACCACTAGAGGGCACTGCTAATGTAAAAAACATGGGTTTAAACTGTAATAACTCTGGAAATATAAATCTCTCAGCAGTGGGAGTACCCTTATTTTACTCAATAGGAAAATCCCTACAATATATATTTTTTCATAAACAAAGTTTACTGCTCCTTTAATGTCCACCTTGTATTTCTGTAACAAAAATGTGCATTGGAATAACATGGTGCGCTGGTGTGAAAAATGAAAATTAGCATAGGTTCCCAGAACCCGCAGGCGATTTCTTTCATCTAGCCTCCTGGGGCTCCCTGTCACCTCTTCTTTTCTCTGTAGCGTGGCCTCCGGGTGACACCATAGTGCCACTGGGAGGGTAGGCCATGGAGCATGCTGTGATCAGGTGACTACCACTGGTAAGCTTATTGCTAGTTGGCTAATTATGGTGGCTGGAATTTATTTGGGGGTGATAGTTCCCCTTTAAAGGGATAGTAATACTTAATTATTACTAATCCCTATATTAAAGACACGTTAAAAATAAATATATTGCCCCCCAGTGTCATCTCTCAAACATTTAAGATTTGAGAGATAATCGCTCCTAAAATCGCCCTCTCCCTCCCCCCTCCCGTAGTCAGCGGTCTAGCTGACTGTAGGGAAGCCAGTGGTACGACTTTCAGGTGGCTCTGCAGCATAGCCGGATCGCGTTAATAAAAAAGAAAACTTTCACTGAAATGGTCTTCTATGTGTGCTTGGTTTGCAATCACAAGTAGAAGAGCGTTTTAATGAATTTTTTTTAACGCGATCTCGGCTCTGCTGAAGAGCCGCCTGATGATCTAAGACCGGATTTCCCTTCAGTCAGCTACAACACTGACTTTGGGGAAGGGAGAGGGAGAGGGCAACTTTAGGAGCGATTATCTCTCAAACCATAAAGGTTTGAGAGATGACACTGGGGGCAATATATTTATTTTTAATATGTCTTTAATATAGGGATTAATTAATTAAGTATTACTATCCCTTTAAGTTTCATGAATTATGGAATTTAGATTCATTCTATCTTTAAGTAATAGATCCATGCATGGACAGTACCAAAAGCAGTAAGTAGACTCCTGGTCCCATCACATTAAAACAGACCTATCGATTCAGATACTGTTTTGCCTATTTATTCAGTAATAATGAAAAGTTTACTTTACATTATGTTTTAAGCCCTTGCCATTTGTGGATGTGCCAGGAAACAAGTTTTGGTCCTTTACAGACCAGTTAAATGAGTTAAATGATCAGGCTCACAGTGATCATGCCGGGAGGCTGAAACTGACTGCTCCAAGACCGGAGCAGTCAGTTTAACCCCTTCCCAACAATGGACGTACATGTACGTCCCGCAGAAACCGTCACTTAGTGACAGAGGAGGTACATGTACGTCCCAGAACTAACTGTAAGTAATGGGGAAAAAAGTTCAGCGGGCGTTAAGAGCCGGCCGCGTGCGCGTGCAGCCGGTCACTAAGGGGTTAAGCCTTTCCCTCATCGAGCCGATATATGTGATCTCTAACATGTGCCGGCTCAGTGACCGAAATGGGTCTGGTGATCGCATGTAAAAAAAAAAACAAACAAAAACAAAAATCCCCTGGTCCTTAAGGGGTTAAAGAAAATAGCTTGGGGCAGAAATACAATTTTAAAGAGGTCCACCTTAACAGAATGTGCATGATTATTCATCCTTATCAATTTAATTCCACCCCTCTGAGTTAAGCAGCCTAAGAAGGTGGGGAGAAGTGATTTTTCTGTACATGTGAGTATTTAATTAATTATGCAGTTTTATCTGACCAGAAAAAACACAGCTCTGTTAAGATCAGATTCCCCAACTACTAAACCAAAAATCTCTTAAAGCAAACTTTCACTCAAATGAAAATGCCCCCCAAATCATTATTCACATAGTGAAATGTGTATCAATACTTGTATTCTCCTTAGTAAGTCCTGCGTTATTGAGAAATCCAACTTGTTCTGAGACGCAGAGGCAGGCATCAGCACAGACATCTTGCCGAAGAGGCATCTTGCCGTCCCGGTCTCCTCTAGGAATGGTGAGGGGGGTTGCATTGTACCTTAAGGTAACAGGAAGTGACTGACGGTGCAGGCGCACAGATGCCGGTACAACAAGATGCCTGCCTGTGAGTCTCAGAACAAGTTGGATTTCTCAATAATGCCAGACTTATTCAGGATAATACTAGTATTGATATGCATATCGCTATGTGAATAATGATTTGGGGGGCACTTTAAAGCAAACCTTCACTCAAACTATTAACGTGTTTGGAAATCACAAAGTACAAGATATAGGCAGGTTCAGTAGATGCATTTAATAAAACTGAACGCTATGTAGGTAACAGGTCCTCTTTAACTTGTCTCTCTCTCTCTCTCTGCCAGGTATCTGTTTGTTCTCCAGCTGAAACAAGATATCCTCAGTGGAAAGTAAGTTTGGGCACGTTCTGTCCCACGTCTGTCTGTGCTAGAGTCGCCGTTATCTGGTGTGTTACTGGGATGGATTCCAGAACAGGAAAAAAGTAACCCCTTGAGTGGCTGAGTGGGTCCTCCACACGCTGTAATACAATGCGTTGCATATTCCTCTGGCATTCAAGGGGTTAAAGGGATAGTAATGGTTAATTTTCAGTTGATTTAATATTGTAGACATTAAAAAAAGATTAACATTGATGTAAGTCTTATCTCAAACCTTTATGGTTTGAGAGATATAACTTGCTAAAGTTACCTTTTCCTGGCTGTTTTACTCAAGTCTGCCATCTAGCTGCCAGCTGCAGATTCCGGTCATTTAACCAGACAGAGGCTCTTCAGCAGAGATGAAACCACGTTATTTAGAAATAAATACTTCATTGGAACAGTCTACAAAGTGTGCTTGCAAACCAGTTACACTTTGTAGACCATTCCAAATTAAGTATTTATCTTTAGATATCGTTATATCGGCGCTGCTGAAGAGCCACATCTGGTCAAGCCACCAGAATCTGCTTCTGACAGCTTTACAGCTCGTCAAGCAGAAAGGGGAGGGAGCGGAGAACTTTATTTTCTTATATCTCTCAAACCATAAGGTTTGAGAGATACGAATAAGTGCAAGTACTCTCTTTTTATTGTATCTAGTTAATACTAGTTAATACTTTTTTTTCTGACATTACTATCCCTTTAAAAATAACATTAACATGAAATTTCCCCCTTTTGTTCCAGCCCTGGACTGCACAGGGTTAATATACTAATAAAAACTGGGGGAATTATCAGACAGACCAACAACAGCATAATGGAGAAATAAGATTCCCAACTGATTTCAATTTCCTTTTTAAATTCCTTGAATGCCAGAGGTATGTAGACCTCTGTAGCATTTAAGGGGTTAAAGTGAAACTATGACATATATAGAAGTGCCCCACAGTTAATTTTTATGGTACTTTCCTGTTATCCGGAACCATTTTCAAAAAACATTTTCAAATATTTGTCAAACACTTTGAAACAAAATTTTTCAAACATTGTTAAAAAAAAACCCAAAAACTGTATTATAACATGATCTGACAGGAAGGTACCGTCAAAAACCAAAATGGACTGCAAAGTTCTTGTGTAAACTAAGGTTAGTGTGAGAAGTAGATTTGATGACAGGAAACAGGTTCTGTCAGGAAACAACAACCGATTCTGACAGGAATTAGTTTTGGGAATCGATAACCGGAAACAACAACAGATTCTGACAGGAATTGGTTTTGGGAATCGATAACAGGAAACAACAGGTTCTGACAGGAAACAACAATAACAGGTTCTAACAGGAATTAGTTTTGGGAATCGATAACAGGAAACAACAGGATCTGTCAGGAAACAACAACAGATTCTGACAGGAATTGGTTTTTGGAATTTATAACAGGAGACAACAGATTCTGACGAGAATTAGTTTTGAAAATCGGTGACAGGAAACAACAGATTCTGTCAGGAAATAACCGATTCTGACAGGAATTCGTTTTGGTAATCAATAACGGGAAACAGATTCTGACAGGAATTAGTTTTGGGAATCCATGACAGGAAACAGATACTGACAGGAAACAACAATAATAGGTTCTGGCAGGAATTAGTTTTGGGAATCAATAACAGAAAACAGGTTCTGTCAGGAAACAACAGATTCTGACAGTAATTAGTTTTGAGAATTGATAACCGGAAACAATAGAGTCTGACAGGAATTAGTTTTGGTAATCGATGACCGGAAACAACAGGTTCTGACAGGAAACAACAATAACAGGTTCTGACAGGAAATAGTTTTGGGAATTGATGACAGGAAACAGGTTCCGTCAGGAAACAACAACAGATTCTGACAGTAATTAGTTTTGAAAATCGATAACAGGAAACAGATTCTGACAGGAATTAGTTTTGAAAATGGTTCTGGATAATAGGAAAGTACCATTTTTACTATAGCAGTAAGCATATAAATCCTTTTATATACAGTAAAATCTCAGGTATAATACGCACCTGTGTATAATATGCAGGTGTATATTATACCCAAGATTCTGGGGGAAAACAAGAGTGCCTATGTATAATACACTCCTCTTGTTTTCCCCATTACATTTTTTTACATTTTTTGTATTTTTAGCAGATATATTCCCTCCCTCCCCCGGCGCAATCCGTCCTAAAATAAGTATGTTTAAATTAAGCCCCCAGTGAAGTCTCCATCCAAGAAGGCAAAATACAAGAGATGTAAATGTTCCCTGCAGGCGACATGCTTCCATTTGCCGCCCACTTCCTTCATTGAGCGGTCAGGACCTTCTGTCTATGGTATTTCCCTTTGAGGACCTTGAGATCCTCACAGGGCATTACCATTGGCTGGAGGCGGGGGGTCCTGACAGCCCACTGAAGGAAGCAGACAGCAAACAGAAGCATGCCGCCCGCAGGGAACATTTACATCGCTTGTATTTTACCTTCTTAAATGGAGACTTCACTGGGGGCTTAAATTAAACATAGTCTTATTTTAAGAGGCGATTGTGCCGTGGGAGGGAGGGAACGTATCTGCCAACACATTTTTTTTTTTTTTTTTTTTTTTTTTACTAAAAATACTCTTTTGAATAATACACCCCCCCCCTTCACATAAGGTGAAGTGGGGTAAAATTGTGCGTATTATACGCGAGGTTTTATGGTAATCCTTAAGTGCTGGCATTATGTAGAAATCAAAGTTCTTAGGAGACCCCCCGCCAGGCAACAGCGCACACATCTTGCCGAAGAGGCACGCCTGCGCTGCCCGTCCCTGTCTCCTCACTGATTGGTAGGTAACCTAAGGAGGAGTCGCATTGTACCGTACAGTACAGACAAGGACGGACAGCACAGATGCCTCTTAGGCAAGATGTCTGGTTGTGAGTCTCCTAAGAACGTGGATTTCTAAATAATACCGGGCTTAGTAAGGATTATAAAAGGATTTATATGCTGACCTCTACAGTAAAAATTAATTGGGGGCACTCATATATACGTGATAGTTCCGCTTTAAAGTCTCATTTAACCCTTTGAGTGCCAGAGAGGTAGCCAACGCATTGCAACACTACCTCACTGGCACTCAAAGGGTTAAATGGGCAAACCGACTGCACCATACTGAGCATATTAACAAAAAAAAGAAGAGAGAAAATCCCCAATTTCATATTTTAACCCTTTGAGTGCTAGAGTGGTACCGAATGCATCCTTCTGAGACTGATGTGCAGGCATCACCGCAGACATCTTGCCTTAAAGACATCTGTGCACCTGAGCTGACATTCCCGTTCTCCTCTAGGAGGCGCTGCATTGTACCTTAAGGTAACAGGAAGTGAATGATGGCGCAGGCGTGCAGATTCCTCTAAAGCAAGAAGCCTGCCCGTCAGTCTCAGATGAAGCAGGATTTCTTAATAACGCGGCACTTATGCTGGATAATAGTACTATTTCTATGCTTAACGCTATATGAATATTTTTAAAGCCTGTGTACACGGGCCAACATTGGCGGCGCTGCAGTCATGCGCAGTACTGTCTGCGCAAACGTGTCGCGGCTGATGGGGAGCGCGCTCCCCGCTGCCTATTAGATGCGTCACGGGCAGTTTCTACTGCTTATGACTGCAGCTCACGCAGCCGTCTCTACTGCGCATGATGGGTTCTGACAAACATCCTTAGCGAATTATAATATAGGATTATTGGTGGGGGGGACTTTATTTGGGGTGATCCACTTTAAAGAGATTTTTTGCTAAGTATAAGAAAAATTGTTGTTAGATTTTTCATTCAAAAGTTACAGCTCAGATGTTTTATAACAATAATTAAACTGCAATGTCTGTGCTGTTGCTAGCAGTCCGATAGAAAAACATGTTTGGGCTGTAATATATTTTGGAAAATATCCCTGGATTGGGAGTCCATTTGTTTTACACTGGAGGTAAAAACCTGTAACTTTTTTTTTTTTTCTTCATAATAAACTGGTTAGCAATTTCTTAAATCCTGTATTCTAGCGATGGTAACATTACAGAGCAATAATAAAAAAACAGATAATGTATAGCTATTGTTCCTGCTTTTTAATATAGACTTATTTTCTGTTCAGGTTGGAATGCCCTTTCGACACGGCGGTTCAGTTGTCGGCCTACACCCTGCAAGGTAAAGTGGTTCCATCCTCTGTATGTTGTCTGTGGTAGCTGAATGGATAAACATGCAGGTCTAACAGCTACATGCTGTGCCTTTAAGGGGATAGTAATGGCTGCTTTTAATGAAGTTTAATTTTGTAGATGTAAAATAATAAATTAATTGATATAAGTCCGGTCTGTCAAACATTTATAGTTTTAGAGATATACGTTTATAAATTTCCCCCTCCCTCCCCCTTTCACAGACGTCAGTGCTCTAGCTGACAACATAAGATTCAGGTCATGCAACCCGATGGTGGCTCTTCAGCAGAGCCGAAATAGCGCTATCTAAAAAGAAATACTTAATTGGAACGGTCTACAAAGTGTGCTTGCAAACCAGGAATGCTTTGTAGACCTTTACAGTGAAGTATTCCTTTTTAAAGTTATTTCGGCTCTACTGAAGAGCTGCCGGCTGGTACCGGGACAGGATCTCATGCTGTCAGCTAGAGCGCTGATGTCTGTGAAAGGGACGGGAGGGGGGAACTTTATAAGTATATATCTCTCAAACCGTAAATGTTTTAAACTTCCTTAACCCTTTGAGTGCCAGAGGGGTACGGAACGCATTGCAAAAGCAATGTGTTCCGTACCCCTCTGGCACGCAAAGGGTTAAAAGCATGCATTACTATCCCTTTAAAGGGACAGTAATAGATCGACATAAATGGAACTCTGATTAATCTCCAGAGCTTGTTGCCCATGTAGAGGGCTATTTCAGTAGTGTGTGAGTTGTAGTTCATCAGTAATTAAATTATAAAATACCCCCCCACCTGCCCCTTTTACCCATTCTAAACCTTCTCGCCACAGATGGGGAATCCGGTCATCGGACCGGACAGCTCGCAGCGAGAGACAATTTTCATCCTGTGAGTATAAGGAAAACCCTGCTCCCCTTGACGAAGAGGTCAGGTTTTTCCTTATGCTCACCGAATATTGTCCCTCACGGTGCTCCATCCGGACCGGCTTGGAGAGGAAGAATGACATGGGTAAAAGGAGGGCGTGCTCCCTCTGCTGAGAGGTGTAATATTCAAAAGTTACTCCAGCTCAAACTTGAATTTATCAGGTGCAGTATCACAGTGGCCTGAAATTTTACACCATCCTATGGACTGCTCTGGTCAGTTGACCATAAATCCCCATAGGGTGGTGTAGCAACAGAGCCAATGTAAAATGTCAGGACACTGAGAATATTGCACCTAAAAACAATGTCTAGTTTGAGCTGCAATAACTTCTGACTAAAACCCCTCCTCGCAGTAGGGACACCCTTGTTTTATTTAGGGAGATAAACCCTAGAATATATTTTTTACATATTACTTATTACTATCCGTTTAATTCCAGTTATCCAAAAGTCAAGCAATAGAAAATATAAAGAATATCGTTGAGGAGAAAAAAGGGTAGTCTCTCTCTGCCCCACCCAGTGCGTTTTGCCTGTATAGGCTTCGTCAGGAATTTCTGCTCCATGAGAGCATATGTAAAATGGATTTTAGTTCCCAGAATAGGCAGAGAGAATTTTCACAAATGCTGCATGAAGACCAGGGGTATTTAATTGTATAGAAACCCCACTTCATTGGTGATCGTGTTCCTTTGTTATACCCTTAGGCCAAGGGCGTCCTACATTTTTTCATCATGAGTCACATTATCAGGAATCAACAAGGTGCGGGCTGTATTTTTTTTTTAAATTTTTTTTTTATTGATAACGATGGTGAATTTTAGCCTGTCGCCTATTCATAACTAGGAAAGTATTTTTGTATTGATCAAGACGGTGACAATACTGACATCTATTCTTTAACCCCTTAACCATGAGGCGGATGAGGGGTGGGGTGCGTTGGAGGGAAAAAAAATAAATAGAAATAACAAAAAAGTTTTTTCTTTGTTTTTTAATCTCTGGTGGGCCGTACCCTGTGGTCAGACAGGCCTCATTAGGCCCACCGGCTGCACATTGGTTGCCCATGCCTTAATCCTTTGAGTGCCAGAGGTGTATGTAACGCATTGCTTTATATTGCAAACCTCTCTATCACTCAAAGGGTTAACCGAATCCCTTTATGGTGACATGAATGAGCACACCACGCTCCATTAAAGGGATAGTATTACTTCAAAATTACTATCCCTCATATTGTAGCCCTTAACAAACTGAGTTAAATGACACCAGCGGCATCTCTCAGACCTTTATGGTTTAAGAGATAGCCGCTTTCAAGGTTTCCTCTCCCCTGCTGTCAGTGTTCTGCTGCCAGCAGGGGAATCCAGTCTCTGAATCAAGAGGAGGCTCTTCAGCAGAGCCGATATCTCGTTATGGAAGGAAAAATGATTCAATGAAACAGTCTTCTACGTGTTGTTGGTAACCAAGCACACGTAGAAGACTGTTTCAATTAATAATTTTTCCTTCCATAACGAGATATCAGATCTATTTAAGAGCCTCCGCCTGTCCCGGGACCGGATTCCCCTGCTGGAAGCAGAGCGCTGACAACAGGGGAGAGGAAACTTTGAAAGCGGCTGTCTCTTACACCATAAAGGTCTGAGAGATGCCGCTGGTGTCATTTAACTCAGTTTATTAAGGGCTACAATATGAGGGATAGTAATTTTGAAGTAATACTATCCCTTTAAGAAGGGGACGTCTTCATAATAATGAAATCTTGGGTATTGATACCAGATCAGAAAGACAGCTCTGCCTCTCATGTATAACGTCTCCAAGATGGCAGCTCTCTGCTGCCTGATAAAACAAACGAACTATGGTATTTTAAATATAGTAAATGCGCACTTATAATACTTCGTTGGTATCTTTGACGCACATCTGGGGGAGACCGAACGATACACGATTGCTTAAGGCAACAGGACACATCCGCTTTAAGGTCCTGGCACATCATGACTTTTTTGCAGGAGCGCTGTCATCACTTCAGGAGTCTAAAACTCACTTACTAACAAGAAAGGCGACGTTATTCTCAGCCTCCCTTTGCGAGCCGGTACACGTGATCGCTCGCTGTGCCGGCTCTGCAAATGTAGTCTATGCAGTCCCTTAGGGTAAACATATCCCAGGTCCGTTGGTTCGTAAGGGGTTAAAACATGAATCGTGATAAAATGAAGATCGGTAAATGTGAAACTTGCATCAGAGGAGAGAATATCAGAGGCAATACGCACAAAGAAAAGGTGGAACATTTCCCTTCCAGCCGCACCACAGAGTAAGAAATAATAAAATATATAAAAAAAACAAACCAAATTCCCATATATTTCAATACAATGCGTTAAAGGTTTCTCTGTGATTAAAAGCCACATCAAAGTCAGTTTTCGCTCCTATAGTGCTTTTAGTTTTCCCCAAAATGTTTCCACTTTTGTCTTTTTGTATGTGACCCTAGGAGGACATTTCTTGTCCAGAGAAGCTTAAACTTAGTGGGTCCATCATTGTACAATTAGCGCTCCCTCTGGGATTTATAAGGAACGGCCGGTACTATGGGACTAAGCCCCTGTCTGGCTCCTGGACTGATAAGTAGATTGTATTTAGATGAGATACGAGCTAAGACAGATTATATAGCATCGCTTCTACACAGTGGTGGGAGAGGATTGTGATATTGTCAGGGAAATCTGCACTGATATCTACCAGCTGTATACTGTGTTATAGGAAGAAATGTAATTATAATTGTAGCACCGATTATATTTCTGCCTGTACTACACACAAACACACTATCTCCCACCACACACGCACGCACCCGCTATATCACATACACCACACTATACCACAACAAACGCACCATACCACACACACACCATACTACACCACACACCATGCTATAGCACACACAACACCACACTACACCACACTACACCACAACACACACCAAACACACCATACCACTCACACTATACTACACCATGCCACAACACACACCACACCCCATACACACACCATACCACACCACACCACATTACACTACACCACAACACACACCACATTACACACACACATACCATAGCACACTACACCACAACCCCCCTCCACACACACACACACACACACACACACCATAGCACACTACACCACAACACCTCCCCTCCACACACATACCATAGCACACTACACCACAACATCCCCCCTCCACACACATACCATAGCACATTACACCATAACACCCCCCTCCACACCCATACACTCATACCATACACACTACACCACAACACACACCACACATACCATAGCACACTACACCACAACCCCCCTACACACACACACACACACACACACACACACACACACACACACTATACCACGCCACATACACACTATACCATGCCACACACACACACACACACACACACACACACTATACCACGCCACACACACATATATACGCACCTTGCAGTGCGATTCCTTGCTACCAACAGTTGGCAGAAGTTGAAGTACAGTATCTGCTTTGGAAGCAGATTTTGGATAATTCCTTATGTACTGTAACTAGTACACAGTGCCTGGAGCTGTCTATCCCCTTCCTGAGATGTTAAAGAAGGGAAGGGGTGCGCATGTGTATATGTGTGTGTATGTATATATGTGTGTATGTATATATATATATATATATATATATATATATATATATATATATATATATGCACACATACACTCCTACACATGAATACACACACAAATATATAATGCGCACAGCTCCACTTTCTTTTCTGCATATGCCCTAAAGAGAGTAAAACCTTTAAGACATAAACAAAGTAAAACAGGTTGTGCAGTGACATTTTGTAGCGATGTGACATCTGACTATGAATTTATCCCGCAATCTCTCAGGCTGTTGTCTCCTGCTGCTAATGCCTCCCTTGCCTCTTTATCTTTCCCTAGGGGAGCTGGGAGATTTCGACCCTGCTGAGCACACACCGGACCTGGTGTCAGAGTTTCGCTTTGTTCCAACTCAGACTGAGCAATTGGAACTGGCTGTGTTTGAGAAATGGAAGGAATTCAGGTAGGTACCGGATTCTCCATGCCTCAGTACATACCCTGTTATTTCTGGGATTTCCCTCGGTAGAACTATAGGACTCACCTACCTGTGTTTTCATGCTTTTCGTATAAATTGATATGTGTTTTAATCTGCTACTAGTTTCAGATTACAATCGGATAAAGACAATTTAAAGTTACCGTACTTACTCTAATAGAGGAGTAGGAAGAAAATCCCTAAAAATATTCCTGTCGCTATTTCACACAGAATTCCCCACTTGCAGGAAAACAAAATACATAAAAAGTAAACATACAGTGAAGCGCCAGATCAAGAAATCATATATCTGTATGGTACTACCTTATTGCTGATTGACAAATGATACCAGGAATACTTACAAAAAAAATTTATTTAGTAAAATAATTTAAAACAATATTACAATCTGTGACCATAAATGGCCCCTTAACAGCATCTACTTAAAGCAAAACTACCACCCGACAAAATCTTTAGCTTAATTAAGTCCCCATCTGGCGACTAGCTTCTTAATAGCGCTAGTCACCAGAAGTATTACCTTATTTAATAGATTTATGCTCTCTTCTATGTCTGACAGTAGCACGGAGCGCAGACATCTTACCATTGTGACATCCGCGCGCCTGCGCTGTCAGTCCCTTTTGGAGCCGGCCGGCTTCTAGCAACGCTTCCTAGAGCAGGCTGGGACTGACAGTGCAGGCGTGTGGACATCACAATGGCAAGATGTCCGCACTCTGTGCTACTGTCAGCCATAGAAGAAAGCATAAATGTATTAAATCAGGTAATAATTCTGGCGACTAGCGCTACTAAGCAGCTAGTCTCCAGATGGGGACTTAGTTAAGCTAAAGATTTTGTTGAGTGGTAGTCCCGCTTTAATCTACTTAATATACTGCCGTCAGTCTCCACCAACAGCACACGGCGCCCATATATATGTTCAGCAGAAAATGGCAGTGACAATCAGTATTATAAATCCCCAAAGGACATAACCCACCAAAAAAACACCTGGATGTATCAGCAACTAAACTTATAATGTACCAATATGCTATCTCACTCCTCCAGACTCTGGTCTACAATAAATCAGGACTACAGGACGGCATCCAGCCCAGCGGGAGCCATTAAGTGATATATTATATCAATACCTTTGAATGAACATATAAATTAGTACAAACTATCCTACACTGGGTATCGTGCTACCCTTCTACGATGGTAGTACCATACAGATACGTGATTAATTCATCTGGTGCCTCACATTGTCCGTTTACTATCAGAGGAGTGCAGACTCTAAGGATCAACTGAAAAACATTTTTGTGTATGAATGAGACAGAAGAAGGCATCACTGGTAATGTTACTTTGCAGGGGACAGACTCCAGCAGAGGCCGAGACTAACTATTTGAACAAAGCCAAGTGGCTGGAGATGTATGGGGTGGACATGCACATGGTGAAGGTAAGTGAACGGCCCCTGGTTGTCCAGTGATTGTCACTGATATATCTGTGGACTGGCACTGTGCAACATCTTGTTCCTGGTGAAAACAGTCCACTGGGGGCGCTGTATGGCCCAAGCAGGAAGCCGCATACATCCTAATCTACATAAAGTGCCACACTGATATCATCCAAAAACAAAAGTGTTAATACCTGTTATTTGTGTTTATTGGCCTTTTGGCTATTATGATACATAAGCCATTTTTAATGAAGTTTACAAATAATCAAACAATTTGACTTGACAAAATTCACTTTAAAGTGGCGGTAAACTTTGAGTTTACATATTTTTTCAAATACATATTTTAAATAGTTGTTCCTGCTTCTTCTTTTATTTTTCTCTTCACAAATTTTTTTTTATTTTTTTGTCTCTGACGGTGACCTTCCTAGATATCTTTTTCCAGAGATCTTGGTGTCAAGGACTGTAAAAGCAGGGATAGTGATAACATTGTGACACTATCCCTGCAGAACGGAGTGCTCTGTATACTGTGTTTTTGATAGACTGGAGCCAGTATTTTCTGCTGTAGGGTTAGTGTTACATTTTACCACGCTCCCTGCTTTATTAGGTCCTGACAAAAAAGCTCTCCTGAAATAGAGATCCCAAGACTTAAGTCTAAAAATAAATAAATAAACCATACCATTAAAAAATATGCAGGCAACGTGACTTTAAATTTTATGTATTTGCAGAATGTTAACCCTTTGAGTGCCAGAGGGGTACGTAACGCATTGCAAAGCAATGCATTGTGTACCCCCCTGGCACTCAAAGGGCGAAGTCCGAAAAGTAAGTTTACCATCATTTTAACCTTTTGAAGGCCAGTGGGGTGTCCAAAGCATTGCGCCACACCTCTGACACTCAGAGCTCACCTATTCGTTACAGCATAGTCTAATATAATGACTTTGCACCTCTGATTATGAAAAAATATAAATAATAATTTGGGTGTAGAATAGAAGTAACTGTGCATAACCATCAGCCCATCGCCAAAATACCAGCATAACATACACATAATATAACAAACATATAAATATGTTCCTCATACTTTTCCAAAAGGATCACTGTTCCCACATGTAGAACGATACGTCTCAAAAGGAATCCAACAGAGGGGATCGTAATAACACTGCACTTTCCGGCACATGTGGCCAAAACCTCCTTGTTGCAAATCCAGCAAACAATTTGTCAATCCACCACGATGTTTAACCATTAACCAGGCATTGAATAACCACGTTGAATATTGTGGTGGATTGACATATTGTTTGCTGGATTTGCAACAAGGAGGTTTTGGCCAAGTATACTGGAATGGGGAGTGTTATATATAAAGAGGAAGCCTCATATGACATTATTTATGTCTCCCTGATGACCAACACCCAGGGGCGGCAGTAAGGAGGGGTTATGCAAATCTCCTCTATACTGCCTGTCTCGTCGGTGTAATCATGGGGGCGTGATTTTTGACATGAGTGACTGGGGGGGGGGATTGAAGCCTCCCTGGCCACTCCTGTAAAAATCTCTGCAAGGAGATGCAGGGGCTACAATCACACACACACACGTGTGTGTTTTTTCTATGGCTTTTTGATATGTTGGGGGTATTATATGTTATGCTGGTATTTTGGTGATGGGGTGTAGTTATGCATAGCTATCTCTATTCTATAATTAATTAGTGGTGCAAAGTCATCATAATTTTGCTGGACTATTTTTGTCTTTGGGAGTGATGGAGCTCTTTTGACTTATACACGCTATTTTGTTTTGTTGGTTTTATGTAGAATATTCATGTATTGCTATCTCTTTATATACATTATTTGTTACTGCATGAACAAAAGGTCCCTAACCACAGAACGCATCAGTAAACTATTATTCTCATGTGCATCTAGGCCTGGTTCCACTGACCACAGCTTTGCCAGGGCACCTCCAATTATCTGCAGAAGAAGTGCCACTTGGCAGTTACGGCCCATTGAGGCTTCTGTGGAAATCTTGATATATATTTTTTACAAATTCAGTAGTTATCCTCGTTTCTGTTAAACAGGCTCGAGATGGGAACGATTACCAGCTTGGTCTGACCCCAACAGGAGTCCTGGTGTTTGAAGGCGAGACAAAAATTGGATTGTTTTTCTGGTAAGTTGTATGGTAGGAGAGATGGGAGATTTGGTTCTGTCCAGGGGTGGACAATGCATTTTACTGCACAAAGAAATCATGGAAACTGTCACCTTCAAAATGAATGCCAGTGACCAGGCCGTTTCCATCAGCATCTTCCATTATCAGGTAGGCTGTGTCAGGGCCGGCCCAAGACATTGTGCCGCCTGGGTCCAAGGATGAAATGCTGCCCTCCCCTACGCACACCAAAACCACGCACACCAAAACACGGCACATCCTTAATTATATTAACCCCTCTCCTGCCCCTAAAACCACATAGAACTGTAATGTTTTTTTTACACCCCTTGTACCTCTTTCTCCCCCCTTGCCTTTTTAAACCCCACGTGCCTCTTTTTCCCCTCTTTTCACCCCTTGTGCCTCTCTTTTTCCCCTCTTTTCACCCCTTGTGCCTCTCTTTTCACCGCTTGTCTTTTTTTCCCCCTCTTTTCTCACCCCTTGTCTCTTTTTTTCCCCTCTTTTAACCCATTGTGCCTCTTTCTCCCCCCCCCCCTTTGCCTGTTTCTCGTCTCTGCTTGTCTGGCTTTTTTCCTGCTTTTTACTCAGTCTCCCCACTGCCCCGCACTGATGACAGCTGGGACCGTGTCACATGCGGAGACGTTGCGTGGTGCATGCTGGGATTTTCTTCGTCAGTCTGGGCGTCCGTTTTAAACTTGCACTGGCCTCCCAACAGAGGAAGAAAACCCCGGCATGCTCCACACATCGTCTCCAAGTGTGACACGGTCCCAGCTGTCATCAGTGCGTCAGTGGGGAGACACCGCACACAAAATAGCATACCTTGGGGCAGCAAAGTGCCACCTGGGTCCATGGACCTACTGGGACCCATGTAACAGCCGGCCCTGGGCTGTGTGCCGAATTATTACTAACCGTGCCACCCTAAAATAAACAGGCCACCAAAAAGAACCCTGAAATCAACCTCTCTTAAAAATGTATTTTCATTTTTTTAATAATTATTTTTATTGGTGTTTCCCAGATAGAAGAAATAATGTACATCACCATCTGTGGTTATAATTGTTTGGGGTATTACACATCCAAAATGATGTACAGCGAGATTTTGTAAATGTCTTGTAGGATTTCAAAGCCTTCAACTGACCAATAAAAATAAAAGGGATGGTGACACTTAACATGTTTAAAAAAAAAAAAATAAAAAAAAATAATATATATATGGTTTATCCTGAATAAAAGAAGGGTGTTCCCACTGCTGAGGTGTTTTAAATAAAAGTTATTGCAGTTCAAACTTTAAATTTGTTTTAGATTCTGTATCACAATGGCCTGATATTTTTATAGTGGCTCCATCCTATGGGAATTTATGGTCAACTGACCAGAGCTGTCTATAGGATGGTATAGCAACAGCGCCACTGTGTTACTGCACGTAAAAAATTCAACTGTGAACTGCAATAACTTTTGAATAAAACACCTCTTAAAAGTGGGAGCACCCTTCTTTTACTCAGAAGAATGAACCATACAAAAAATAAATATAAATAAATAAATATATATATATATATATATATATATATATATTTATATATATATATATATATATAAATCATAAAGGTGGGCACTCCATATCATAAAAAACATATCGTAAATCCTACTTGCCCGGTGCAGCCTGAAACGTTAATATAACTAATTGCCAATGTGAAACACATCAAGCAGCAAGCGCTTGCTGCTTGATGTGTTTCACATTGGCAATTAGTTATATATATATATATATATATATATATATATATATATATATAATAATACAGGGCTCAAAATTTCCACTAGCCAATGGCGAGTGAAAATTTAGCCCTGGCGAGTAGAAATTCGACCCTGGTGAGTATGTGATGGGTTGCAGTGGCGAGTAACTTTTCAGGTCTGGCTAGTAGCAAAGGACTTCAACTTTTAAGCCCTGTGTGTGTGTGTGTGTGTGTGTGTGTGTATATATATATATATATATATATATATATATATATATATATATATATATTAATATATTAATACAGGGCTTACAATTTGAAGTCCTTTGCTACTAGCCAGACCTGAAAAGTTACTCGCCACTGCAACCCATCACATACTCACCAGGGTCGAATTTCTACTCGCCAGGGCTAAATTTTCACTCGCCATTGGCTAGTGGAAATTTTGAGCCCTGTATTATATATATAATTTATTAAGTATTAACCCTTTAAATTGTACAATAAGAACAAAATATACAGTGAAAACAGATGCTCCTGTCTAGTTGTGTGCATTTGTTAGTAGGTAACGAGCCCTAATGTGAAAGGGGGATTTGTGTAGAACAGTGGAGCGACTAGTGAGACAATTGGTAAATAGAGAAGTGTTGAGAGATGAGTGTCAGTAAAAGTGGAGCGGTTATGTGAATGAAAAGTATAGGCACAATGGTCAGATTTACTCACCGCCATCTCTTGAATTGATTCCACGTTCCATACGCACAGGAGTTGTTTTACTCTTATCATTTTTCAGTTAAGTGTCTTCCACCAGTGGGAGACCCTCTGTATCATTTTGCAGGAAAAATTAACTTTACAAAATGTGTATTTTTCTGAATATATTAACCCCTCAAGGACCAGGCATGCAGCTGGCGCTTAAGTACCACTGGGCTTTTTTTTTATTCTTTTTTGTGATTCATATGCTGTGCGGGGACCCTGTGATTCCATGAGGTGCCGGGACCGTCACTGGTCCTGAAGTGATGAGACCGATGGTCCTGGCACGTCAAGAGTTGGTATAGGGTTAATATCCATGTAATAGTCTGACAAATTAACCCGCTGTGTTCCAGAGCACCCTGAGGGTTAAACAAGCGTTTTTGTAATTTTCTTTTAAGCATTATTTTTTCTTACAGTACCAGTAAAAGCAAAATTGGGGTTTCACTTTTCACCACTAGGGAGCAGTGTGTCACATGTGAAAAAGAATCATTCTGTCAGTCATTGATGGATTTAGTGGGTTCAAGAGACCAAGAAGGGCTACAGAGACTTGAGGCTCTAAAGTATTCGTCTGTTTATTTATGTAAAACTAGAGAGAGGAACCCATTGCATTATCTGCTTTAACCTTTTGAGTGCCAGAGGGGTACACAATGCATTGCTTTGCAATGCGATGCATACCCCTCTGGCACTCAGTGGGTTAAAGGGATATGTACCATGGCAATAACGTAGAACTTAATTGCTTGTGAAATGAAAGGCTTATTTGCAGAAAGGTCCAAACGTACCTGTACAATATCTCAGATGCCCTAGATATCATGATCGGGGGGTAAATAAGCCGCACTGCAGGGCTGACATGACAATTCTGCCAGTTCCCACTGACTGTAATGTGACTTTTAACCCCTTGAATGCTAGAAAGGTCACAAATGCATTACAAAGCTATGTACTGGAAACTTCTCTATCATTCTGATTAGGGTCATGTTTCTCTGCAATGCACTGAAATATCAGTGGCTCTCAGAGATCAAGCAATTCATTTCTTAATCAGCAACAGCACCTAAAACTAAATATCCCTTTGTGTGTGTGTGTGTGTGTTGGGCGTGCATTCATTATTCGTATATGTATGTGTATTGTGTGTGTTGTGCGCATGTATTGTGTGTTATGTGCATGTGTTTTGTGTGTTGTGCATGTACTGTGCATGCGTGTGTATTGCAAGTGTTTGCATGCGTACTGTGCGCCCGCGCATCTGTTGTGTTTTGTAAGTGTTTATTGTGTGTGTTTGTGCATGTGTGTATTGCGTGTGTGTGTTTATTGTTCATATTTGTTGCATATGTATATTGTGGATGTTGTGCGCATGTATGCATTGTGCGTGTCTGTCGCGTGTGTGTATTGTGTGTCGTGCTTGTGTTCATATTTGTTGCGTCTATTATGTATGTTGTACACATGTACGCATTGTGTGTGTTGTGCTTGTGTGTGTATTGTGTGTGTTTTGCATGTGTGTGTTGTGCGATTGTGCATATTGTGTATGGTGTGTGTACACTTATTGTGTGTTGTATGCATGTGTGTGTGTGCGTATTGTGTGTGTGTATTTTGTGTTGTGCATGTGTGTTACGTGTGTCAGTTGTGTTGTGCATGTTTGTTGTGTGTGTGTGTGTATTATGAGTGTTGTGGTGTGTTGAGTGTGTGTGGTGAAGGACCCTGCAATTCCTTGCAGAGATTTTCACAGGAGTGGCAGTGGGTGAAAAGGCCATGTTTGTTGGAAGAGGAGATAGTGGGGGAGGGCCAACTCCTTCTCATGTCCAAATCATGCCCCCAAGTATTTCCTGGACAGGCAGTATACAGAAGATATCTCCTCCTTACTGCCAACCCTGGGTGTGTGTGGCAGACACATGTAGATGATATTCAACGCTTTGCATCACAATGCGTTGGATACCTGTTTGGCACTCAAAGGGTTAAAAAGAATGAGTAACGAGTCATATAGCCGATGTCGACGTGTGAGGGGATTTTAATTTCTCAGGAATTAAACAATAAATAAATAAATAGTTGGTGGGAGGGGGATCGTGCCTGAAATACAGGTTATGTCTCCAGTGTTACAGGCGATCTCCGCTGCGTCAGGTTAGTCATTCCTGTGGCATGCACCCATGGGGGGGATTTGTTTTGTGTCTTTGTTCTGGCACAAAGACTGAGAACTTAAATACTTAGATCTCTGTGTCCCGCAGGTAAAGTTACGGCCGGGGCCTCCAACCGGACGGGACTGATTCCCAGCTAGCAGAATGCAAGAAAGGGGGGCGCTCACTATTTCTTTTTTTATTTTAAAAGCCATAAATGAATGCTCTATTTGTGATTGTTCACATTTTGATGTAAGAAAAATTAACCCCTTCAGGACCAATGAAATGCCAGGACCATCATGGAATTCAGGGATCCCCCCACACTGCACGCCATTTGGCTGGTAAAAGGGGAACTCTCTCCACCTTTAAAGTACTATTTTCGATTTTTGATTCCCAGTCAGTGTTGAAGTGGAACTTTCATCACACACGCATATATATATAACTTTTTAGTCAGACAGGCAGGGATCTTGCTGTACACACTCTCTGCGCTTGCGCCGTCAGTCCCTTAAGACACAAAGGCATTCAACACACCAATCGTGGACATGAAGGGGACGGACAGCGTAGACTCTGTGATGCCGGCTCTGCAAGATGTCTGCGCTGTTCCTGTTTGTGTGTGTGTGTGTGTGTGTGTGTGTGTGTGTGTGTGTGTGTGTGTGTGTGTGTCTGTGTCTGTTTGTGTGTGTCTGTTTGTGTGTGTCTGTTTGTGTGTGTCTGTTTGTGTGTGTCTGTTTGTGTGTGTCTGTCTGCGTGTGTCTGTCTGCGTGTGTCTGTCTGCGTGTGTCTGTCTGCGTGTGTCTGCGTGTGTTTGTCTGCGTGTGTCTGTCTGCGTGTCTGTCTGCCTCTGTCTGTGTCTCTGTGCTTCCTCTCTCAGTAGTGACCCTGACTGGCAGAAGGAACATGTGGTCACCCTACTACAGATGGTTTGCTCCAGAATTGCACCTCTTTTTCTCAGTTATTAACCTTTTGAGTGCCAGAGAGGTATCCAATGCATTGTAACCACTCTGGCACTCATAGGGTTAAGACACTAGGCATTTGAAAGGTGCTCTGGTCCTAAAAGGGTTATTGTGTAGTTGTGGATATTCATATAGACAGATGTATATTATATTTATGACACCTTTTTCCTTTTCTTGTATAAATTGAATCTGATCTCTATACCGTGTTTTAGGATCTTCTGAACAAAAGAAAAGGTTAGCAATGTCGGGGCAAACCAACTGCACCTTAGGAGACAAATTGAAAACCCCCAAATTCCCATTGATTCAAATGGTGTTTTTAACCCATTGAATTTTAGAGAGGCCTCCAACGCACCACATTACAATGCATTCAAGACCTCTCAGCATTTAAAGGGCTTAAAAGCCCAATTTAACTCAATGGGATTGTTGTTAGTTCCCCCTGTGGTGCAGATGGTTTGCCCCAGAATTGTTCCAGTACTACATTAGTATGGTACAGTGCTCCGCAAGGCATTGGAGATCTATGTAGCCCCAATCTGGGAATTATTTCTATTCGGCTCTTACACTGAGAAAATAACCAGGGGACACCCCTTGAGATTAGAGGAAAGGAGATTTAGACTTCAGCAGAGGAAGGGGTTTATTACAGTAAGGTATGATAAATTGTGGATTTAGTTGCCCAATGATGTGGTTATGGCAGATACAATGGATACATTTAAGAGAAGATTATATGCAATTCTTCCAAGAGGGAACATACAGGGTTATACTGTTTATTAGAAGGAAAAACAGAAAAGGTCTGATAGACTAACTTATTGGCAGTAGGAAAGCTATATAATCCTCCAGAGGCATAACTAGAAGCTACCGGGCCCTGGTACAGAAACTGCCATGGCCCCCCCACTGACCACATTACCCCCCATTGCCCACAGTCTACACATTGCTGCCCATTGCCCCAAGTGGTCCCCAGCAAACAAGTGCTTTCCACGATCAATTTGTTTCTCAGTGGGTTAGAGGTGCCAGATGCTTTTTATTATTTTAAAGGGATAGTAATGTTTCATAATAAAAGCAGCTCCAATTAATCTTCATAGTATTTGGGCCATGGAGAGTGTTATTTCAATACTGTCAGAGTTGTAGTTCAAGAGTAATTGAATGATAAAGTATCGTCCTCCCGCCCCTTTTACTGATGTAACACTGCTCACCTCAGAGCAGCAAGACTGTCCGGATGGATCACAGAGACGGACAATCTTCAGTGAGCATAAGAAAAACCTGAAAAACATGTCAAGGGGGGCAGGGTTTTCCTTTTGATCACAGTAAGAAGATTGTCCCTTGCTGTGATCTGTCCGGTCAAGAGACCAGATTCCACATCTGAGGGGAGGTGTCTTACACTATGTAAAAGGGGCGGGAGGGGGATACTTTATCATTCAATTACTCTTGTACTACAACTCTGACAGTATTGAAATAACACTCTCCATGGCCCAAATACTATGAAGATTAATTGGAGCTGCTTTTATTATGAAACATTACTATCCCTTTAACCCTCTGAGTACCAGAGGAGTATGCAACACATTGCAAAGCAATGTGTCGCATACCCCTCTGCCACTCAAAGGGTTAAAGTACAAAACCTATAAAAATAGAGTTTGAAAGGACACTTTCCCTTTTGGTTTCGTAGTTCTCTCTTCGCCCTGTAACCGGTGAGACACTGCAGTTTTGTGTTTGTCCAGCATCTTCTCCATCTCCGGCTCTCACTTCAGATTACTGAGTGAGGCTCTTGCACTAAGAAGAAAAGAAACCATTTTGGTTCAAACAAACTGCACAGTGCGGGGTTAAATTTCAATTCCCATTGATTTTTAAATGGGGGCATTTAACCCTTTCAGCACCAGAGGGGGTATCCAATGCATTGGTTTGCAATACGTTGGATACATTTCTCGAACTCAAAGGGTTAACCCCTCGAATGCTTGAAAGGTCTCCATGCACCTTTCAAGCATTCAAGGGGTTAAAATCTCTGTTTAAGTCAAATTTTCCCCTATGTTACAGTTGGTTTGCTCCAGGATTGTTCCATCTGTGGTATTAACCTGTTGTGTACTAGAAGTTCCAGAAAACTGCTGTCTGTCGCTGAAATGTTTCTCTTTTTCTGTTACAGGCCAAAAATAACCAGACTGGATTTCAAGAAGAGCAAGTTAACCCTTGTGGTGGTAGAGGATGACGAGCAGGTAAATTTTGTGATTGTCCTCTTTTAAAGGAACAGTAACAGCCTATTGTACATAGCTGTGGAATAAGTTGGCACTAAATAAACACAAAATAATAGTAACCTCTTAAAAATGACCTCCATTTTACCTTAAAGCGGAACTTTCAGATAATAGAAAGTCATCATGCATTCATTAAATGCATGGCGACTAGCTTGAAAATAGATGTCTTGCTGTAAAAAAAATAGATGTGTCTAAAGGAATCCGTCCAGTTTGGAGACCGGAACTGAGGCTAGAGCGCAGACATCTTGTCTGTTTGCCTGCACCGTCAGTCCCGGTCTCCATAGAGTAGACTGCTTTGCACCATACGGCGCAGGCTTACAGACCGCACTAACTTGCCCGTCAGTTCCGAAACTGGACGGATTCCTTTAGACACATCTATTTTTTTTGGTAAGACATCTATTTTCAAGCTAGTCGCCATGCATTTAATGAACGCATGGTGACTGGCTATTATCTGAAAGTACCGCTTTAATTTGGTCAGAAAATCCTAATTGCCTCTGAATAATTTCTATTTGGTTCGATCCCCCAAAATGATCGTGTACTTATTACTGGATATGCAATCATCCATGATGACAGGCAGGGTTCTTTATAACTGGACTCCAGGGGCGGGATTCTATTACCTGCACTAAAAAACAGCGTTATATTAAAAACAAGCAACATGTATTTTGCAAAAGTGTTACTCCGGTATTCTATTACAGAACCACGGTAAAACAAAACCGGACAGCACATTTCGACATACTAACCAAAATGGTGCTGTCTGCTTCAACTCCCGCCTAAAAGACGACACGCAAAATGTCAGACCAAGGAAATAGGCATACATTTGACTACAGAAAGATCAAGTTTAGTGTTAGATGTGTTCCCCGCATTATCGAAATCTGACACATAGTGCCCACCTTCAACATAGTAACCCCCCTTGGAAATTCGACTTATAGTGCTTTCTTTTTCCATTTTAATTTGACAAATATTACCCCATTTGAGATGTTAAACCCCCCTCTTTGAAATTCAACTTGTAGTGCTCCCATGACTTTTTCTCCAATTTAATTCAACATTGTTTCTTCTCCTTTTTTTCCAACATGCCCTTGTTGTATATGTATTGTATAATTAACCCTATAAGAACCAGAGGTAGCAACGCATTGTAATGTTTGCTACCCCTCTGATACTCAAAGGGTTAATAGGCAAGGTATGCGGCTGAATACCTTGCCTATATATGTGTGTAATAAATGTTATTTTGTTTAGTGTAGTTTATTTTATGTAAAACAAAATAGTTCAGATCTCAAGGGGGACATCAGGACCCCTCCTGACACCCCCCCCAGCATTGATCACCTATCCAGTAGGATAGGTGATCAATGAAAGTTGACAGTTGCAGGCATTTTCACTAAAGCCCATGTAACATTGTTATATTTATTTTGAATATATAATTCAGACCTCAAGGGGGGGGAATCAGGACCCCTCCTGACACCCCATTACCATGGATCACCTATCCTTCTGATGTCCCTGAGTCTCTCCCAGGGACCTCCAGACATGCATTAGAGCCTTTTTGGTTGCAAGAGTTCAAGGTTGCTACTAGGGACCTTCGGTCTAGATTGCAACTCTTTCCATCCCAGTTACATGGGGTCTTCCTTTCATGGCAGACCCCCTCTTCGGTCAAATCTTCCCTGACTAAACCGCAGGGAGTACTTGACGTATCATATTCCTCTGGGGAGGAACTGTTGGTGGATTCAGATGTTGAGTAATATTCTGCTGTGGGTTCCTCTCAGTTTTTTGGGGAACCCTTTGAGGCTGATCCTGAGCCCTAGGCTGAGGGCCTGATCAGGGCTGTCTTGACTACCCTAAACATTCCCTTAGTTCAGGAGATTTCTTCTGATCCTTCTGATGTGTTTCAGGAGCCTAAAAAGCCCCTTACTTGTTTTCCACCTAATCCCACTCTTGACCTCCTTGTGCTGATGAGTGGCAATCTCCGGACAGGAAACCTTCTGTTTCCAAGAAATTTGCCACACCTTTACCCCTTCTCTGAGGCGGCGCTTGCTCATTGGGTTCATTCCCCCAAAGTGGATACTCCTGTCTCCAGGCTATCTAAGTCTACTGCCTTGCCAGTTTCTGATGCGTCCGCTCTGAAAGACTGTACTGACAAGAAACTTGAGGTTTCCCTCAAGTCCATTTTTGCCACTGCTGGGACTGCCATTCATCCGGCGTTCGCTGCGGCATGGGTTAACTGGGCCATTGCGGTCTGAACTGAACAGCTCACCCTGGCTGTCCGTCAGGGTGCTTCTACTTTGGATATGTTGCGCCTTCTTGCCAACATTTCTGAGGACCAGCACTATGTTTCTGCTGCCTTATTTGATCTGGTCTGCTGACACTGCTTCTAAGAAAGCCTTGCTCTCTTTGCCTTTTCACATCATTGTTTGGGCCAGATCTTAAGGATCTGATTAGTGAGGCCACAGGGAATAAAAGTACCTTTCTGCCTTTGGTCCCCAGAAAAAAAAAAACCCATCTCAAGCGTAATCATTTTTTTTGTTCCTTCCACATTGAGACACGTCCGGTGAACCAGGCAGTTCCCTCAGCTCTGCGTGCCTCCTCCAAGCCCAAACAGAAATGGAAGCCCAAGGTCTCCTCCAAGCCCAAGGCTTCCAAGCCTCCTTCGGCATGACTCACTGAACCCAGGGCCCCACTCTGCTGTGGGTGGCCCTTTGCGTCACTACCACAGAGTCTGGGAGGATTCAGTGGCGGACCCTTGGGTTTTACAGATGGTGATGGTCTCTCTTCCTCCCTTTTGATTTTTCCCTTCTCATAGCCTCAGGGCACAAAGAAATGCAGTCTGTTCAACGGCGCTATTCAGGCTCTTCTGGACAAGGATGTTCTAGAGCCGGCCCATCGGCTGTCCTCTCTAGTGGGGAAATTCATCTCCACCATAGAAGCGGTCCCATTTGCCATGGCTCATACCAGGGAACTTCAGAGGTTCGTCATCCAGGTGTGCAGGGGTCAGCTGGACCTTCTGAAGATGTCTGTGTCACTTCCTCTTCATGTGGAACTAAGTTTGTCCTGGTGGCCAAACCTCTCCAATCTGCTGAAGGGCAAGTCCTTCCTAGTGTCCTTCTGGACCATGGTGACGACGGATGTCAGCCTCTCCGGATGGGGAGCAGTCCAAGGTCGCCTGAGTGCACAAGGTTGGTGGTCTCCGGAAGAATCTCTCCTTCCCATCAACGTGTTGGCGCTTCAGGCGATATTCCATGCCCTTCATCATTGGATTCCCCAGCTGAAAGAATGCCCAGTCCGGGTACAGTCCGACAATGACACGGCCGTGGCCTACATCAACAAGCAGGGTGGAACAAGAAGTCTCGCCGCTTGGGTAGAGGTCAAGGCTATTTTGTCCTGGGCAGAAGAACACGTTCCTGCCATATCCGCAGTACACATTCCTGGTGTAGACAACATCATGGCAGACTTCCTCAGTTGACCCAAGGTGGACAGCAGAGAGTGGGAACTGCACCCAGAGGTGTTTTCCCTCATTGTTCAGAAGTGGGGTACTGGCCTCGGCAGGCTTGGTTTCCGGAGCTTCTGGATCTGTCAGTGGCGGAGCCATTCCGGCTCCCTTACCGTCCGGATCTTCTTCTACAGGGTTACCTGTGGAAGGAGGATGTTCGTCGCCTGGCTTTGACGGCTTGGAAATTGAATCCTTAATACTGAAGAAGAAGGGTTTTTCTTCTAGTGTGGTGGCTACTATGCTTAGTGCCCGCAAACCGGTTTCTTCTAAGGCCTACCATCGTGTCTGGTCGACCTTCCTATCTTGGTGTGCTGATAGGGACCTCTCTCAGGATTTTGATCTGCCTACGGTCCTGGCCTTCTTGCAGGACGGTGTGGATAAGGGCCTCAGCTTGAGTTCCCTTAAGGATCAGACTTCTGCTCTCTCTGTTTTCTTTCAGATGCGCATCGCTATTCTTCCTGATGTCAAGGTTTTCTTCCAGGGCGTTGCTAATACTCGTCCTGTCTTTAAGACTCAGTGGGACCTTAATTTGGTCTTGGGCATTCTTCAGCGCCCTCCCTTTGAGTCCTTGGCTACTATTCCTCTATACCTGCTGACGTGGAAAATGGATTTTCTCCTGGCGATCGTGTCTGTTCGCCGTGTCGCGGAGTTACATGCTCTGTCTTGTAAACCACCCTTTTTGGTGGTTCACAAAGACAAGTCGGTGCTTCACATTTCTCAGGCTTTTCTCCCGAAGGTGGTCTCTGAGTACCACATTAATCAGGAGGTTGTGGTGCCTTCTTTCTGCCCTGACCCTACATCTGACAAGGAGAGGGATCTCCACTTGTTTAGATGTGGTGCGTTGTCTTAAGTTTTATGAACATCGCACCGAGTCCATTAGACAATCTGACGCATTGTTCGTCACTCCTGAGGGCCCCAGGGCAGGGAGACCTGCATCCAAAGTGACTAATGCGTCTTGGATCAAGTCCACTATTCGTAAGGCTTATGAGCTGAGGAAGCAACCCGTTCCCTTTTGGGTTACGGCTCATTCTACCAGATCTATTGGGGTTTCTTGGGCTTACAAGAATCAGGCCTCCACTGATCAGTTGTGCAAGGCTGCCACTTGGTCGTCTGTGCACACCTTTTGAAGCACTACCATGCTGATGTGCTGACATCGGCTGATGCCAGCTTTGGGAGAAAGATACTGGAGGCAGTCTTGCCTTTCTAGGATCTTCTTCGGTTCTTGGTGCTTCCTTCACTTTTGAGCCCTGTTGGCTCTAGTTCCGTGTGCTGTGTAACAGTTCTTGGGGTGTTGTTACACCTGTTCAGTGTCCGTTGACACTTCAGTTGTTTTGTTGGGCCATCTCTGATCTGATGGTTCATGTCTGCTCTGGTGACTTTGGGGGCCTTGCGCCTGGTCCTTGCCTTACTTCCCTCTTCTGGGAAAGTCAATGGTTGGACATCCCAGAGTTATCAGTAACCTGTATTGAACGACAGAGAAAAGAGGATTTTAGTCTTGCCTGTTAAATCCTTTTCTCGCAGTCCATACAGGTTACTGGTCTCCCTGGTCTCCCACCCTGTCAAGGGACCATGCTTGGCTCTCCTGTGGCAGACTGTGGGAGATCCTTTCGGGGTCTTGCTCACAGGAGTCTTCTTTCCCTTCACTATCTAGTCAGTAGTTAGTGTCTCAAATCTTACTGGAGCTGGTTGGCTAGCTGTAGCCAAGGAGGGAAGGTAGGCTCCACCCCCTGCATACAATTCTTGAATTGTTCCTGTCTACTTAAAGGGGCAGATCGCCTACCCAAAGTTACCAGTAACCTGTGTGGACTAAGAGAAAAGGATTTAACAGGTAAGACTAAAATCCTCTTTTGTGCCACTTATTTTTTTAAACTCTGCAAAACAAGAAAAATTTTCTTTGGGACATTTCTGTTATTTTAAAATCACAGTGACTCAACAATTTCACTCACAACTTTGAGAAGTTGAAAACACACTCCTTAACTCATCAACGTGTTTCGGGTGAACCACTCTTAATCATGAGGGGATGAGTTGCCCACCCCTCCGGCACTCATGATTATATATGGTCCAAGATTTTGTCCTGAAGGCCTTTTCTCTGTGAGTGCATTTTCTGCCTCCCTTCAGAGTAATGGTTCATCTAGCAAATTAGGGCCTTGGTGCAGATTAGTTCTTAGGCTTCCAATTCAAACCCAAACATTTTCTTATTTCAGCATTCAGTGCACCCTTAAAGCTGACTGGGCTCCGGTGCTTTTCACCTGCAGCACGAATGGTAGCTCTGTCCCTGGTTCGGACAGGACAGCTGGACACAGTAACCCATTTTATTTTTTTCGCAGGGTAAAGAGCAGGAGCACACGTTTGTGTTTAAGATGGATCACCCGAAAGCCTGTAAACACTTGTGGAAGTGCGCGGTGGAGCACCACTCCTTCTTCCGCCTCCGAGGACCCGTCCAGAAGAGCTCCAGCCGGTCTGGGTTTATACGTCTGGGATCTCGCTTCAGATACAGGTACGTGTTCAGAGCAGGCCCCCGGGAGGACAAAGATTGTTCATTCCCGACTGATTAAGTGAACAGTCCTCTATAGGAGCACAAATGAGTTCAGGCAAATTACAGGCCACTTGTATTGGGGGAAGGGGGGACACTGATAAGTTTCATAAATAATTATCACCAAGATTTCTCAGTAATAAAAATTGCTTTTGTACTTAATCTGCAATAGAGTCCATGTCCCAACACAGTACGGTTTAACCATTTGAGAGCCGGGGGGAAGGGTTACGAAATGCATTGATCTGCAATGCGTTGTGTACTCAGTGGAGTAACTATAGGGGTCGAATCTGCGACCGTCCCGTCACTCCAGGAACACGGCCACCCCCTGCAGCCCCTCTGCCTGGTGCCCGCAATCTCCCTCTGGCACTCTAGCAATGCAGATCGCTGGGAGATCGTCTGACTCTGACATCATCTCCCAGCTCTCTGCATTACTGAAGAGAGGACCGAGCAGGAGCTCAACCTGCGTAGAGGTCTCTCCTGCAACACCACTGGACCACCAGGGAGATTGGAGTTGGGGGCATTGTGGAGGGGGCCAATGTGTTCGAGGGGGGCCAATGTGGTGGGGGGGCCATGGCACTTCTTCCACCAGGGCCTCTGTGCATACCTCTCTGGCACTCAAAGGGTTAACTATGTTATTCTGTAAATAAAATACTTTCACAAAAAATGTAATACTTCACAATAACTTACACACAAATTCACATAAACTAAAAGCACACACACAAAAACAAAATCATACACGGGCAACGCCGTGCTGCAATCACTAGTTAATAATATGGACCCTCCCTGCAAGTCATTTGAGTGTTAAAAGGACAGTAATGTTTCACAAAAACAGCAGCTCCAATTAATCTTCATAGTAATTGAATGATAAAGTATCCCCCTCCCTCCCCTTTTACCTAGTGTAAGCCCCTCCCCTCAGATGTGGAATCCAGTCCATAGACCAGACAGCTCACATCAAGGGTCAGTATTCTTATTGTGAGAACAATGAAATTCCTGCTCCCACTGACAGGTTTTTCAGGTTTTTCCTTATGCTCACTGAAGATTGTCCCTCTCTGTGATCCATCCGGACAGTCTTGCTGCTCTGAGGTGAGCAGTGTTACATCAGTAAAAGGGGTGGGAGGGGGATACTTTATCATTCAATTACTCTTGAACTACAACTCTGACAGTATTGAAATAACACTATCCATGGGCCAAATACTATGAAGATTAATTAGAGATGTTTTTATTGTGAAATATTACTATCCTTTTAATGGGATTCTTTCATTGAATGTTAGTGCCTCCTGTGTGTTTATGGGTATTTTTAGGAGTGACGCTGCTTTGCTTTGTTTTATTTTAGTGGCAAAACAGAGTACCAAACCACAAAATCCAGTAAACCGAGGAGGTCGGCGACATTTGAGCGCAGGCCCAGCAAACGCTACTCGCGAAGGACGTTACAGATGAGAGGTATGAAGTCAATGTATAAAACAAACCAGTTTGGTGCAAGCCAACTATTCCATAGGGAGCAAATAAAAATTCCTGTTAATTTAACCCTTTCGATGCTAAAGAGGTCTCCAGCTAACTGTGAAGCAGTTAGCTAAATACCTTTGTAGCATGCATACTAAAGCCTCAGTTTAAATCCATGGGAGATTTGATTTAATGGAGCAGCTGGATAGTCACATAATTGTTGTGGTTTTGCCAGTATACAACGGGGGGATTTTATAATGCTAACCGGAGCTTGCTGTAGTGTTAGGAGCCGTTCACAGCACACCGAAGGGAAGCGTGACCGCGCTCCCTGGGGCAGCTGGTGGGAGGAGAAATAGGACGTACAGAAGAGCTGCGCCGGTCAGCATAATGGGACACGCTGATTCTTCGCACAGCTCTTCTGCACTCGAAGATAAAATATATCGTTTAACCCCGTAATGACCCTTGACGGTCAAAGTACCCCATGGATCGATCCTAGTTAACGACCCATGACGTACTATGACCGTCATGGAATTACGGACTTCCCACGCGGCTGCACGCCGTTTGGGGAGCCGTAATCAAAATTAAAAAAAAAAAAGCAAACCTCCATGGTCCTTTAGTGACAGCTGCGTGCCTGCGTGGCCAGTTGTTAAGTGGTTAAAGTAGTTAAATAAATTCATATTATAAATTGTATTAACAAAGCGTATGGGAACTTCTTTTTAGAAGGTGATCCATCCCCTTTAACCCTGTGAGTGCCAGAGAGGTACCCAACGCATTGCCTTGCAATGCATTGGACGTGCCTCTGGCACTCAAAGGGTTAAATATACAATAGGAATAGCACAGTGATAAATCATCCGGATAATTAAAATTACCCCAATAAACCACTTGCAATGAAAGGAACACTAACACTTAATAATAACCCCCATGAATCCTATTCTGGCCTTCATGAATTTTTACCCTTACATCTTTGGCCTTCAAGAGATGACCTCTTCACTCATTCCTGGATATCGTGGTTACAGAGGCAGATATGTCTTTTTGTCCACCCATTGAAGTACTGACATCCTCGTGGGTTTGTGCCCAGGGCCGGATTTCCCAATAGGCAGAGTTGCCAACTGCTTAGAGGGGCAAATGTTCAGGGGTGGGGCCTCAGCTGTGCTGGGCACACCCACATTCTGAATTGTGGGTGTGGCCAGAGCAATCTCTGTCCCTGCACCCATTTATACACTTTTACTGGATATTATTTAACCCCTTAGTTGATGGAGATTTCATCATCCCAGGGGAAATATCTCTAACGCAATACGTCAGGGACATCGCTACCATCCAAGAGGTCAATAAGGAATTGGGATGGGTAATGTTATGGGGTTGTATTTCTTTCAAGCGTTCAATAAAGGGCTCAGTTTAACCCTTTGCTTGCCAATGGGATGTGCAAGGGCACCCTCTAGTATTCAGAGAGTTACATGATGTTTTTTCATTTTGTTCACTTCCCACACTTCTTGCTTCTCATTTACAGGACAGGCGAAACCTGATCTGTCGAGGTAAGATCGATTCTTTTTGATAGAGCACAGCAATATTTACAATTTCGTGACTTGTAAACGTGATTAAATAACTAATTTATGATTGTGGTAAAGTTACCGTTATCTCAGGGATCATGTTACAGTGTAGTTCCTATATGTGCATGGAGCGTGTGTAAAAACCTGTGGGGGGGAAGGCCCTAGTGTTGCTGTGGAATTCACAGCACCTTCCTACTCTTCATATAGGAGTTGTACTAGTTTTAAAGGCCGTATACAAGAGCCAGCACTGGCGGCGCTGCAGTCATGAGCAGTACTGACTGCCCGAATGCGCCACGGCTGATACCAAGCGGTCCCAGGAAGGTGTACTGACTGCCCGAACACGCCGCGACTGATACCAAGTGGTCCCAGGAAGGTGCGCAGAGAGGACTCCAGTCTGAATTCGGAGCCAACCGCTCCCTATCAGCCACGGTACAGGCAGTCTCTACTGCGCATGACTGCATCGAGCGCAGCCTCCTCTACTGCGAATGACTGCGTTGTGACAAACGTTTTAGCGAATTATAATATAGGATTTGTGACAGGCTCGCTCTGCAGCAGCCGATAACCAGCTTTTCACTGATAGGACACTATAGGATGTGTGTAAGAAAGTGCCGTTTTTATGATTTACAATGAAGTTTGGAATGCGTTGCACACCTCTCTGGCACGCAAAGGGTTACTTGTTAAGGTAAACAGGTGTGATTCTGGAGAAACCCAAATCACCATAGGGACCAGATAAATCTTCCCCAAACCGCTATTGATTTAAATAGATCTTTAAACCCCTTGAATGCTGTCCAGCGCATTGGAGACCTACCTGTCCAGCATTCAAGAGGTTTAATGTAAAATCAATAGTTAGTTTAAATTTCCACCCTATGGTCACTTTGCTTGTCCCAGAATGTATCAAGTTCAGTTTAATGCATTAAAAGCGATAGTAATGGCTGCTTTTAACGCAGTTTAATATTGTAGATATTTAAAAAAAAAAATTAATTAATTGATAGATCTTTAAACCTATGTAAACCTAATTAAATCAATAGCGGTTTGGGGAAGATTTATCTGGTCCTTGTGGCGATTTGGGTTTCTCCAGAATTACACCTGTTTACCTTGACAATTAACCCTTTGAGTGCCAGAGAGTTGTGTGCATGCGCAGTTCCAGTTATGTGTTTCATTCTGGGTATTTCGGCTCTGGTGAAGAGCCGCCGTCCGGTCACATGACCAGAATTTGCTTCCGTCCATTAGAGCCATGATGCCTATGAAAGGGGTGGGAGGCGGGAACTTTAGATACTTAGATCTCTCAGACTATACATGTTTGAGAGATGGGACATACCTCATTGTATTAGTATTTTTAATGTCTACAATATTAAAATTTGTTTAAAACAACCATTACTATCCCTTTAAGCTGTAAGTAGAACAATGTGCGCATGATAAGGGCGGAACCAGCAGCCCCCCACCCCACCCGGGTCTTTTCACTGTCACAAACTTTAACTATTTTTTCTCATTTTTCCATAGTTATCAAAGGGATTTTACAAACCAAACCAACGGGTCGCAGCAGGTAAGAGAACCACAGCACGTTTTATTGTCCATGTAGTGTAACCTCTTAATGTAATGGTCACTGGGGGTGGGGGTCTTTCTCTTTAACGCTTTTAGTGCCAGAGTGGTACCCCTCTAGCATTCAGAGAGTTCATTCTGAAGTTACCATGGCTGGCTTTGCCATTAGGCAGAGCAGGCCAATTGCTAGAGTACCACATTTTGAGGGGCACATCAGCTTTGGAAGGGGTTGTAATTGTGTTAAATATGTTCTACCCCCCCCCCCCCATAAACCTTTGCGTGCCAGACAGGTGTCCAATGCATTGCTATGTTATAAAGGGGCTAGTACATATTTAATACGATTACAACCACATCCAAAGACTACGTGCCCCTCAAAATGCGGTAGTCTAGGAATTTCCCTGCCCTGGAATAAAGAACAGATAGCTCAGTGAACACGTATTTACTTGTATTACCATTCTGAGGTCCCATACAGGGCCAGATTTACAATCCAGGTGCCCCTAGGCAATGCACTCTAGCTCCCCCCCCATGGTCACCCCCCTCTTCACATGACCTACAAATAAACTTTAACCCCTTGGCGCTAGAGAGATCTCCAATGTGAGATCTCTGTAGCATCCAAGGGGTTAAATTATAGAATGTAAAGGGTAATAAAACTGGTGCAGAGACATTGATCTGGCCACACCCACAATTCAGAATGTGGGCGTGGCCAAGACAACTTGGTCTCTGCCTACACTGCCTATAGGCAAATCTGGCCCTGGTACGTCCTATTTTACCATTATTGTCCCCCTTATTCCTCTGTTTCAGGTTTGGCCGGTGAGACCCTCTGTCCCAGTAGTGAACGTTCTGCCTTCTGGGCCGGTGCTGGTGGAAATAGAAAATCTTCCCAGGAGCCCGGGAGCCAGTCAACCGGAGAAATGGTTTGTCCATCAAATTCTTTCATTCGTCTCTTTAAAATGGACCTTTCACGCTAAGACACATTTAATTTGTTTTTACAAAAAAAATGGAAATCTGCCCATATGTCATACCAGAGCCATTTTCACATAAAATAATGTGAGAAGTTAACCTTTGTGTTGATGGCACAGTGTGGCACTATATGCTGATTTCCTTAAGAATACCCCTCACTTGCTCCCAGTGTGTGGGCTCTGCCTAGACTCATTCATAGCACAGTGTGTGGTCATATTGGCCCAACACATAAACTAATTAGCATAAATGCCACATTACAAACAAATGGCTAACACAACAGTTAAAAAAAATTTAATTATCTTTCAAATTACTTAGACAGGTCCACGTTAAAGTCTGTCAGTAGTCCTCACCGACACAAGGGGGTTTTCAGGATCTGCTTACATGAGTGCAGGCAGCTCTGTCATTGCTAGACATACTGCTCGGGGGTGTTTCTCAGTATTACTGGAGTACTGCTCGCGGGGATGTCTCAGTATTACTAGGCATGCTGCTCGGGGGTGTGTCTCAGTATTACTAGGCATTCTGCTCGGGGGTGTGTCTCAGTATTGGTATGCAGGGATTGGCCATCCACTGAGTCCTGACACACACCTCCAGCATGCTCGGCCAATAAAAGTCATCAGATAAGCTGCCTTGGATTTACAGAGGAACACTCTCATTTGAATCTGGTCAGTAACAAAGCTGGTGACTTTGAGAACCTAAAAGCAGGGTTAGGCAAGATCTGGCACTCAAGCTGTTGAGGACTACAACTCTCATTATGCCCAACCAGCTGCTGGCTGATTGGGGATGATGGGAATTGTAATCCTCAACAGCTGGAGAGCCAGATGTTTCCTAGTCCTGATCTATGGTAAAATAAAAACACTTCCCACACACTATACATGTTCCTCTCTAGGAAATAGTTCCTTCTCTAGAAGTGGTCAGACATACAAATCATGTAAAGTATAAATACACTAGTGTAAAAGACGGTGTACATGGGCCAAGGTCCAGGGAATATTAAACCTTTGAGTGCCAGAGGGGTATGCAATACGTTGATTTGCAATGCATTGCGTACCCCTCTGGCACTCAAAGGGTTAAGCAGCCCCTATCTCACTGCTCCAGGCGATGTAGTCTTGAGTCGCCTCACTTGTGCGATGCAATCATGCTCAGTAGAGACTGCCCGAACGCAACCAGTCTCTGTGCATGACTGCATCGTGACAAACATCCTAGCGAATTACTATATAGGAGGATTAAAGTGACAAAGCAGCAATCATCTCCTGTCTATCCATTGTTTACTATGAATGCTGCCTAATGACTAATTTTGATGCGGTCAGACTTTGGTTCTCCAGCTGTTAGGACTACATTTCCCATCATCCAGTGATGGAAGCTGCAGTCCCCAACAGGTGGCAGTAACAGCTGACTTGCCATATTACATGATGATAATATGTCCGCTTGCCATGTTTGTGCTGCGCTGTTTTCCTTTTACATAATCAAAGCCAGAAATCAAAAGCTTCTTCTACTCTAATTGATTTGGTGATTTGGGATCTTGATCACAGATTCTGCTTGAAGGCTGGTGCTGGTGTTGGTGCTGGTGGTGATTATGGTGGTGGGCCTTGAGGTGGGGATTGTCATGGGCAAACCCAGGAATTCCAGGCAGGGCTCTCCAAAAAATAAATAAATAAATAAATAAAAAAAATAAGTATACAATAGCAATAGCTTGAATTTTTAATTTATATCATTCTTAAAATGGGAAGTGTCAACCCTAAGTATGAATATATATAATACATATATGTGTATGTATGTGTATATCACCTGGGTGCAAACACTTATACGGATCAATAGATAAAAGTCAGAAAAAACAAGTAAGCAATCACAGGAATGTTTAAAACTTTTACTCGAAAGATGTCAACGTTTCAATCTGTAAACCACATTTTCTTCATGAAAATGTGGTTTACACATTGAAACGCTGACATCTTTTGAGAAAAAGTTTAAAAAAAAATTCCAGTGAGTATTTACTTGGTTTTTCTGACTTTTTTTTTTCTCCCAGAAGTTCATGTGCATATTTCTTATACCTTGAGCTTACAATGTGTTGCAGCCAGGTGTCGCTATGGCTACTGCTGTCTATAAAAAGCAGATGTCTGTGGCATTCATCTTGTTGCAGACTGCGATAGTAACAGCACCATCTAGCTGCAAAATATCTTGAACACACACTCTCAAAAAAAAAAAATCCTCCATAAAAACTCTTGATAGAAACATCTCCCAACTGTTTGTATCCATGTTTTACAGAAAAGGGACTAAAACATAGATATTTTCATAGTAAGGCTTTACTGCCCTTTTAGATCCAACAACCAATGCAGGTCCCTGTGCATGCACAACGGGGGAGCAAACTGTTACTCTCCAGCTGTTGTTGGACTGCAGTTCCCATAATCCCGTTGAAGACGATGGGGATTGTAGCACGTTTCTGTTCCCTAGCATGGACATACAACAGTAAAAATTGTCATTATTAGGGGTGCTAATGAATGGTCTCTTCTCTGATGTGATCAGGGCAAGAGTTCTCGTTGTTCAGCTGGAGGACCCCTTTTGGTTTGCCCATGGTGGTGGTGATGGTGGGTCTGGCAGATGGCTTCCTTGTTCCGTAATTTGATTAACTCATGAACGGTGAACTTGTATCTGTATTCTCTACCGCTTACTTTCAGCAATCGCTCTGCTTAAACTGCCGCAATGTGCACGGCTAGGAGGGGTGAATAGACGCTTTGCCTTCTAGGCTGTGATTTTTTCCTAAAACTCTTATAAACAACTCGATTCTGGAGATGGCGATGACTCCTGAATCCCTGCTCTCGTGATCATTTGCATCTTCTTCTTCTTCTGGATAGCTCTTGGCTCCTCTTTGCTTATTTTCCACTGGCAGTGCCCACCAGAGAGCCGGCCGGCTTCTCACTGCCTTCAAGCTTCTTAATCCAAACACGTTCTGATGTATCGCGGGATGCCATTGTTTTGGGTGATACACTATTCTCTACGTCCATGATACTAATTATTATAGCGCCGTGTCCTGATAACGAAGTGACCGGTTTTACAAGAGCTGAAGCCATTCTGGCTGAAACCAGGATTTGCACCAAGGGGGCAAATTAAAATTCCCTCATTTCCGACTGATTTAAATGGGTCATTTAACCCACTGAATGCTAGCGAGGTCTCCAACCTAGCATTCATTAGGTTAAAGACCCATTTAAAATGACAGGTGACTTCCAATATCCTTTTTGACATTACATTAATTGTAAGTGCAAAGTATTAATATTTATTTATTTAGCGTTTAAATTTTTATTTTTTTATACTCCACTTTTTTTTTAACCGACTGAATGCTAGCGAGGTCTCCAACCTAGCATTCATTAGGTTAAAGACCCATTTAAAATGACAGGTGACTTCCAATCTCCTTTTTGACATTACATGCATTGTAAGTGCAAAGTATTAATATTTATTTATTTAGCTTTTAAATTATCATTTTTTTCGACTCCACTTTGTTTTGTGTCCTGGACAGCAAGCACCCTGGATGTCTGTTTCCGGTGAGCTTTTTGTCTGGGAATGTGAAAGCAAGTGCAGAGATAAAATGTTGTGGTCTGTATGCTTTAATGGAGGCAGATTTTTCTGCTGCTGGAAGCACTTTATTGTAATCTGTTAAAAATAAATAAATTCCTTTTCTGAATTCTCCCAATTTCACTAAATCCCACACAAATTTCAGTTCACTTCTTCAGGGACATATGACTTTAAAAGTTTAGTCATGTCTTATACAAAGAAAAAGTAATATTGTAGATCAAAAAATAAATCCATCGATGCCAGTCTGATCTCTCAAACCTTTATGGTTTGAGAGATACACTGTGATAAAGCTCCCCCCTCACTGATGTCAGCTGTAAAGCTGACAGCAGGAGATCCGTGTCGGACGACTCAAGGCGGAGCCAAATTAGTACGATCCAAAAAGAAATACTTCATTGGAACCGTCTACAAAGTGTGCTTGCAAACCAGGCACACTTTGTAGTATGTTCCAGTGAAGTATTTCTTTTTGCATTGAGTTATTTTGGATCTGCTGAAGAGCCGCCTCGAGTCGGCCGACACAAATCTCCTTCTGTCAGCTTTACAGCTGACATCAGTAAGGGGGAACTTTATCACAGTGTATCTCTCAAACCATAAAGGTTTAAAGTGTTAGTAATGTCCACAACAATGTTTTTTGCATTTAGAAGAGCTTAAAAAGCTGACCTAAATGCAAAAAAACATCTCTCAAACAGCTATGGTTTAAGAGATACAGGCGTTAAAAGTTTGATCTCTCCTACTGAGCAGGAGATCTGTGTCGGCCGACACGGAGGCGCTTGAGCAGAGCCGCAATCTCGTTATTTACCACGAATCCCTTCATTGGAATGGTCTAAAACGAGTGCTTGAAAACCAGGCACACGTTCTAGACCATTCCAATGAAGGGATTCGTGGTAAATAATGAGATTGCGGCTCTGCTCAAGTGCCTCCGTGTCGGCCCACACGGATCTCCTGCTGACAGCTTTACAGCTGTCAGTAGGAGAGATCAAATTTATACGCCTGTATCTCTTAAACCATAGCAGTTTGAAAGATACGTTTTTTTGCATTTAGCTCAGCTTTTTAAGCTCTTCTAAATGCAAAAAAAATTTTGTGTACATTACTATCACTTTAAGAGATCGGAAAGGCATTAATGGATTTAATTTTTGATTATCTACATTATTTTTTTACTTATATAAGACATTACTAACCCTTTAACGTTGGTTTAATCTTCATATTTCACCATGGACTTAAAAAGGAATTTTTTTTTTATAAAACTAGTGATTGTACGTATCACCTTCAATGGAATCCATCCCAAAGTTCTTAGTGCGTCCAAAATAGAAGCTTGAATCTCTCCGAGATTTTCTGAAGGAGAAAACCTTTTGGGCCTGCTCTGCGTTATGAAATCAATAATCAATTAAAATCAACAATCATCCCTTTTTATCTTAAATTGATTTTTTTTTCTTTGTCTGTGCTTTCTATCTCTTTAAGTGTTACGTGCAAATCCTAATTTTCTTGGGACATTATTTTTGAAAAATGCAAAATGGGCCGGATGATTTTTTTTCTCTTGTTTCCCCCTGTGTAATCATATTTTATGCTATTTTTTTTTAATATATATTTATTTTTTCGCTCTGGTGTTTTACCGGAGTATTAACACCGCCTACCCCCTACCACTACAGGCCAGCAGGGGCAGCCAGTTTTATACAGGACGTTGGGATCAATTGGAAATCTCAGTCTCCTTCCCCTTTGCTGCACGGGGACAGAAACTACATGCACTTTGTTCATCAGCAGAACGCTAAGAACTCTGGGAAACCTATTGAGCTTCGTGCTTTTGCTGCTGAGTCAACACTGACTGACCTATAACCTTTCGGGGTCTGCCTATACATTGAACATTAAACGGGGTATATACAAGGACGTCTGGTCCGAGAGAGATATACGTTATTACTGCCCTGCTGTCCATCTCGTCCCTTCACAATGAAAGCCAAGTATTCTCCAAGCAAAATGCAATGTCTGAACCTGTGTTCTATGTATTTTAACCGTTTGACTGCCAGAGGGGTATGCAAAGGGTTAATCCTTTAGGTGCTAAACACACCTTAACAATTCTTTGTTTCTAGCAGTCGAGGGGTTAACCGTAATGGAGTCAGCCTCACTTGAATGTAGTGCTTGTGCAACCAATGGACTCTGTTATATCTTAAAAACAGGAAAGGTAAACCAAAGGGAAAGCATTGCACAGTATGGAAGATGTATGTGTTGGGGCTTTTCCTTCTGACTAAAGAAAGGGTACTCCACCTGCCGGAAATACTTCCTTCAAAGCTTATTTTTGCTCAAATGTTGTTCTTGGGTGCAGACCTTCCGTGGATGGTCTGGTTAGGGTGACACTGTCACCACAACAGTCAATGTGGGGATATTGTTGGTCCCCTACAGAAAACAAGAGTAAAAGGCCATGAATGAACTGCACCCCCCCAATAAGCATAGCAATATAATGCAAGTTTGAGATACAGTAACTTTTGAATGAAACCTATCCCAGCCGTCGCAGCACCGTTATTACAAACTACACATTTTCCATATTATGTGATACTTTCCCTTTGAAATATCAGTGCCCTTTATGGGACTCTCTATGGTTAAAATCTAATTTTAATTATATCGGTAAAGAGAGCGTAATACTTTTAAATGAAAAAAATAAATAAATAAAATAAAAAATATAAAGTTCAAACTTACATTTTTTTAGGTGCAATATCTCAATGGACTGAAATTGTACAGTGGCGCTGTTGTTAAACCATCTTATGTAGATTTATGGTCAACTAACCAGAGGTGTCCATAGGATGGTGTAGCAACAGCGCCACTATACAGTTTCAGTCCATTGAGATATTGCACCTAAAAAAATGTAAATTTGAACTGTAATAACTTTTGAGTAAAACACAGCACTGAGATTACCTTTGTTTTAATCAGGGGCATAAACCCTACAACATATTTTTTTTTTTTCATTTTAAGTATTACTATCATTTAATTACTCCTTTTTATTCCAGCGCTAATTGAAATAATACTACAGAGGTCCCCAGTGCATGTCAAAGGAAGAGACAATGGGAGATGTCTGTAGCCTCCACTGGGTTAATTAACCCTTTGAGTGCCAGAGGGGTACACAACATATTGCTTTGCGTACCCCTCTGGCACTCAAAGGGTTAAAGTTGTCCATTTTTTTTCAAGGGGAGGAGTGGATTTTGTGACAGGATCACACTGAAATGTGACATTTAATTGTAATCTTTAAATAAACCTAACTAAATGGCATTTGCAGCTGATATGTAGGGAAGGCGATACATTAGCTAATAACTGCCTGGATTGGAGTGCAAGCTCGATACCAAGGGATATACAATTTATATCTTGATGCGGAACTACCACCTCCACTAAAGTCGCCCTGCAATACTTAGGCAGGTGGCAACTAGCTTAATAATCATTATTTTACCTCTCAAAAGTGCCCACGAATAAAGTTATCCTTAAGCTACCGAGACTGATGGCCAGGTTACTGCAGCCTGTCCGCCCCGTCTCTTCAGGAGCCGTCCGGGCCAGTGCACAGCGCAGGCACGAATTCAAGATGTCCGTGATGATACCTGGCTTCTGGTCTCGGAAGCTTAAAGGGATAGTAATGTTTCATAATAAAAGCAGCTCTAATTAATCATCATAGTATTTGGACTTTGGAGAGTGTTATTTCAGTTCTGTCAGAGTTGTAGTTCAAGAGTAATTCAATGACAAAGTATCCCCCTCCCGCCCCTTTTACTGATGTAACACTGCTCAGCCAGATCAGAAGAGAGGTGCCCAGGTAGACTGCAGAGAGGGACAATCTTCAGTTAACATAAGGGAAAAACCTGAAAAACTTGTCAAGGGGGGCAGGGCTTTCATTGTTCTCATAGGAAGAAGATTGTCCCCTTCTGTTATCTGTCTGGTCTATGAACTGGATTTCACATCTGAGAAGAGATGGCTTACACTAGGTAAAAGGGGCGGGAGGGGAAACTGTGCTTGTGAATATCTCTCAAACCATAAAGGTTTGAGAGGTAAGACTTATATCGTTCTTCATGTTTTTTAATACCAATAAAATAAAGTTAAAACGAAGTATTACTATCCCTTTAAGGATAACTTTATTTGTGGGCACTTTTGAGAGGTAAAATAATGATTAGTAAGCTAGTCGCCACCTGCCTAAGTATTGCAGGGCGACTTTAGTGGAGGTGGTAGTTCCGCTTTAATTATTCTCCACCCATAAGGATATCCTATTTACACCAATGTTTATCCTCTTTTCTCTACAGCTAACATGGTATACTATCGCCTACATTCATACATATTGTACATACATAATGGCATATAGAAGAAAATATTGAGCAATTAACCCTTTGAATGCCAGACAGATATGCACTGGGATTTAATTGTGTATAACCCTAATTCTTTATTACTGTTCATATTCTTTAACCCCTAAAGGACCAAGGATGCACATGTACATCCTGGAATTTAGGGGTCCTTGTGCGGTTACACGCCATTTGGGAATCTCTGATTCCGGTAAGACAGAAAAAAAAATCCTCTTTGGTCCTTAACCCTTTGAGTGCCAGAGGGGTACGCAACGCTTTGGCTAAATCATTTCATTATCAATAATAACTAATGGAAAGTGTGTTCTTTTTTTTTAAACAAAAAAATCCGCCCGTTTGCAGAAATTCTAAGTTTAAATGTACCTCTGTTCCTACTTCCCGGCAGACAGTGCTGACCGGATCTGTACCGTAGTCTGTGCTTCTATCCAGCCTCCTCCGATGGCGGAAGCCGTCTGTCTCTAAGCTGGAGCGCTCTCATTGGCAGAGATCGCTTTAAACTTAGAATTTCTACAAACGGGCGTTTTTTTTTTTTTTGGGGGGGGGGGTTTGTTTGTTTGTTTTTTAAAAAAAAAAACACGCTTTCCATTAGTTATCATTGATAATGAAATGATTTAGCCAAAGCTGTGAAGGGGGTAAACATCCCTTTTAAGAATGGATGTGAGTTACTGACTTATGGAAACGCCATTCTCATTGCTGCTGGGGCACTGCCAGTCATTTAAAAGGGTCTTGTACAGTGAATCTGAACTAAACAATAACTGGCATCATTCTGGGCTAAACCATCTGTGCCATTGATTTAATTGGGGCTTATAACCCCTTGAATGCGAGATGCTTCGCAATGCGTTGAAGACCTTTCAAGCATTCAAGGGGTTAAAAGCCTCATTTAAACCAATGGGAACTTTAGGAATGTTTTTTGTCCCCTCTGATCCATTTGGTTTGCCCCAGAATGACTCCAGTACTTACCAGCCAAATGTCATTGTTGCTTAATTTAACAAAATGGCTTCTTGTGTTAAAAGGGACAGTGCCACCTAGAAGGGGAAAAATATATGTTCTTAATAAATACAACATTTTGCAGCCTGTCTGTTACACCTCTATGTGGCCGCACAAGCTTGAAAAAAGGTACATTTTTAGTTTTTGAAATTTTCACAGTTATCTTAATTTTGGCGGGACATCTTAATTCACCTGGGTTGCTCCTCCCTCTGCCGCCATCTTTTTTTTTTTTTTTTTTTCCCCTTATACACCTCTTCCTGATGAGCAAAAGCCAGACTCCCTGATAGAAGTGTGAAGAGACAGTTGGAGCTGGGAGGTCTGGGTTGGATTTGAGCAGCAGATTTCAGCATGAATTAAGATAATTGGAAATAAGCTGTCACAATGAGTCAGATACCTAGCTGGCGCTGAAAGGGTTAAACAAAAAATTAAAAACACAGATGTGGTTTATTATATAACAATTTGTCCCAAGAGGCATTGCACCCTATAAACAATGAAAGGCCGGTTGACTTTGGTCACTAAAAGATTGGAGGGGACTTTATGAAATCACAAAAGGACGTTGGCTAGAATTGAAGGCATTGTCAGGTTAACCCTTTGAGAGCCAGAAGGGTACGCAAAGCATTGCTTTGCAATGCGTTGCGTACTCCTCTGACACTCAAAGGGTTAAACCAAAAATAAATATTGTGCTAAAACACAAGGATAAAGGAGCTCAGTGCTCTTGTTTGTGATTAAAAATAATTAATCTCAAGTTTACCAAACAATACCAGACTTTCAGTCTAAACCAGTTCATTAACTAAAAACATGCCAGACGTGATCTGCCAATAAAGATGCATCTGTGTTGAGCAAATACGACTGGTTCATATAATTGGTGAAGTCACTTTCAAATCCCTAGTCTTTACTATAGTAATATTATAGTAATAAACTACTATATATACAAATAAATATTGCGTTGCAATGCGTTGGCAACCTCTCTGGCACATAAAGGGTTAATTGAAGATTCTCAAACTGTAAAAGTGGTGTTCTCCTTTAAAGGGATAGTAGTGATTCATAATAAAAGCAGCTCCAATTAACCCCTTAGTGACTGGCCGCGCGCGCACGCGGCTGGCACTTAAAACCCGCCAAGCTTTTTTTTTTTTTTTTTTCATTCTACTGAATGACTTCTGGGACGTACATGTATGTCCTCTGTCACTAAGTGACAGTTTCTGTGGGACGTACATGTACGTCCATTGTCGGGATGGGGTTAATCTTCATAGTATTTGGGCCATATTATTTCAATACTGTCAGAGTTGTAGTACAAGAGTAATTGAATGATAAAGTATCCCCCTCCCACCCCTTTTACTGATGTAACACTGCTCACCTCAGAGCAGCAAGACTGTCCAGATGGGTCACAGAGAGGGACAATCTTCAGTGATCATAAGGGAAAACCTGACAAGGGGGCAGGGCTTTCTTATGATCACAGTAAGAAGATTGTCCCTTGCTGTGACCTGTCTGGTCAAGAGACCAGATTCCACATCTGAAAGGAGGTATCTTACACTAGGTAAAAGGGGTGGGAGGGGGGGTACTTTATCATTCAATTACTCTTGAACTACAACTCTGACAGAACTGAAATAACACTCTCCAAAGTCCAAATACTATGAAGATTAATTGGAGCGACTTTTATTGTGAAACATTACTATGCCTTTAAAATCACTGGCAGTACAGCAATATTCAGGTTTCCGATCTTAACCTCTTCTATTACCGAGTCACAAGTGGCATTACTCAGGAAAAGGAAATTACACTAAAGAATGTATTTTTCTAATCATGGGACACGTTACCAAGTTAAAAATTATCTTTGAAATTGATAACCAAGTATAATAAAAAGGCTGTAAACTAATCCTGCAGTTCTGTAGATAACCATGGAATTCCTTTACTCCATAAAATTGCGTTCCGTGTTCTCGGCTGGTCTGCCATGACTGTTGTATCTCTTATGTGCCTGGAAGATGTCAGGGGTCAAGAGACTAACATATGTATTAGTGGCTTAATCTCTTGGGTTTCAGAGAGGTATGCAATGCGTTACAGAGCAATGCGTTGCGTACCTCTCTGGCACTCAAAGGGTTTAAACGTGGAAATGCCACTAAGTAAGGAATAAGTGATTTTGCAAAGAGCCTCCAAAGTCGCCCATATTTATGCTAGTCATTTTTCATTTAAATTTGTTTTAGCTCTATTTATTTCCCCGTTTATACAGCCAAGCTAGTATTTCCTGGTAAGTAGTGGCAGTTGGTAATGTAGAGCAGTGTGGGATATCGGTTAAACTATTGTTTTAACCCCTTAAGGATGGGCAACGGTCCTGGCACGTCATGGAATTCTATAATAGCAGTGCGGCCGCACGCCACTCTGTCATCTCAGACTAACATACGCAAAGAAAAATATAAAGCCCCATGTTTCTTAAAGTGGTAGTATTACTTCAAAATTACTATCCTTCATATTGTAGCCCTTAATAAACTGAGTTAAATGATACCAGTGGCATCTCTCAAACCTTTATGGTTTAAGAGATAGCCGCTTTCAAAGTTTCCTCTCCCCTGTTGTCAGTGTTCTGCTGCCAGCAGGGGAATCCGGTCCCGGAACAGGCGGAGGCTTTTAAACAGAGCCGATATCTCGTTATGGAAGGAAAAATGATTCATTGAAAAAGTCTTCTACATGTGCTTGGTTACCAAGCACACGTAGAAGACTGTTTCAATGCATAATTTTTCCTTCCATAACGAGATATTGGCTCTGTTTAAGAGCCTCCGCCTGTCCCGTGACCGGATTCCCCTGCTGGCAGCATAACGCTGACAACAGGGGAGAGGAAACTTTGAAAGCGGCTATCTCTTAAACAATAAAGGTTTGAGAGATGCCGCTGGTGTCATTTAACTCCGTTTATTAAGGGCTACAATATGCGGGATAGTAATTTTGAAGTAATACAATCCCTTTAATGGCTGCCCATGCACCACATTGGGCGGTTGTTAAGGGGTTGAATAAAAAAAGCTTAATGTAGTGTTTGCTTTTGAAATCTCTTTCAAAATTACCTAGTTGTTTCAAAGTGGCTGTTTCACTTTAAACCCTTTTGGTGAAAGTGTATCACATGGGTTAAAGGAACAGTAAAGCTTAACCATTTTAATGCCTGAGTGGAGTGCATACCTTGGTGAAATTTGCGGGCAATGCATTGGATCATCGGCGATGCTGCGTTTCTCATTAGGGCACCTATTCAAGAGAAGAGCCTCTTCTGTGTGGGTCGCATTTACCTTGCAGTTTTAGGTATGGTCCCTGCAATCCTTAAGAGGATCCATCATTTGTCCACAGTGGCAGCATCCATCTCAACACAATTTACATGATTATTACTCCCCTTTAATTTACTCTGCCCCTTTTATGGAACATGATTCTGGCAGCCTCGGAAGGAGGGGTGAGGAGGAGGGAAGCAATTTAAGAGTAGGTAAGTAATTATACAGGACGTGCCAGACAGGTCAGTGCAAGTGGCAATTCTGGAGTTAAAGAGTTCCTAACTACAAAACCAGAAATCACTAAATCCATTACACTGAAAAAAAGAAAAGAAAAAGCACATGATATAAAATCAGGGGTGTCCAAAGATGTTCCTCAACAGCCACCAACAGGATAAGATTTAAAGGTATAGTAACACTTAATATGCAAATTACGTGTTTTAAACTTTATTCCCCTGAGTAAAACAAGACCACTCTTCCTGATGAGTGATTTTATTCAAAAGTTAATGCAGCCCAAACTTAAAGGGATAGTAATACTTCGTTTTAACTTTATTTTCTTTTGTAGACATTAAAAAAACATGAATAATGATTTAAGTCTTCTCTCTCAAACCTTTATGGTTTAAGAGATATTCACAAGCAAAGTGTCCCCCTCCTGTTCAACCAGATCAGAAGGGAGGTGCCCAAATAGACTGCAGAGAGGGACAATCTTCAATTAAGATAAGGGAAAAACCTGAAAAACTTGTCAAGGGGGGCAGGGATTTCATTGTTTTCATAGGAAGAAGATTGTCCCCTGCTGTTATCTGTCTGGTCTATGGACTGCATTCCACATCTGAGAAGAGATGGCTTACACTAGGTAAAAGGGGCGGGAGGGGAAACTTTGCTTGTGAATATCTCTCAAATCATAAAGGTTTGAGAGATAAGACTTATATCGTTCTTCATGTTTTTTTAATGCCTACAAAATAAAAAAAGTTAAAACGTAGTATTACTATCCCTTTAAATTGTCTGAAATTGTACAGTGTTGTTGTTCCTGCACTAGTCTATGGACTGCTCTGGTCAGTTGACCATAAACCTGTATAAGAATGTTGTAACAACAGCGCTACTGTAAAATATCAAACCTGAACTTCATTAACTTTTAAATAAATGCCTATAAGTAATGGGGATGACCTTGTTTTAGTCTTTCAAAAATAGACATGTAACTAGTTAGTTTTTATCAATTAACAAAATGCAAAGTGAGTGAACAAAAGTAAAATCAAAATCAAATCCGTATTTGGTATGACCACCCTTTGCCTTCAAAACAGCATCAGTTCTCCTAGGTACACTTGCACACACAGTTTATTAAGGAAATTTGGTAGGTAGGTTGCTCCAGACATCTTGGAGAACTAACCACAGTTCTTCTGTTGATTTAGGCACCTCAGTTGCTTGTCTCTCTTCATGTGATCCCAGACAGACTTGGTGATGTTGTTGAGATCAGGGCTCTCTGGGGGCCATTCTATCACTTCCAGGATTCCTTATTCTTCTTTACGCTGAAGATAGTTCTTAATAACTTTGGCTGTATGTTTGGGGTCATTGTCAGGCTGCAGAATAAATTTGGGGCCAGTCAGATGCCTCCCTGATGGTATTGCATGGTGGATAAATATCTGCTTGTACCTCTCAGCATTGAGGAGACCATTAATTCTAACCAAATCCCCAACTCCATTTGCAGAAATGCAACCCCAAACTAGCAAGGAACCTCCACCATGCTTCACTGTTGCCTGCAGACACTCATTCTTGTACTGCTTTCCAACCCTTCGGCAAACAAACGGCCTTCTCCTACAGCCAAATATTGCAAATTTTTACTCCTCATTCTAGAGCACTTGCAGAGATTTTTCTGCACCCCAGTTCTTGTGTTTTTGTGCATAGTTGAGTTGCTTGGCCTTGTTTCCATGTCAGAGGGATGGCTTTTTGGCCTCAAGTCTTCCATGAAGACCACTTCTGACCAGACTTCTCCAGACAGTAGATGGGTGTACCAGGATACTACTGTTTTCTGTCAATTCTGAGCTGATGGCACTGCTGGGCATCTTCTGATAGTGCAGCAGATTAAAGACACATCATGCTTACTTCCCTTCTCTAAGTTTCCTTAGCAAACCACTGCATCTATGGTCCTCGGCATTGCCTGTTTCTTTGTGCTTCTTCAAAAGAGCTTGGAAAGCACATCTGCAAACCTCTGTCTGCCTTGAAATTTCTCCCTGGTAGACACCTTGCTGATGCAGTATAACTACCTTGTGTCTTGTTGCTGTGTTCAGTCTTGCCATGGTGTATGACTTTTGACATTAAACTGTCTTCAGCAACCTCACCTTGTTAACTGAGTGTGGCTGTTCCTCACCCAGTTTTATTCCTCTTACACAGCTGTATCTGTTTGTGTTTCAACCTACATATTAAATCCATGACTTTGTGCAAGTGTACCTAAAAGAACTGATGCTGTTTTGAAGGCAAAGGGTGGTCACACCAATTATTGATTTGATTTAGATTTTTCTTCTGTTAACTCACTTTGCATTTTGTTAACCCTTTCAGTGCAAAGCAATGCATTCCGTACCACTCTGGCACTCAAAGGGTTAATTGATCAATATAAAATATTCACATGTCTATTTTTAAAATCATTCTTACTTTACAGTGTTTTTTCCACACTTGCTCATTGCATAATTTATGTCTCCTCAGGAGACACACACCCAGGGGTGGTAGTAAGGATGAGTTACTGCTCCCATTGGGTAATTCAATGGGGGTGTGATTTTCACAGGAGTTGCAGTACTGCAGGGAGTTGGCCCGCCCCCACTTTCCAGCCCGCCCACCACTATCCAACTGAGGAAAAAAACAAAATGGCTGCCACTTGCTCCTACACCACCCTAATACACACATGCTCCACACACACACACCAAACACACACACACCAAACACAGCATCAAACACACACACAGCACCACACACAGCACCAAACACACACACAGCATCAAACACACAGTGCCATAAAGGTATCCCACACATTGCAACCCAATTCATGGGATTCCTTTCTGGCAATCAAAGGGTTAAAGCTGTAACTGTGTTTCTGCTTCCCTACTGACACACTGCTGCACTCCTACTAATGACTACAGGTTTACACCACACAGTGTGATCTCCGCCAACAAAATAACAGCCAAATAACTCTTACTTCACTTGATTCCCCTCCCTACAACCTTTCCTACCTGCACAGAGCCATGTCTGCTGGTTGCCTAGCAACCACCCCACCTCCTCCACTTTACAGGAAGTTTTGCTGCTGGGAGAAATCCCCTGCCCTGCCCTGTGTGTCATCACATAGGACTCAAGACCACTGTTGTGTATGTATGTCTCACACTATGGGCACACTGTGTAAGTCTCAGTATGGAATGTGTATGTGTGTGTCACTATGGGATGTGTATGTGTCACTATGGGATGTGTATGTGTCACTATGGGATGTGTATGTGTGTCTAAGTATGACGTGTATGTGTGTCTCAGTCTGGAATGTGTATGTGTGTCTCACTATGAGTTGTGTATCTGTGTCTAAGTATGACGTTTGTATGTGTGTCTCACTATAAGATCTGTATGTGTGTCTCACTATAAGATCTGTATGTGTGTCTCACTATAAGATCTGTATGTGTCTCACTATAAGATCTGTATGTGTGTGTGTCTCACTATAAGATCTGTATGTGTGTCTCAGTATGGAATGTGTGTGTCTCACTATGAGATCTGTATGTGTATCTAAGTATTGAATGTGTATGTTTGTGTCTCACTATGAGATCTGTATGTGTGTCTCAGTATTGAATGTGTATGTGTGTCTCACTATGAGATCTGTATGTATGTCTCAGTATGGAATATGTATGTGTGTCACTATGAGATCTGTATGTATGTCTCAGTATGGAATATGTATGTGTGTGTATGTGTCTCACTATGAGATCTGTATGTGTGTCTCAGTATGGAATATGTATGTGTGTGTATGTGTCTCACTATGAGATCTGTATGTGTGTCTCAGTATGGAATATGTATGTGTGTGTGTGTGTCTCACTATGAGATCTGTATGTGTGTCTCAGTATAGAATATGTATGTGTATGTGTGTATCTCACTATGAGATCTGTATGTGTGTTATGTGTGTGTGTCTCACTATGAGATCTGTATGTGTGTCTCACTATGAGATCTGTATGTGTGTGTGTCACTATGAGATCTGTATGTGTGTCTCACTATGAGATCTGTATGTGTGTTATGTGTGTGTGTGTCTCACTATGAGATCTGTATGTGTGTCTCAGTATGGAATATGTATGTGTGTGTGTGTGTCTCACTATGAGATCTGTATGTGTGTCTCAGTATAGAATATGTATGTGTATGTGTGTATCTCACTATGAGATCTGTATGTGTGTGTGTCACTATGAGATCTGTATGTGTGTCTCACTATGAGATCTGTATGTGTGTTATGTGTGTGTGTGTCTCACTATGAGATCTGTATGTGTGTCTCAGTATGGAATATGTATGTGTGTGTGTGTGTGTCTCACTATGAGATCTGTATGTGTGTCTCAGTATAGAATATGTATGTGTGTGTGTATCTCACTATGAGATCTGTATGTGTGTTATGTGTGTGTGTCTCACTATGAGATCTGTATGTGTGTCTCACTATGAGATCTGTATGTGTGTTATGTGTGTGTGTCTCACTATGAGATCTGTATGTGTGTTATGTGTGTGTGTCTCACTATGAGATCTGTATGTGTGTCTCAGTAAGGAATGTGTGTATCTCACTATGGGATATGTGTGTCTCACTACGGCGTGTGTCTGTCTCACTATGGGATGTGGATGTGTAGTATGCGTGTGTGTCTCACTATGGCATGTGTATGTATGTGTGTGTGTGTGTGTGTGTGTGTGTGTGTGTGTGTGTGTGTGTGTGTGTGTCTCACTATGGCCATAGCTGGGAACCTTTGAAACACCATCACTCACAGATCTGATATTAACCATTGAAGCACAGTGGGAAAAAGAATACATTGCATTAACTGTTTCACTGCCAGAGGGGTAGGCAATGCATTGCAAATTAATAACAAATATACACTTATGGATGGTTATATGTGTGTGTGTGTGTATGCCTCACTATGAGATGTGTATATGTGTGTATCTCATTATGGGATGTGTGTGTGTGTCACTATGCCATGTGTATCGGTGTATGTGTCTCTGCATGGGATGTGTATCTCTGTCTCACTGTAGGGTGTTCATGTGTGTCTCACTATGGGATGTGTGTGTCTGTGTATGGGATGTGTATATGTGTGTCTCACATAGGCGTGTGTGTGTGTGTTTCTGTATGGGATGTGTATGTGTGTGCTCACTATGGAGTGTGTGTGTGTCTCTGTATGGGATGTGTGTGTGTGTGTGTCTCAGTATGGGATGTGTATGTGTGTGTGTCTCACTATGAAGTGTGTGTCTCTGTATAGGATGTGTGTGTGTCTCACTATGATGTGTGTGTGTGTGTGTGTCTCTTTATGGGATGTGTGTGTGTGTGTCTCTCTCTTTATGGGATGTGTATGTGTGTGTGTCTCTGTATGGGATGTGTATGTGTGTGGTTCTCTGTATGGGATGTGTATGTGTGTGGTTCTCTGTATGGGATGTGTATGTGTGTGTGTCTCTGTATGGGATGTGTGTGTGTCTCTGTATGGGGTGTGTGTGTGTGTGTGTGTGTGTCTCTGTATGGGGTGTGTGTGTGTCTCTGTATGGGGTGTGTGTGTGTGTGTCTCTCTGTATGGGGTGTGTGTGTGTGTGTCTCTCTGTATGGGGTGTGTGTGTGTGTGTGTGTGTCTCTGTATGGGATGTGTGTGTGTGTGTGTCTCTGTATGGGATGTGTGTGTGTGTGTGTCTCTGTATGGGGTGTGTGTGTGTGTGTCTCTGTATGGGGTGTGTGTGTGTGTGTCTCTGTATGGGGTGTGTGTGTGTGTCTCTGTATGGGGTGGGTGTGTGTGTGTGTCTCTGTATGGGGTGTGTGTGTGTGTGTGTGTCTCTGTATGGGGTGTGTGTGTGTGTGTGTGTCTCTGTATGGGATGTGTGTGTGTGTGTGTGTGTGTGTGTGTCTCTGTATGGGATGTGTGTGTGTGTGTATGTGTCTCTGTATGGGATGTGTGTGTGTGTGTGTGTGTGTCTCTGTATGGGGTGTGTGTGTCTATGGGATGTGTGTGTGTGTCTCTGTATGGGATGTGTGTGTGTGTCTCTGTATGGGATGTGTGTGTGTGTGTGTCTCTGTATGGGATGTGTGTGTGTGTGTGTGTGTGTCTCTGTATGGGGTGTGTGTGTCTCTGTATGGGGTGTGTGTGTGTGTGTCTCTGTATGGGATATGTGTGTGTGTGTGTGTCTCACTATGGCACGTGTGTGTCTCTCTGTATGGGATGTATATGTGTAAGTGTGTATGTGTCTCTATGGGATGTGTATATGTGTGTCTCTATGGGATGTGTATATGTGTGTCTCTATGGGATGTGTGTGTGTGTGTCAGTATGGGATGTGTGTGTCACTATGAGGACACTATGGAAGTTCAAGTCAGCTGGGGGGGGTGGACAGCTAAAACAGAACGTGATCACATGCATTTTACAGAACTTTCATAAACAAAAACAGACGGGCAATGCTGTCCCACACTGCTCGTAGATAATATAACAGATGTGGCATAGGGGCAGCGCTGTGTGGTTTGAGGATAATCAAATTCTATAAGTGATAATGGAAATTGACGTTTCAGTCCATACAGGGACCTTTCTGAAGACCAGAAAAGTCCCTGGGTGGATCGAAACTTCAATTTCCATTTTCTCTTATAGAATTTGATTATCCTCAAATCGCACAGCGCTGCCCCTTTGCTATATTTATTTGCTTCCTCTATTGGGAATGTGCACCTGGGCATTTTCTAGTTTGAATGAGTGATTTCACCCTTTCTACCTCAATTTTTCTTATCTCATCTCTCTATTTATATCTCTATCTCCCTATCTCTCTCTCCATCTCTCTATTTCTCATATCTATCAATCTATCAGTCTATCTAGTTATCTCTCTCTCATATCTAGCTATCAATCTCTCTATTATCCACCTATCTCATATCTATCTTTAAAATATATATTTTATATATTGTTACTATCCCTTTATGGATTTCCCTGATTAAGCACAGGTGAGTTAGTCAATGACTCATTCATTTTGATAGGCTCACCTGTGCTTAATCATGACACTAAAATCTGTGGGCGGGATTGGACAGGTACAAATTAAGCAGTTGGTACCAGTTTATTTTTCTAGTTTATATACATATATATAGGCCGGTTCATATACACCTCTTTACTCTGCAGGTTCATTAAAGGGATAGTAATGTTTCATAATAAAAGCAGCTCTAATTAATCATCATAGTATTTGGACTTTGGAGAGTGTTATATCAATTCTGTCAGAGTTGTAGTTCAAGAGTAATTCAATGACAAAATATCCCCCTCCCCCCTTTTACTGATGTAACACTGCTCAGCCAGATCAGAAGGGAGGGGCCCAGGTAGACTGCAGAGAGGGACAATCTTCAATTAAGATAAGGGAAAAACCTGAAAAGCTTGTCAAGGGGGGCAGGGCTTTCATTGTTCTCATAGGAAGAAGATTGTTCCCTGCTGTTATCTGTCTAGTCTATGGACTGGATTCCACATCTGAGAAGAGATGGCTTACACTAGGTAAAAGGGGCGGGAGGGGAAACTTTGCTTGTGAATATCTCTCAAACCATAAAGGTCTGAGAGATAAGACTCATATCGTTCTTCATGTTTTTTTAATGCCTACAAAATAAAATAAAGTTAAAAAGAAGTATTACTATCCCTTTAACCTCTTGAATGAGATCGCCAGTGCATTGTGCAGCAGTATGTTGGAGATGTCTCTACATCAAAGGGGTTAAGAGATTTTTATTGTATTGTATATTATCTGTGGGTAGGAAGCTTGTGGCTCTCCAGCTGTTGAGGAGGTTGTCTATCTCTGTATTATCAGTGGCAAGCCGCAGTGGGAGGGGCTGGGGTCACGTCAAGAGCAGAGTGCACATGTTTTGGGGAGTTTTAGCTGTACGTCGTGTGCAGAGAAGGGGAACCGCACAGCACAACAATGGCAAAAGGCTACTTCTTCACCCTTTAAGGACCCCGTGATGTGATGTGACCATAACATGGTTTTCACCTTTAAAGGGATTGTAAAGTTCGATTTTTATTAAAATCTGTTAGTGTAGCTATTACAATAATAAACTAAGCAATATAAGTCCCATCTCTCAAACCTTTATGGTTTGAGAGATATAGGAAGATAAATTTCCCCCGTCCCTCCCCTTTCTCTGACGTGACCTGTAAAGCCGGTTGCAGGATACCCTGGTCCCGAGATCAGACGACGGCTCTTCAGCAGAGCCGAAATAGCGTGATATAGAAACAAATAGTTAATTGGAACGGTCTACAAAGTGTGCCTGCAAACCAGGCACAACTTGTAGACCTTTCCAATGAAGTATTTGTTTTTAGATCGTGCTATTTCGGTTGTGCTGAAGAGCCTCCGTCTGGTCACGCGACCAGAATCTCCGTCTGACAGCTTTACATCTCATCACAGAGAAAGGGGAGGGACGGGGGAACTTTATCTTCCTATATCTCTCAAACCAAAATGGTGTGAGAGATGGGACTTATATCGCTTAGTGTAGCTATTACAATAATAAACTAACAGATTTTAATAAAATCAGACTTTACTATCCCTTCAAGGACCGGTGATGTCCTAGCACGTAACATACATTTTACTTACAGAGCTCCTCCGGTAATGCTGTAAGAAAACAAGGTCTGGAACTGGAACACTTCAAGACTGTAACGGTCTCTCTCAGACCCCAATGCGGTGCGCCTGTACTCGTAACAGGTCACGTTGAAAGGATCCAAGCTGTCTTTAAGGGAAAGTAACTTCACTAGACCGCTGGTCCTTAAAGGGATAGTAATAATTAGTTTTAACTTTATTTTATTTTGTAGGCATTAAAAAAACCTGAAGAATGATATAAGTCTTATCTCTCAAACCTTTATGGTTTATGAGATATTCACAAGCAAAGTTTCCCCTCCCGCCCCTTTTACCTAGTGTAAGCCATCTCTTCTCAGATGTGGAATGCAGTCCATAGACCAGACAGATAACAGAAGGGGACAATCTTCTTCCTATGAGAACAATGAAAGCCCTGCCCCCCTTGACAAGTTTTTCAGCTTTTTCCCTTATCTTAATTGAAGATTGTCCCTCTCTGCAGTCTACCTGGGCACCTCCCTTCTGATCTGGTTGAACAGGGGGGGATACTTTGTTTGTGAATATCTCTTAAACCATAAAGGTTTCAGAGATAAGACTTATATCATTATCCATGTTTTTTTAATGCCTACAAAATAAAATAAAGTTAAAACGAAATATTACTATCCCTTTAAGGGGTTATGAGAATAGTCATGTTTTAGTATTAAAAATACATGATATAGGGCTTTTCCTTGTGAGTAAAGCAAGGGTGTTTCTATTGCCACGAGTTCATTTAAAAGTCATTACAGCTGAAACATTTTCATCTTCAAACTCTTGTCTTGCTCTCTCTGTCTATTCAGAAATTCCCTTGTTTTCCATGAAAACATACATCAAATAAGTTGCAAAATAGGAAATAGTCAAGACGTTGACAAGGTTAGAAATGATGATTTTTAATTGAAATAATTGTTTCCTTCAAACTTTGCTGTTGTCAAAGAATCCTCCATTTTCAGCAAATGAAGATATTCCATTAAAAATTAGCCATTTCCAGCTACAATACACATTTACGACATTAACTAAGTCTACACTGTATTTCCGATCCATTTGATGTTATTTTAATGGACAAGATTTGCTTTTCTTTCAAAAACAAGGACATTTCTAAGTGACCCCAAACTTTGATAGGTAGTGTATGTATGCATATATATATAATATAAAATTGCATACTTGTTTGACACATCACTGCCCATTTAAAGGAATGCGTTGCGCACCCCTCTCATCCTTAAAGGGTTGAAGGGTTAATACACTGTTTGAAGCAACAGCAGTGCCAGCTTGTCTCAACTTTTTAATTTTTTTTTTTTTTTACACATGCTTTCTTTGAGAGATCTTGAGTCACAGACTACAGCTTTTCATGTTAAGGGAAAATAATAGTTCCACCTGGTGACCACAATAGAAAATTGCAGTTTAATTAAAAAAATAAAATAGATCCACTTTGAGTTGTGATAACTTTTGAATGTAAAAACACCGGGTAATGGGAATGCATTTATTTACTTTACAGGAAAATCCCTAGAGCTTGAAATGTATTTTTTTTTATGAATATAGGAAAATTACCAAAAAAAAACCAAACCTGGAGCCATTAAGATACTTGCGCCCAGTGAAGCCATTCATTTTACCCACTTTGCTCCATCCACAGCTTTGTTGGTTTAATTGCTAGCCAAGAGCTGCTGGAGGGCAGCCTCGATGATGTCCAGGCTCTGCCGGTGTCCACAAGCCCAGCTCCAATAGCAGACGGTGCATGCCTGGGATTCTCCAATCCGTGCTTGGAAGAGGTGGTGATGGAACAAGTGGACATTCCAACAGGTCAGTGGAACCCCGGCTTTAAGGGCCTGAAGCTCTTAAAATTTAAAACGATAGTAATCTTAATATGTAGAAATGTATATATTGTATGCTTTATGCTCCTGAATCAAACCAAGGCATTCCCACTGCTGAGAGGTGCTTTATTCAAGTAATTGCAGTTCAAGATTGAATTTTTTTAGGTACAAGATCTCAATGCCCTGAATTGTTAGAGTGGCGCTGTTGCTACACCATCCTATGACCAGAAACCTCCATAGGATGGTGCAGCAACAGCGCCCCTGGGAAATCTCAGGACATAGAGATATTGCACTTAAAAAATGTCAAGTTATATATATACAATTTAATTTTTCTTCATATTAAATGTTACTGTCCCTTTAAGTAATTAATGCACAAGTCTCAGTTCATGTTGGAGTTGATAGGTCCCCAAAATCTTTGGGTCTTGGGCCTAGTAATGCATTATCAGTGCACTGTGCAGACTAATTGCACCATTACATGTCCATAGCTGGCAACAAGACTCTGGTCTTTAACCCTTTCAGTATGAAGCATTTACAAAAGACATCTGCAAAAACATGTCCTAGAATTGTTTCACTTTTCTTTATACATGTGGCCCAGTAACTGTTTGTTCCTTCTTGTTTGTGGCGTTTGAAGATGTAACCGTGAAACTGAATAATCTCGAGGCAAATGGTGGAACTGCACATCCGCTGTGGGCCAACATGAACATCATTGTGAACAAGCAGGTTGGTACCCTTTACAGCATCCAAGAGGTTAAGTATCAATATCTATCTATGTATCTCATAGCTATCTATAATCTATATATCGCATATATCTATCATCCATCTCTCTCATATCTATCATCTATACATCTATGTATCTCATATCTATCATATAGCTATCTATCTCATATGTTTCTCTCATATCTATCCCATATCATCTATATATCTCATATCTATCTCATATCTGTCTCAGTCTGTATAGCTAGCTAGATTTTGTATGTGTAAATATACATATGTAGGTGTGTGAATATAAAATATATATGCATATTATTTATATATACTGTGTGTGTATCCAACTCATATCTCCATATCTATCTATCTAGATATCGTATGTGTAACTACACATATGTAGGTGTGTGAATATATATGTATACATATGATTTATATAAAATACATGTGTGTGTGTATATATATATATATATTATATAGATAAAAAGCATATAAAAAACTGCGCTCACATGACTTGAAAGAATGCTAATTAGTTATTGTTCAAAACCCACCTGCAACATAGGCGACAAATACAGATTCTCAACATAATGTGTTAGAGACCTTCCTAGCATTAAAAAGGTTAAAAACCCAATTTAAACTAATGGAATGTGGGGAATTTGAATTCAGACCCCAGATGTAGTTTGTTTGACCCAGAATTACTTGATAATCATAATGTGTAAATGGAGCCTATGGTAATAGAGAGAGAGCACCTTGGGGGAGGAATTGTGGAAGGGGAGGAGATTATGTAAGCGGGGGTTCTCCTTGCATCTGTCTAGCCCTCGTTGGTCAGAAAAACTAGAAGGGCAAGAATGTGGTTTTCTACTGTTTTGGTGTATAATTGTATCCTTTATATAACACGTGGCTCAGTGCAGTACTCATTATTATCTTTCTAGGATGAACCAGTAAAACTGACAGAGAAATTCCTGAATAACTCCATAGACAGCACAGTCAGCTCACCAGTGTGGCTCCCAAGTGACATAAAGAGCAATATCTTAAAGGCGCAGGTGGAAGCTGGTCATAAGGTAAAGCCTTCTGTACTCAGAATGCATCAGATGTCTGAACCACAAGCGAATGTTGCAGTCAGGCTAATGCGAGAGCTTTGCAATGCACTATCCACCTGTCTGGCACTTGGAAGGTGTGACGGTACCAGCAGACACCCAGCGTTGGTGTCACCGTCAAGGATCACTTCTTCCCAGAATCAACCAGCAAAGGCTCCCTCAGCATACAGGAATGCACCCCAAATCACCAGGCAGAACTAGTATCAGGATAACCAGCACACACTCTGCATACAGCAAGCTTACCCCACCAGACAACACCAGTGTAGGTAAGACAAGAACTCCTTTATTGAAACAAACCACACATATTTATAGTTAAACCTTATATTCAAATAAATGGACCAAGCAGATACATTAGGAACATTACAGTTCACAATACACTGGCTTGAGTGACTACAATACACATTGCAAGTAACTTTAGGTAAACTCAAATAATTAACTCCTAACAGCCCAGTCCCCTGAAAGCAGGTTATTATTTTTAGTCCTTTTGGCATAGTTGTCCGTCAATATAACGTCCAAAAGTTCTACATAGTAATAGTAACTCCAATAGTCTTAAAACTGGTTAAAACAGTCCACAGAGTCTGTAGGAAGGGGCTGGCCCCCAGGCCCTGCCAAAAGCCAAGGGCCCGGTGGTTCCTGTGACAGAAGGGTTTACCCTTTGAGTGCCAAAGGGGTATGCAATGCATTGCACACCCCTCTGGCACTCAAAGGGTTAATGTTGAATATCGTGGCAACTGGATGTGATAATGTCTGGGCTTATAATTTTAAGTCCTTTGCTACTAGCCAGACGTGAAAAGTTACTCTCCACTGCAACCCATACCATACCCACCAGGGCTGAATTTCTACTCGCCAGGGCTGGATTTTCACTCGCCAGGGTTACATTTTCACTCGCCATTGGCTAGTGGCGAGTTGAAATTTTGAGCCCTGATAATGTTATGCATACCAGAGTCATTTTTTGCAGTTTATTTCTGCTGTAAATCTGGTTGAAAAAGCTGGGTCACCTTTTAGTTTAAATGGGACACGTGAAGAGGGGGTAGATCAGATGTGAATAAGGACGTGTCACCCTCAGAATAGTTTAATTCGTTTAAAAAGTTAAAACTGATAATGTCTTGTGCTATCGAATGCTTGGGAAGTTAAAGCGGAACTATCACCGCACATAAAGTCCCCCAATAATTAGTCATATAGCGATAAGATTAGAATTAGTAGTATTATCCAGTGTAAGTACAGCATTACTAAGAAATCCTACTTCATCTGAGACTGACGGACAGCCTACTTGCTTCAGAGGCATCTGCACGCCTGAGCTGTCAGTCACTTCCTGTTACCTTAAGGTACAATGCAGCACCTCCTAGAGGAGACAGGGAGGTACAGCGCAGGTGCACATTTGTCTCTAAGACAAGATGTCTGCGCTGATGCCTGCCCGTCAGTCTCAGAAGAAGTAGGAATTCTTAGTAAAGCGGAACTTACGCTGGATAATAGTTCTATTTCTAAGATTATCGATAATATGTCTAATTATTGGGGGGACTTTATGTAGGGTGATAGTTCAGCTTTAAATATTTTTTGAGAAGTCCACATTTTTTGGGGGTACCGTTTGCAGCTGCAATCAGTTTCTGTGCTGGGCCAACAGGACTTGGTTTCCCAATAGGCGGAGTAGGCACCTGCCTAGAACTCCAGATTTTGAGAGGTGGTGCTTCAGCTGTTGCTGGCCACACCCACCTTCTGAATTATGGATGTGGCCAAAACAATCTGTGTGCCTGCCCCAGTTGTATACTCTATGTACAAGCTAATATTTAACCCCTTGGATGCTAGATAGATCTTCAACAGATTGCTAAGTAATGTTTTGGAGATCTCTCTACAACCAAGTGATTAAAGCTAGGTCAAGGGTATTTTATGTGCCAGGAAATATTGGGTGTGACTGAGGGGGTGGAGTCATGTGAGGAATGGGGGCGTGGCAATGGGTGGAGCTAAGGGCACCTAGGGTGCCTTGCCTAGTGACACCTGAGATGTAAATTCGGCCCTGTGGGTCCTTGTTACCAGACACTTTGCTATGAGTGAATCAGTCTAGGCAGAACCCACACACTGGAGAATTGTGCACAGTAAGCAGAAAATTTGGCCTCAACCAAAACTAATTAGCTTACTGTAGGGAGCATAAAGTGCCACAATGTAACACAACACATGAAAGTTTATTTCTCTAAAACTATTTGACATACATACATGTGTGTGTATGTATATATATATATATATATATATATTTGTAATATTCTGTCTATAAAACAAATTAAACATGTACAGTACTAAAGTAAAACGCTCACCTCCCAGAAACTTATGTCTATTCAATTTTTTGTCTGCAATAAAGCTTCAATCTGCTACTCCTTTTGTTTAAATCTTTATGGTCGCGGGGATATTTGCTGTTAAACATTTACCTTCTGACTAGTAATGTGGATGATGTTGCCCATCATGTTATGTAGTGAATGTCAGATTCTTTCAGCTGCACCAACAAATGCAGAAGTGTCTTAAATTTTTTACAATGCTTAGATGAGCATGTTTCACATATATGCCATTGCTGAACCCAATGTTTTGTTTGTTATAAGGCTTTAAAGGGATAGTAATACTTCATTTTATCTTTATTTTATTTTGTAGGCATTAAAAAAACCATGAAGAACAATATAAGTCTTATCTCTCAGACCTTTATGGTTAGCGAGATATTCACAAGCAAAGTTTCCCCTCCCCCCCCTTTTACCTAGTGTAAGCCATCTCTTCTCAGATGTGGAATCCAGTCCATAGACCAGACAGATAACAGAAGGGGACAATCTTCTTCCTATGAGAACAATGAAATCCCTGCCCCCCTTGACAAGTTTTTCAGGTTTTTCCCTTATCTTAATTGAAGATTGTCCCTCTCTGCAGTCTACCTGGGCACCTCCCTTCTGATCTGGCTGAGCAGTGTTACATCAGTAAAAGGGGTGGGAGGGGATACTTTGTCATTCAATTACTCTTGAACTACAACTCTGACAGAATTGAAATAACACTCTCCAAAGTCCAAATACTATGATGATTAATTAGAGCTGCTTTTATTATGAAACATTACTATCCCTTTAAAAGTTGTACCTTGTGACATCCCTGGTTGACTCACCGTGGTACAGCTCCGTATCGAATGGCTGTCAATCACCTCCCCTCCTCCTCCTCTCTTGTGCCCTCTTCCCACCTCCTTCTCAGACTCGCACATTGCATCCACATGACCTGCACGCGCATTGCCAACAGAGCACGCCAGGTGAAAGTATATGCGTCTGAGAAGAAGGTGGGAAGGAGGCACAAGAGGGTAGGAGGAGGGGAGGGGATTGACAGCCGTTCGGTACTGAGCTGTACCGTGGTGAGCCAACCAGTGATATCACGTGGTAAAACTTTAAAGGCGTATAATTCTGTTACATTAATGATCTTATGAAAAGAAAAAAAAAAAAAAGATTGAAACTGTATTGTAGATATTGGAATAGTGATCACTTTATACGAGTTGAAAGTTGCAGTTTCTTGCTTTGGATACCGATGTGGCGCACTCTGTTTTGAGTCACATGGACAATTAAGCAGTTTCCAGGCACAAAATATTATACATAGTGTGTGGGAATCATTTATCCTTTGAGTGGCAGTGGGGTACTTGATGCAATGCATTGCGTACCATTCTAACACTCAAAAGGTTATAACGGTGCTGTGTGTCTATGTATATAGGGTTAGTGAACAGAGACTGTGCATTTGATGGCAGTAAGGAGGACAACAGGAGCAGGTGGTGAGTAGAGAGAGAGAGTGTGTGTGTGTGTGTGTGTGTGTCTTTTTTTTTTTTTTTTGCCGCTACTCTCAAAAATCACGCCCCCCTGTATCTCAAGGACTGGCAGTACAGAGGAGGTTTAAATATCTCTTCCTTACAGCAGCCCCTGGGTGTGAGTGTCTCCTGAGAGAGGCTTTCTCTTTTATATATGTAGATGTCATACAGGAGCTCGCTGCTATACATCTCAGTACCGTGAGGCTGTCCATCACCTCCTGTCTTGTGCTTCTTTCCCTCCTCCCTCAGCGCCAGGTCAAATGTATATTCATTACTCACTGAGCGAGGAGGGAACGAAGCACTGGAGGGGAGGTGATTCACAGCCTCGCGGTACTGATATGTACCGCATGTAGCACCTGTGTGACATCAGCAGGTAAATATTTAACCCTTTAAGTGCCAGAGAGGAAGGAACACTTTGCAGAGCAATGCGTTCCATACCACTCTGGCACTCAAAGGGTTAATAGCAAATATCTCCATGACCATAAAGATGTAAACAAAAGGAGTAGTGAATTGAAGATTTATTGCAGTCACCAAATTTAATAGACATAACTTTCTGGGAGGTGAGAATTTCACTTTAAAGGGATAGTAATGTTCATGAACAAATCGCAGGTACATTTATTTATCATACTTTTTTTTATAATGAACAGTATGTTCTGCAACTTCATATTCGCCTTGAAAATCCAATTACAAGTTTCACCCTCCCGCCCCTTTTGTGCATGTCACACTGAGTCCCCTCAAATATGAAAGCCGGTGCGGACGGATTGCGATGAGGGACAATATTGTGTCAGCATAACCCCTTAATGACCACCCGATCATTGTGGCAATTCATTCTGGGGTGGCAGAACGGCATGCCGCTGCACTGCCATCCCAAAATTCCATGACATGCCAGTGGTCCTTAACATCCAGATTGACATGACTGTCATACATTGTTAAGGGGTTATAAAAAAACAAAAACAAAAACCTGCCCTCCTTCATCAAGGTGGGTAGGTTTTTCCTTATACAGAGAGAGACAATATTCTCCCTCGTGGAGATCCGTCCGGTCAAATGACTGACTTTTGGATTTGAGGGGAGACTGAATGACTTACTCAAAAGGGACGAATATGAATGTAAGAGAGTTGCAGAACATACTTTTTATTATAAGAAATTACAGTATATTGAACAATCGCGGGTACATTTATTTGTGTACATTACTATAATAATAATAATAATCCTTTATTTATATAGCGCACACAGATTCCGCAGCGCTTTACACTCATATTGGTTCCTGTCCCCATTGGGGCTCACAATCTAAATTCACCTATCAGTATGTTTTTGGAGTGTGGGAGGAAACCGGAGTACCCGGAGGAAACCCACGCAAACACAGTGAGAACATACAAACTCATTGCAGATGTTGTCATTGGTGGGATTTGAACCCAGGACCCCAGCGCTGCAAGGCAACAGTGCTAACCACTGAGCCACTATCCCTTTAAGTTGAGAGATCTCTCTATTGCCACTTGGTGGGGCAGCAGGAAACTCCCTCTCCGACCTTAGGGAGACTGAATTAGAAGTGACCGGGTTGTGTTTGTGTTTCAGATCACAAGGGACGATTTGGAGTGTGGTGAAAAGAATGCTCTTATTGAGGATACGTCAGCCAGGTAAAAGGGATCATTTCGCTTAATCCCTCAACTGCCAAAGGAGATTCTGATGCCAAATGTTAAATTAACCCTGCCTTGGTTCACCTGCCCTACCCAGCACTGACACTTGAACAAGCCTGGACAGGTCCACTTAAAGGGATAGTATTACTTCAAAATTACTATCCCTCATTTTGTAGCCCTTAATAAACTGAGATAAATGACACCAGCGGCATCTCTCAAACCTTTATGGTGTAAGAAATAGACGCTTTCAAAGTTTCCTCTCCCCTGCTGTCAGCGTTCTGCTGCCAGCAGGGGAATCCGGTCTCTGAATCAAGCGGAGGCTCTTCAGCAGAGCCGATATCTCGTTATGGAAGGAAAAATGATTAACTGAAACAGTCTTCTACGTGTGCTTGGTAACAATGAATTATTTTTCCTTCCATAATGAGATATCGGCTCTGTTTAAGAGCCTCCGCCTGTCCCGGGACCGGATTCCCCTGCTGGCAGCAGAACTCTGACAGCAGGGGAGAGGAAACTTTGAAAGCGGCTATCTCTTATACCATAAATTTCTGAGAGATGCCGCTGGTGTCATTTAACTCAGTTTATTAAGGGCTACAATATGAGGGATAGTAATTTTGAAGTAATACTATCCCTTTAAATGCCTCTCTGCTGACAACAGCAAAGGAAGGGTACTTGGGAGTTAACGTAAAATCTCAGGTATAATACGCACCTGTGTATAATACGTAGGTGTAAATTATACCCAAGATTTTATGGGAAAACGAGTGCCTATGTATATCACACACCCTTGTTTCCCCCTCTACTCACAAGAAAAATTAGTTTTTGGATCTTTGATTCCCTCCCACAGACCGCAATCCGCTGCCAGCTTTCCTCCTTGCTCCTCAGCCCTTCCGGAGCAATATGTGATAGCTGCACACCGGGCGGCATGCCTGCACTTCCCGCCTACTTCCACCAATGCCCTGTGAGGTCCTTTTAATTTAAACCAATGGTAATGCCCTATGAGGACATCAAGGGCTTCACGGGGCACTACTGTAGATCCAATTCACAGAGACCTATACATTGTATAAATGGTATTGCCCTACGAGGATCTTGAGGTCCTCAAAGGGCATTACTAACAGCTTAAATTAAAAGGTCTTCACAGGGCATTGCTGGAAGCGGGCAGCAAATGCAAGCATGATGACTCTGGAGGGGGTGAGTAGGAGGAGGGCAAGCTGGGAGGGGATTGCGCTGGGGGAGCAGAAATAAATATATGGCCTTTTTTCCTCTTGTGTAACCCTCCCCCACTTCACATATGGTGAAAAGGTGCAAAATTGTGCGTATTATACACAAGATTTTACCATAATTATATCTGATGATCTGTAGGTAGGCAAGCAGTACAGTAGAGCCATGGGGAAAGAGATCAGAATACTAGGTTGTACAGAAAGAGGCAATAGCAGCAAAAAGAGGTCCTATTGCCACTAGCTGACCCTCATCTAGAGACCATATCACCAGAAAGACATGGATAAAGTTAGAGAAACAAGGAAGGGTTCCTGGGTCGTTGACTGATCACAACTATCTGGATGGGAATTGTGCAAAACAGCTGGAATGTTTGAACCTCAGTGGCGGTGAATAGGAATGAGGGTGTAAGGGACGGAGGCCTGTAGAGGCACATCTGGGAGAGGAGAAAGCCTGCTCCTGCCATCAGTCCCCAACCAGCTAAGTACCAACCAGTACTGTTCATTTATTGACAAACAAGGTTGATGCTCATTAAACTACTAATGTGGTGATTGGACTAAGTCTGCCAATTTTAGCGGACACATATATTTATATATTTTCCTCGTTGGACTTTAGAAACTTGTGGTGACTGAAATAATATATTCCTATTAGATGTGTACTGTTGTTTGAGCCGCATTGTACCACAGAATTCTTTGGTGAGAATAATAACTTTTTATGTATCTACCTTTGAAGAGCTCGCTTCAACTAGATCCTTAACATGATGGTTCTATACTTTATTCACGATGTACTATTTGGTTTTTCGTTATTTTTATGTTAATACTATGTCTTTTTTGTATTGGTATTTGCACATGTCAATCACAATGAGGACTTTTAGTGTAGATAACGTCATGTCCTGTCATTTAGCGCCTTTTCAGCGCTAGTTTGTTCACTTAGGGGATAAAAGGAAGGTTCATTTTCTTGTATTACATCCTTGATGAAGGTTACAATGTGATAACCGAAACGTTGATTTTCTTGTAATTAAACTCACTTTCCACTGATGTAGAAGACCTGAGAGTGCTTTTCTTATTTTGACTTTGATAGTAATAAGGCTGGAATTTAGCACCCAGGCAATGGACCCTGAAAGCGTGAGTGCCTCTTTAACTACATGGATTTGTATTTGGAGTCACGCCAGACTTTTTTGAGAGCACCCGCTAGTATTGATCTGCTATTTTATATGCCCCGTATTGACTTTTTTCCTTCATAAGTTTTTTTCACTTGGTGAGCACTGAGACACAAATTTCACTTGATTATGGAACCTGTTACAGCAGTACATTCACAAGCTACTGCAGAAGAGAACCGACTACAATTTTCATTGGAACAAATAGAGAATATCCTCTTTACAGCAGCCCCTGAGGACATTGTGAGTGGTGAGTCACCCAATAATTTGTACTTTTCTTTACTTAAACTCAAAAAGAGAGAGACTGACCTCTATATGCATGGTTTATATTTATCTAATTATCATCGCAATAATCAATTACCTAGAGGTTTCAGACTTAAGAATATTCCCACAATAGGGAGGACAAACCCTGAATTCTGTAAAAGGTGGTGTGCCATTTTAAACAAATGCTCCTTTGATCTAATTGTGTTAGTAGTGGAAGAGGTAGGAAGGATCCTCAAACAAGTTAGAATTGACATACAAAACTTTGAAACAACACATAGGGAGACATTAATTAACGATTCATCCACTGACTGGTACACTAAACTCAATACCACCTTAACTAAATACAAACAAGAACTGATCAATTTTAAAAATAACAAATTACAGCGTGTTCAGGAAGATTACACTGATAATAGAGTGTACCCTTGGTTGTCAGGGCAGAGGGACCGTTCCACTCTATCTACACGTCAGCGCAAAAGAATCAGTAAACCTAAAAATTTAACAACAGTAGACTCTAGTGGGAATTCTTCTCAATCAGATTCAGAGGAACCCACAACTGCTACTGCTCAGAACACTGATATAACTACCCAGAATACAGATTCTACTGCACATTTTTTAGGGGTTCAGACCCGCTCAAACAAAAGAGGAAGAGGCACCCACGCCCGCACCCCAGGAGGGGCGGGAAACAGAGAGATATTAAAACCTCCTACGATTCCGAAAACGTAGTTTTCAATTTGAGTGATAGACCGTTAACTACGGCCGAAACCTCACTTCTTAAAAAGGGACTATCTTTTGTTCCAACAACTCGACCAAATACCTTTAATCTAGAAGTTGATACATACAAATTTCAACGAAAACTTAATTTAAAAACATTTTTTAAAGATCAAAAAAATACAGAATTACCTGAATTGAGACCTAAAAGCAACTTTGAACCTCCTGTGACGGATCCTGCTATTAAATCCTTCACTAGAAGGATATTGTCAGACATTACTACACTGAATACAGAAATAAAATTCTCTAACTTATCAGTCACTGAAGCAAAAGCACTACAAACCCTATCTAAGGATTCCAGTTTGGTCTTTAGACCAGCGGATAAAGGAGGGGCTATTGTAGTGCTTAATGCTAAGGACTATAGGGCTGAGATTGACAGACAGCTGTCTGATCAAAACACATATCTTGCTTTACCATCTGATCCCACTAAGGTATTTAAGAAATATATAGATAACATACTGACTGCTGCACTTCATCAACGAATTATCACTGATTCACTCTTCAATTACATGACGGTCAAGTATCCAGTGTGTCCTATTATCTATTGTCTGCCTAAAATCCATAAAAATCCTGTTAATCCACCTGGTAGACCTATAATCTCAGCAAGAGGTTCCTTACTTCAACCTATAGCCACATTTTTGGACCGTGAGTTTCAACCAATGGTCAAATCTATGCCATCTTATTGTAAAGACACCTCTGACCTACTACGTTCACTTAAAAGTCTGACTGATATACAGGAATCTGATGTGTTGGTCACTATGGACGTCGATAGCCTCTATACCGTGATTCCACACCACGAGGGAATAGAGGCTGTTAGACGTACAATTCTTGATTCTAACTTCAGACCACCATATCCAGTTGATTTTCTTTGTGACCTTCTTACTTTAACATTGACAAAAAACTTCTTCAGATTTGAGAACACCTATTTTTTACAGATTGCTGGCACATCGATGGGTTCTAATGTGGCACCAGCATATGCTAATCTCTATATGTTCCAATACGAAACACTAAACATCATTCATCCCAATATTATCTTTTATAAAAGATATATAGATGATTTATTTATCATATGGAGAGGAGCTACATCTGAACTCATCGATTGGATTGCATCTTTGAATTCCTTAGACTCTCCCATCAAGTTTAAGTATGAACAGGGTCTATCTTACGTTGATTTTTTAGATCTTAAAATCTATAAAAAAGGAAATATTTTGGGTACCACGTTATATACAAAATCAACCGATAGGAATACATTACTCCATGCAGCTAGTTGTCACTCTCCTGCCTTAAAGAAAAGCATTCCCTACTCACAATTTCTTAGGGTCCTGCGAAATAATGATGACTCCATCAATGCACAACAACAACTGCATGATAAGAAAAACAAATTCTTACAAAGAGGCTACAACAAGAGGCTGTTAAATCAGGACTTAAAACGTATTAACCAATGGAAACAGTGCGACCTTTTGAACATTAAAGACACTAAGAGGAGTTCTCAGAGGATGGTTTTTACCACGCAATATTTTCCAGGAGCAGAAAGGATCTCAACCATACTTAGACAACAATGGCCTTTATTATCCACTGACTCACGGTCACCATTTTTTGCTTCACAGCCCCCTATGGTAGCATTCACACGGGGCAAGACACTGAGAGATCATCTAATGAGACCAGATATACAGTCTTTGACTCCTATTAAAGAACATAAAAAAACGTGGCTTACAAGAACAATAGATCAAAAGGGTTGCTTTCGTTGCATCAATTGCACCACTTGTAATAGTTTGATCAAGACAACCACATTTAAGCATCCTCATACCAACAAATCTTTTGAGATTCGCCACAGACTAACGTGTACCACAGATTATGTGGTCTATATTCTAATTTGTCCGTGCTCTAAATACTATGTTGGCAAAACTGAAACCACATTCAGGGAGAGAATGGCGAACCATCGCTCATCTATAAGAGCAGCCCTACAATCTGGCACATCTGATAAACCAGTGGCTCGGCATTTCGCAGAACAACAACATTCAGTAGCATCATTAAAAACGATGTTAATTGATCATATTCCACCATTACCAAGAGGAGGTGATAGGGGCAGAAGATTGCTCCAAAGGGAAACATACTGGATTCGTATCCTGGAGACAGTGGCTCCAAAAGGATTAAATGAGAAACTCTCCTATACAGCTTTCTTTTAATCTTTACATTCGGAACGCCTTTACCCAGGGAAACCCACATGAATGGAATATCAACCATGGGAAAGGCTGTCCAATATAGATCGGTGGCACTCAATTGTGAGTAAGTCTGGCCAAGGATTACTGGTTAAAAGGTGTATATATATTTGCCTCCAGTATATCCAGCCGTTACTCGACAGAGGCCACAAATTTCATGGAAGACTAATTATCTTGTTTGCTGAGAAAAATTGGTGGAGCAAACCTCTTCATTACATAGGAGCCACAGATTCTCTGGAATACACAATATCTTACTTGCTATCATGAAAACCTCTGGTGTAAATGGTGTAAATATATACAATCATAGACAATAAGTATGTAAAGACACACAAGTATAGACAATATGGTGGCATCTCAATTAACTTCATACAGTGAGGATTGACGGGATAAGATAAAGGCAAAAGTCTGCATTTGGATAACTTTAAATACACAGATGGATCTGAATCAAACAAAAGAGCTGTTAACTGTGTGGATGTCTTAAGTATAATCATCCCCGTACTGTTCATTTATTGACAAACAAGGTTGATGCTCATTAAACTACTAATGTGGTGATTGGACTAAGTCTGCCAATTTTAGCGGACACATATATTTATATATTTTCCTCGTTGGACTTTAGAAACTTGTGGTGACTGAAATAATATATTCCTATTAGATGTGTACTGTTGTTTGAGCCGCATTGTACCACAGAATTCTTTGGTGAGAATAATAACTTTTTATGTATCTACCTTTGAAGAGCTCGCTTCAACTAGATCCTTAACATGATGGTTCTATACTTTATTCACGATGTACTATTTGGTTTTTCGTTATTTTTATGTTAATACTATGTCTTTTTTGTATTGGTATTTGCACATGTCAATCACAATGAGGACTTTTAGTGTAGATAACGTCATGTCCTGTCATTTAGCGCCTTTTCAGCGCTAGTTTGTTCACTTAGGGGATAAAAGGAAGGTTCATTTTCTTGTATTACATCCTTGATGAAGGTTACAATGTGATAACCGAAACGTTGATTTTCTTGTAATTAAACTCACTTTCCACTGATGTAGAAGACCTGAGAGTGCTTTTCTTATTTTGACTTTGATATATATATATATATATATATATATATATATAATTTTATATAATATGTGTGTATATTATTGTCTTGTGTATAATACACATACCCCACTTCACATAAGGTAAAAAAAGGACAGAATTGTGAGCATTATACGTGATATTTTACAGTATATGCAGTGCTGCTTACTATGTGTTTGTGCCACACAATGTTTTTTACTCTACAGTTATGCAGTGCTGCCCCCTATCTGTAGTTTGTGTATGTGCCACACTTTCTGTATTTCTTACACTGCCGTAGTACAGTGCTACAGAAAATGCTTTCCCCCATAAGTAAGCAGCATTACGTTTTTCATCCTTCAGGAGTTTTACTGTGAAAGTCAGTAACTTGTTGAGCCAGGAGTCTGCCGATGTGATGGAAATAGAGAATCCCGCACAGAGCTTCTTACTCACGTGAGTTTTCTCAAAGTGGCGCTGAGATTGTGGGACCCCAAAAGAAGGGATAACCGTAACTGGAAACGTTCTGATGCTGCTGGGGAGTATAACTGCCACAAATTGTGGCAAAAAGGCTGTGGGGTTTACTCACAACTCAGGACGGGGCTTTCCGGGGCATCACACAAGTGGGTGGGAAGTGGGAGGATCTGGTTGGGGAAGGAGGAAAAGTGGGAGGATCTGGGTGGGAAGGAAGAAAAGTGGGAGGATCTGGGTGGGGAAGGAGGAAAGTGGGAGGATCTGGGTGGGGAAGGAGGAAAGTGGGAGGATCTGGGTGGGGAAGGAGGAAAGTGGGAGGATCTGGGTGGGGAAGGAGGAAAAGTGGGAGGAACTGGGTGGGGTGGGAGGAGCAGAAATGGGAGGAACTGGGTGGAGCAGAAATGGGAGGAACTGGGTGGGAGGAGCAGGAATGGGAGGAACTGGATGGGAGGAGCAGGAATGGGAGGAACTGGATGGGAGGAGCAGGAATGGGAGGAACTGGGTGGGAGGAGGAGGAATGGGAGGAACTGGATGGGAGGAGCAGGAATGGGAGGAACTGGGTGGGAGGAGGAGGAATGGGAGGAACTGGATGGGAGGAGCAGGAATGGGAGGAACTGGGTGGGAGGAGGAGGAATGGGAGGAACTGGATGGGAGGAGCAGGAATGGGAGGAACTGGGTGGGAGGAGGAGGAATGGGAGGAACTGGGTGGGAGGAGGAGGAATGGGAGGAACTGGATGGGAGGAGGAGGAATGGGAGGAACTGGATGGGAGGAGGAAGAATGGGAGGAACTGGGTGGGAGGAGCAGGAATGGGAGGAACTGGATGGGAGGAGCAGGAATGGGAGGAACTGGGTGGGAGGAGGAGGAATGGGAGGAACTGGGTGGGAGGAGCAGGAATGGGAGGAACTGGATGGGAGGAGCAGGAATGGGAGGAACTGGGTGGGAGGAGGAGGAATGGGAGGAACTGGATGGGAGGAGGAGGAATGGGAGGAACTGGGTGGGAGGAGGAGGAATGGGAGGAACTGGATGGGAGGAGCAGGAATGGGAGGAACTGGGTGGGAGGAGGAGAAATGGGAGGAACTGGGTGGGAGGAGCGGGAATGGGAGGAACTGGATGGGAAGGAGCAGAAATGGGAGGCACTGGGTGGGGAAAGGAGCGGAAATGGGCGGAACTGGGTGGGAGGAGCAGAAGTGGGCAGAGTTTTAAAGCAAACTCCCCACATCCGTAGAATTGACGTCTGCCCCAGAGACCCGGTAATGCATTCTCAAAACCGGAGTCTTTGGGCCAAATCCGCAGAGTTCCCATGTATGGTGTTAACTGTATGTTTCCCGTGGGATATAGGTCATTGTGCATGACTGTGACCCCCTGTTTGTTTACCAAACTCCAACAATATGTTCTTTACAATAAGTGCTGTATACAGAAAGGAGAAGATGATCCGTTCTGGGCCAACTACAATGTGTGTGATAAATAAACATTCTCCTTTGATGTAAATGAGGTGTTAATCCATTGAGTACTAGAGATGTCTCCAGTGCATTGATTTGCAATGTATTGGATATCTCTTTGCCATTCAAGGGGTTAAAGGGATAGTAATGCCTGCTGTTAAGAAAGTTTAGTATTGTAAACATTAAAAATATAAATTCAATATAAATATAAATTCCGCCCCTTTTACCTAGTGTAAGCCACCTCCCGTCAGATGTGGAATCTGGTCTCTTGACCGGACAGATCACCGCAAGGGACAATCTTCTTACTGTGATCATAAGGAAAACCCTGCCCCCCTTGACAGGTTTTTCAGGTTTTTCCTTATGATCACTGAAGATTGTCCCTCTCTGTGATCCATACGGACAGTCTTGCTGCTCTGAGGTGAGCAGTGTTACATCAGTAAAAGGGGTGGGAGGGGGTACTTTATCATTCAGTTACTCTTGTACTACACCTCTGACAGTATTGAAATAACACTCTCCATGGCCCAAATACTATGAAGATTAATAGGAGATGCTGTTTTTGTGAAACATTACTATCGCTTTAAAGACCTCAGATGCACTCAGGATCAATGCATTTCATACATTTGTAACATTTAAAAGCTAAAACCACAAGGAGTCAAAAAATGATATAACAAGTGAAAACATGTTGTAATACTCTGCTGATTCTTCTGAACCCAGACCTGCAGGAAGGAAATCGTTGGTATTTTCGAGAAAAGATACTGAGCTGTTTATTACACAACAAAAAAGAAGATATTTCCTTGTTGGCAAGAGTCAAGAACAAGGCAGGGTGTGATAAAGAGATGGCAAAGTGGTGATGAATTGTACAGTGTCACAAACTCTCCAACTCCTGTGTTATTCTATGGAGCCTATGCATGTATTAACCCCTTAAGGACGAGCCGCGCACGCACGTGGCGGTCACTTAAGAACCAGGGACCATTTTTTTTTTTTAATCCGATTCTGGACTTCCCGAACGGCGTGCAGCCGAATTCCATAACGGTCTAGGACCCCCTGTGACCGGCCGCGCACTTAATGCCCGCCGAACATTTTTTTATTTTTTTATTTTTTTTTTTCATTTTACGGAATTACTTCCGGGACGTATATGTACGTCCTCCGTCTGCCTGGGACATCCGCTCGGGACGTACATGTATGTCCCTGGGCGGTAAGTGATTAAGGGTATAACAAACCATGACGGTGCAGGACCGTCATGGGTCCTTAAGGGGTTAATGTACTGACTGTAAGATAATGGAGAGTTTATTAGAATTGAGAAGTTATCTCTACTTTATCACCTCCTTATCACACCTTGGTGCACCTTCCCCTGGGAAAGATGCACTAAGGTGAAATAAGTCACTCCTGTGAGATAAATATCCCTAGTCCATGTGTTTTTATGGTAGAATAAGCAAAATATAGCGTGTGGGCCAGATCTAGCCTGACTCACCTGACCTGTGTCGCTCAGTGTACATTACACTGCTGCAGCACAGTGAGTGGACATTTCCAGCGATCACTGCACAGGATTACTGTTACGTTTTATTAGCACAAAGCACAACATCGATACAGTGAACGTTATGTGGAGAAGTTGCAAACCGACTGCATCCTTAGGTGACAAATAATCATTCCCATTGATTGAAATAGGGATTTAACTCCCTGATTGCTCTGCCATTCAATGGGTTAAATCCTCCTTTTAACCATTTGAGTGCCTCTGGGGTTAACCATTTGAGTGCTGGAGGAGTATGTAAAGCATTGTGGTGCCCTCAGAGGGTTAATGGGGATATCTCACCTTATTCAGCAGTGACTTCCTATTGTGGTTTAACCCCTTAAGGACCGGTAAAATCTGGGGTGGATTTCACTTAAGGACCGGAGCAATTCTGACCTTTTTGGCTATGTCTTTGTCCAACAGCGTTTTCCCTCTAAGGCTTTTATTCCATCCACATAAATTATATACTGTTTTTTACACACAAATAGGGCTTTCTTTTGATATCCCACTTATATGGATAACCCACCATTTACATTATTGTTATTTATCCGGTCCCACTTGCCTAACTAAAAATAGCCACAGAGGCAAGTGGATTGGCACTCATTACAAAGGATGAAGAGCATTAACGTGCTCCGTCTATGCATAAACATTGACCTGGACGCGCTTATGCATGAGAGCGCACCAGGTCATATGCAGTACTCCTCCGTCATTGGAGGAGAAGAGCCACTACAAGGGGAGGGCAAATGAACATGATTGACAGGCTGTGGGCCGGAGCTGTACCTGCAGCCTGAGAGCAACTAATGTCACAAGGAGAACTTCAAAAGCTTTTATCTCGGCAACTACGTGGTTAAAAAGAAAAAAAACAAAAGGATTACAGCTTTACCAGCTTTAAACTACAATAGGAAGTCACTGCTGAATAAGGTGAGAGAGTCACTTTAAATCAGTGGGTGGTATGGGCATTTTTAACTGTGCCCTATGGTTCAGTTACATAGTAATTTAGGTTGAAAAAAGACTTGCGTCCATCCAGTTCAACCCTTTTTCTATTCCTGTTTGCCATTTGGAGTCAGATGCCTTCTTTTGGGTCAGCGATGGTAATCAGATTTCTCCCTGGATCAACAAGCCCTAACTAAATATTAATCCCAATACTAATGTACATAGCTCTCTATGTTATGCTCTTTTAAATAAGTATCCAGGCCCCTTTTAAAGGCATCTAATGTATTTGATAGCACCACCTCCTCCGGAAGTGCATTCCATACCTTTATTGTCCTTACTGTAACGAAACCCTTCCTCTGTTGTAGACTAAATCTCCTTTCACTGTCGTCCAATACAGGTCACTGGTACTCTGGGAGGCGTAAGTCCCCTTTAATAGGCAGGAACAACTATGCAAATAATTTGCAAGGGGCGGAGCCTCCCCTCTTACTTAAGCCACCTTCTGGCCAGAGCCACTTTAGATTGATTTGTTCCTGGTGTGCTTGCACACCAGGTAGAGAACATCTATGCATCTTAGTATTTTATTATTTTTTATTCAAATATGGAATACCACCATTAGGAGGGTGACCATGGCTGTGAATTGCCCTCTTTAAAGTGGCTGGTGCAGCTTCCAGGGATTTTCTGTGGACCTTATGCCCTGAAGAGGGGACAGCTTGTGTTAAGCAGCTCCCCTGTTGGGGAATTTACCTCTGGTTCTTTCCCTCCTTATCATGGTCACCTGAAGACAGAAGTCCAGCAAGGAAGGTGAGTCACCCATTGAGTGCTGAAGGTCCACTTGTCCCCACAGTGTCCCTTTGATGGGCTTGTATTTGGGAGTTTTAATACACTCCAGCACTCATAGGGTGTTTTTATTGCATTATTACTGTTTATGCAATTTCTGTGTTATTCTCTGAGTTTTGGAGCATTGGGTATTCATTTATTTATGTTTCTCATGTGTTTAATGCTTGTTTGGGCACTTTTTAATGTTTTACTAAACTTTATTAAAAACGGTGTTCCGCGCCTTTAAGCGCGGCTTTTTCCCGCTCAGACGCAAGGGCTCCTTTACTCTCTATGGGAATTCACAGTATGGGACATATCTCTGGAACCGCTTGTCACAGCAACTTCAGAGAGGGCTCATTTTAATTCTAGGCTCCTGATCTATCATCCGGAATGTGTTTTATTCATGTGGGGTGTTCAGGGGGGCTTCGGGCAATGTTTGGGGTACTTGGACAGGAAAACTACATTTCCCATGAGCGCTTGGTTCGCGCTCGTTTCTGATTGGCTGTCATGACGGCCGCCATTTTGTGGTACTTTTCCTAGGCGAGTACACTACGCAGGGACCGAGCCTTCTCTCTCCTCAACAGATTAACCCTTCGCTGGCCAGATAAGTCCGTTTTTAGACCATTTCTGGGGTGAAACTTTAATCTTCACACTTTTTCTGGGTGATAGTGTTATTAGTGGGGTATATTGACGCTGTGAGCATGTCTACTTCACTGGAGCTAGGGGCTAGACCCAAGTCTAAGGAGGATGGGGGGTCTGCTACCCCCATGGCGTTTTGCTCCTCTTGCCACATTGGGCTGGATGGCGATAATGTGGGGGATCTATGCCCTAAGTGTACTGGTCAAGATAGCAACCCTGGGCTTCCCAGCCACGCTATTGAGCCATCTTGGGTGAGGGAGTTTAAAGCTGCCACTAGGGATCTCAGATCCACGCTTCAACTCTTTCCCTCTCAGATACAGGGGGCTCTCCAGGTCTAGCAGACCCCCTCTACTATCAGGACCTCCCTGCCTAAGCCACAGGGAGCTCCTGATATCACTGATTCTTCTGAAGAAGAACTTTTACAGGATTCTGATGCTGAGGAACGTACTGTTATTGAATCTAACAGGTCCATTGGGGACCCCTATGAGTGTGACCCTGAAGTTTCGGCTGAGGGTCTGATCAGAGCGGTTCTGAATACGCTCAACCTTCCTCTGACTCAGGAATCCACTTATGATCCTACTGATGTTTTTCAGAAAAAGCCATCTAAACCAGTTGTTTGTTTTCCAACTAACCCTACTCTTGCCCGTCTGGTCTCTGAGGCATGGAAGAATCCTGATAGATCTTCCTCTGTCTCCAAAAAGTTTGCTAAACTTTACCCTTTTCCTGAGGCGGAGCTGGCAAAATGGGTTCATCCTCCCAAAGTGGATGCTCCTGTGTCTAGACTATCCAAATCTACTGCTTTGGCTGTCTCAGATGCCTCTGCCTTGCAGGACTGGACGGATAAGAAACTAGAGCTCTCTCTTAAGTCTATTTTTGCCTCCATTGGCACAGCCATGCGCCCCACTTTTGCTGTGGCATGGGTTAATAGAGCTATTGCGGCCTGGACTGAACGACTGACTGAAGCGGTTCGCCAGGATGCGCCGGTATCTGAACAGTTGCAGCTTCTTGCTAATATCACTGAAGCTCAGAACTATGTTGCTGACGCTGCTTTTGATGCTGTGCGCATGATGGCGAGGGCCTCCACTTCTTCTGTGGTGGCTAGACGCGCTCTTTGGCTGAAAATTTGGTCTGCTGATACAGCCTCTAAGAAAGCCTTGCTTTCCTTGCCCTTTCAGGGGAATTTGCTTTTTGGGTCTGAACTCAAAGAAATGATCAGTGAGGCTACTGGCGGTAAAAGTTCTCTTCTACCCTCAGTCTTTAAGAAAAAGTTTCCAGCCAAACGCAATCGGTCCTTTCGTTCCTTTCAGACTGAGACACGCTCCTCGGCCCAAACGGGTCCTCCCACTACGCGCTCCTCCTACAAGCCCAAACAGTCCTGGAAGCCCAAAGTTGCCTCCAAGGCCAAGACCTCCAAGACTGCTTCGGCATGACTCGCCGAACCCGGGTCCGCATCCGGCTGTAGGCGGTCGTCTCCGCATCTTTCGCCGGACTTGGGAGGAGTCAGTGGCGGACCCATGGGTTCTTCAGGTGGTGTCAGAGGGATACAGGATCCCTTTCTCTTCCCTTCCTCCTTTTCGGTTCCATTTTACTCGTCCTTCTCAGGAACCCACAAAAAGGCGTCTGTTCGACGACGCTATTCAGGATCTCTTGGACAAAGAGGTCCTGGAGGCGGTTCCTCAAGGGGACACAGGTTCAGGATTTTATTCCAACCTGTTTGTGGTAGCCAAAAAGGACGGAGGAGCCCGCCCCATTTTGGATCTCAAAGATCTCAATGCCTATGTGGTGACTTCCCACTTCCGCCAGGAGTCCCTGCGCTCTGTGATTGCAGCAATGTCTCCAGGGGAGTTTCTTGCCTCCCTGGACCTTCAGGATGCTTATCTTCACATCCCTATTCATCCAGAGAGCAGGCGGTATCTCAGGATTGCCTGCCACAGGGGACACTTTCAGTTTGCAGCGCTCCCCTTTGGGCTGACTTCAGCCCCTCAGGTCTTCCAGAGGGTGTTAGGCTCCTTGATAGCGGTGCTCCATCAGGATGGGATCAGAGTGACCCCCTACATGGACGATCTACTACTGAAGGCCTCCTCAGCGGAGCTTCTCCTTCAGCAATTACAGATGTGCATGCACACCCTGAACCGTCATGGCTGGATCCTGAATCTGGACAAGTCGGACTTGATTCCATCTCAGAGGCTTCTGTTCCTGGGTCTCCTGTTCGACACTCGCCAATGCATGGTGTTTCTTCCAGAGGACGTGGCTCACCAGATAGCTGTCAGAGTGGCTGGAATTCTGGACATGGACGAGATTCCAGTACCGAAGTTGTCGTCCTTAGTGGGGAAGTTCATTTCCACAATCGAAGCAGTGCCATTTGCCATGGCCCACTCCAGGGATCTTCAGAGATTTGTGATCCAGACGTGCAAGAATCATCCAGATCATCAACATCTGTCTGTTTCTCTTCCTCCTCATGTCGAGTCGAGTCTGCACTGGTGGTTAGATCTCTCTCATCTCCTGAAAGGGAAATCCTTTCTAGTTCCTCCTTGGACCACAGTCACTACGGATGCCAGCCTTCGGGGCTGGGGTGCAGTCTGGGGTCGCTTCAGTGCTCAGGGGAAATGGGGTCTGGAGGAATCCATGCTCTCCATCAATGTTCTGGAACTTCGAGCTGTCCGGCTGGCCCTGAGGCACTGGGAGTCTCAATTGACCGGTCTTCCAATCAGAGTGGAGTCCGACAACGCCACGGCGGTGGCTTACATCAACAGGCAAGGCGGCACAAGAAGCGGTTCCGCCTGGTGGGAGGTCAAGGATATTTTGTCTTGGGCAGAAGATCACGTGCCTGTCATCTCTGCAGTTCATATTCCAGGCGTGGACAACGTCATGGCAGACTTCCTCAGTCGTCACACCGTCGACAGCGGAGAATGGGCTCTTCACCCAGAGGTGTTTCACATGCTCACTCAACGGTGGGGGATGCCTGTGGTGGATCTGATGGCTACCAGACACAACAGGAAGGTTCCGGTGTTTTGCTCCCGGTTGAGGGACTCCCTTGCTCTAGCAGTGGATGCCCTGTCGATCCCTTGGGACTTCCCCCTGGCTTACATCTTCCCTCCTCTTCCTCTATTGGTCAGAGTTATCCAGAAGTTGAAGAGAGAACGTTGTCCTGTCATCCTGATTGCTCCAAACTGGCCTCGCCAGTCCTGGTTTCCGGAGTTGATGGCCATGTCAGTGAAGGATCCGATCCCACTTCCAGCCCGTCCGGACCTGCTTCTTCAGGGGTATCTGTGGAAGGAGGATGTTCACTCTCTCCATTTGATGGCATGGCGGTTGAATCCTCGATTCTAGCAAAGAAAGGCTTTTCTCCTTCTGTGGTATCGACGATGCTCAGTGCTCGTAAGCCTGTGTCTTCCAAGATCTATCATCGCATATGGTCAACTTTCGTGACATGGTGTTCTGACAAGAAGTTGTCACTTGACTTCCATCTTCCCACTGTCCTGGCCTTCTTGCAGGACGGTGTGGATAAGGGGCTCAGTCTGAGTTCCCTCAAAGTTCAGACTTCTGCCTTGTCTGTGTTTTTCCAGGAACGGATTGCTGTCCTTCCTGATGTGAAAGTCTTCTTCCAAGGTGTGACTCATGTTCGACCTGCCTTTAAGAGTCCTGCTCCCCAGTGGGATCTCAATTTGGTGCTGGGAGTTTTACAGCGACCACCGTTTGAATCCTTGGCTTCCATTCCATTACGTCTTGTGACTTGGAAGATGGCCTTCCTCTTGGCTGTGGTGTCAGTGCGCCGGGTAGCAGAGTTACAGGCCTTGTCTTGTAAACCTCCTTACCTGGTGTTCCACAAGGATAAGGCTGTGCTTCGCACTACCAAGGAATTCTTACCCAAGGTTGTGTCTGAGTTTCACATCAATCAGGAGATTGTGGTTCCCTCTTTCTGCCCTAATCCTTCATCTGACAAGGAAAGAGATCTCCATCTGTTGGATGTGGTGCGTTGCCTCAAGTTTTATGTTCATCGCACCGAGTCTATCAGGAAGTCTGACGCTCTATTCGTCATTCCTGAGGGACCTAGGGCAGGGAGACCGGCTTCCAAAGTTACCATTGCCTCTTGGATTAAGGCTACCATCCGTGAAGCCTATAAGTTGAGGAATAAGCATGTTCCCTTCCGGGTGACTGCCCATTCCACCAGATCTATTGGAGCCTCTTGGGCCTACAAGAATCAAGCTTCTGCTGATCAACTGTGCAGAGCGGCCACTTGGTCCTCTGTGCACACTTTTTCAAAGCACTACCGAGTTGATGTACTGGCGTCGGCTGATGCCAGTTTTGGAAGGAAGGTCCTGGAGGCAGTCTTGCCTGTGTAGGTCTTCCGCTCTGTGATCCTTAGTGCTTCTTTACTGTTGAGCCCGGTTGGCTCTAGTTCCGTGTGCTGTGTTAGTTCAGGGATTGTTCCCTTGGTTGGTGTCCGTTGACACTTACAGTTTGGGCTATGTTATCAACTGGTCATAGCAGTTCTAGTGACTTGGGCCTTGCGCCTGGTCCTTGCCTTACTTCCCGCCTGTGGATCAGCTCAATGTTTGTACATCCCAGAGTACCAGTGACCTGTATTGGACGACAGTGAAAATAGGATTTTAGTCTTACCTGTTAAATCCTTTTCACTTAGTCCATACAGGTCACTGGTCTCCCACCCTGTCAAGGGACCAGTCTTGGCTCTCCTGTGGCATTCAGTGGGAGACCGTTCGGGCATGCTCACAGGAGTCTTTCTTTTTGCTTACCTGAGGTCAGTTTTAGGGTCTCAAATCAATCTAAAGTGGCTCTGGCCAGAAGGTGGCTTAAGTAAGAGGGGAGGCTCCGCCCCTTGCAAATTATTTGCATAGTTGTTCCTGCCTATTAAAGGGGACTTACGCCTCCCAGAGTACCAGTGACCTGTATGGACTAAGTGAAAAGGATTTAACAGGTAAGACTAAAATCCTATTTTCCTCAAGTCTAAGCGGGTGGCCCCTTGTCCTGTGTACTGTTCTGTTAATGAACAGGTCTTTTGAAAGCCCTTTATATGGGCCTTGAACATATTTATATAGTGTTATCATATCCCCTCTAAGACGCCGTTTCTCTAGTGTGTACAAGTTTAACTTTTCTAGCCTCTCTTCATAACTAAAACTTTCCATTCCCCTTACTAGTTTTGTAGCCCTCCTCTGCACTCTCTCCAGAATTTTTGGGGGATAAGACCCACGGTGGTGTTAATATTCTATTTTCTTGGTTATTGCTGAGACTACAGTGATACATTTACACAAATCATAACAAGAAAAAAGTTGCAACAAAGTGTTTTGTAAGTTTAACGAGAACGTCGGTAACTCCCCGAGGCTGTTTATGTATTTACATCTGAGTCAGATGGATTAATGTAAGATACACAACACGAGGCAGTTTGTAACTTTTTCCTAGTTTGGTAGCTTAGAGACTGACTATAGTACATCATTGTAGAGTCCAATTTAAAGGGAAACTATCCAAAAATTAGTACAATTAAATGTATTTGACCCTTTGCGTGCCAGAGCGGTGTCCAGTGCAACGGTTACCCCTCTGGCACTCAAATAGTTAAAAGAATAGTAAACCCACCAGCTGAACGAATTTAAAACCTTAGCTTTGTGTCCCTCACGACCACTACTAAAGTGCCCCAGTAGCTCAGGGGTTAATTCTCACCCAGTCCTGCTCTGTCCTTTTCAGGGTAGTGTGGAGGTTGCTTTGCTTTTGGTGACCGGCTGCTTTGGGGGCTGAAAAAGGACAAACGTATGAACTTCTCAAACCCCTTAATTATTGGTTAGTTTTCACTTTAAAGGAGCAGTAATGTTTACTATGAAAAATAAATATTTTAATATTTTCCTGCTGAGGAAATCTGTGGTATTTCCTCTGCTTGGAGAGGCTTCATTCAAAAGTTGTTGCAGATCAAGCTTTAACCTTTTCCATGTGACACAGGGGTATGTGACCCGTTGCGTATCACTGCAGGTTTCTATTATGGTTGTCAGGTGGAGCTGTTGCTTTCATTTTATGCAAAGAGCTTTATTTTATGACTTAAAGGGTCAGTAATACTTCCATTAAAGCGGAACTACCACCCAACACAATCTTTACCTTCACTAAGTCCCCATCTGGAGACTAGCTGCTTAGTAGCGCTAGTCGCCGCAATAATTACCTTACTTAATAGATTTTTGCTCTCTTCCCCGGCTGACAGGCAGGACAGAGTGTGGACATCTTGCTATTGTGACGTCCGCGTGTTGCTAGGAGCCATTTGGCTCTGGCTGGGACTGACAGCGCAGGCGTGCGGATGTCACAATGGCGAGATTTCCGCGCTCCGTCCTGCCTGTCACCCATGGAAGAGAGCAGAAATCTATTAAATAAGGTAATTATTGCGGCAACTAGCGCTAGTAACCAGCTAGTCACCAGATGGGGACTTATTGAAGCTAAAGATTGTGTGGGGTGGTAGTTCCGCTTTAAAGTTTAGCTGTGAGTTTATATTTTTTTTTCAACCCATAGCGCTATATTTAATGTCTTACAGATTTGTAGTTCAAGCTCTATTCAGGACGAAAGGCTCCCTCCTCCCGCCGCTTCTGGCCACTTCTAATTAGATCTGTCATCCGGTTGTGGGACAGAACAGATGCAGCGAAGGACGATCTTCAGTCAGTAAGTATAGACCCTGTTCACCTTGACGAAGGAGGACAGGATTTTCCTTTTCCTTACTGAAGATTGTCCCTCACCGTGCTCCATCCGGACCAGACAGAGAGGATCAGTGACGCTGGAAAAGGGGCGGCAGGGGGATCCTTTTGGCTTGAATAGCGCTGGAACTACAAATCGGTAAGTAATTAAATATAGCGCTATGTGTAAAAAAAAAATATATATATATATATATATAAAGAAGACTCTGAGCTTAACTTTAATAAAAGTATTACTGTCCCTTTAAGCTTTCCCATATAGGGCAACATTAAAAAAAAGTTGCTCTTACCAGCATTAACCCCTTAAGTATCAGGGACGTGCCAGGACGTCACTGGTGTCCATGCCTTAAGGTCCTGGCATCTCATAACTTTTGTGATCCCAGCGCTCCTGTTGGGGCGCTGTGATCACTACAGGAGTCTGAAACTGACTCGGTTCAACTGCAGTTCAGTCAGTTTCAGCCTCTCTTTGGTCAGGCTGGTACACATGATCGATTACTTGTACCGGCTCTCCTGATAATGTCTGTGGTCTTTAAGGGTAATCCTACGCCAGGACTGCCAACGGTTAAGGGGTTAACAGACTGATTAAAAACAAGTATTTGCTTTAATAACTTCTGAATTAAAGGGATAGTAATGTTTCATAATAAAAGCAGCTCTAATTAATCATCATGGTATTTGGACTTTGGAGAGTGTTATTTCAATCCTGTCAGAGTTGTAGTACAAGAGTAATTCAATGACAAAGTATCCCCCTCCCGCCCCTTTTACTGATGTAACACTGCTCAGCCAGATCAGAAGGGAGGTGCCCAAGTAGACTGCAGAGAGGCACAATCTTCAATTAAGATAAGGGAAAAACCTGAAAAACTTGTCAAGGGGGCAGGGCTTTCATTGTTCTCATAGGCAGAAGATTGTCCCCTTCTGTTATCTGTCTGGTCTATGGACTGGATTCCACATCTGAGAAGAGATGGCTTACACTAGGTAAAAGGGGCGGGAGGGGAAACTTTGCTTGTGAATATCTCTCAAACCATAAAGGTCTGAGAGATAAGACTTATATCGTTCTTCATGTTTTTTAATGCCTACAAAATAAAATAAAGTTAAAACGAAGTATTACTATCCCTTTAAATATTTTGTAGCAGTGGGAGTACCTATGTTTTGCTTGGTAGGGAACTATAGGAGACACACATTAGTATTTTTTTCATAATAAAATGTTACTGGTCATGTAAATGAGTATACAGTTTGTAGGACATGTGGCTCAGTTGGTATGCCCCAGACAGGCATTCATACATACCATCAGTATGGTTTGGTATTTTTTTAGTTCATCTTCCTGCCGTACTCCCTCCCTGTAGCGTAAACCAAAAACATCACGGGACAGAAATTCTTCTCAGTTGAATATCTTTGTGTTTGTGTGTGTGTGTGTGTGGGGGGGGGTGTCTATGCAAATAAACCCTAATTACCATTAGAAATGTTCCTGTTTGTTTTAGAAGTGAAGCGACAGACTCACCCAGGCCTGAAAAAGCAGAGTTTCCTTCCATCTTAACCCTGCCGGAAGAGACGCCCAGCGTTAAGGTAGGTATTCCTCTTTCCATGTGTGTATAACCAGAGCTGGATTTACATATGAGGTGCCGCTAGGCAAAAAGCATCCATGTTGCCTTATCTCCACCCATGGCCACTCCTAAGATCCCACCCCCTAGCCCAATCAAATGCTGCTTGGTACAGAAAATACTCTTAACTTATTAAAATACAAGCATGCAAAAAAGTGAGAGGCTTCTGAGGACGAACCAACAGCACAATGGCCTGTTCTCCGGCTAGTCACTACTCAGAAGCATCACATTTTAGCTCTCTAGTGCCGTTACAGACGAGAAATTTCCATGTACATATTATATACATATTAGACTAATCCCACCCAAATGGGCAGTCCAGTTCCAAAATAACGGGCAAGTCCCCTCTGCATGGGAACACCAGCTAACCCCCGACATACGTTTCATCCTTGTAGGGCCTCATCAGAGATTTGCAGCTGTATTCCCTAGGCATTGAGAGCAAGGGGTCCACATCTGAACCCTTTCACTCTTAGGGAGACCCCTAAGAGGCCCAACAAAGCCAAAATGCTGGTGTTCCCGTGCAGAGGGGACTTGCCCGTCATTTTGGAACTGGACCGCCCTTTTTGGTGGGATTAGTATAATTGGAATGTGGAAATTTCTCATCTGTAATGGCACTAGAGAGCTAAAACGTGATGCTTCTGAGTGGTGACTAGCTGTATAACAGGCCATTGTGCTGTCTGTTTGTTCCCAGAAGCCTCTCACATTTTGTATGCATATTTTGAAAACTCTTGGGGGGGGGGGGTCTCCCTAAGGGTGAAGGGTAATCCAGATGTTGACCCCTTGCTCTCAGTGCCTAGAGAATCCAACTGTACTTCTCTGATGAGGCCCAACAAGGCCGAACTGTACATCGTGGGTTAGCTGGTGTTCTCATGCAGAGGGGACTTGCCCGTTATTTTGGAACTGGACTGCCCATTTGGGTGGGATTAGTCTAATATATATATAATATGTAGGTGGAAATTTCTCCTCTGTAATGGCACTAGAGAGCTAAAACGTGATGCTTCTGAGCGGTGACTAGTCGTAGAACAGGCCATTGTGTTGTTCGTCCTCAGAAGCCTCTCACATTTTTTATGCCAACATATTAGCAGAAAGGAAACTCTAACGCTTGGTTGCTAGAGAGGTCTCCACCGCATTTCAAAGCAACGTGTTGTGACCACTCTAGCATCCAAGGGGTTAAATAATTGCCATTAAATGGGTCTGTAAAGTGGCAAATAAACTGGCCTCCTAAACCAGGAGCATTGAGGTTGTTCTGGCCACACCTATAATGCAGAATGTGGGTGTGGCCAGCACATGTGAGTCTCCTCCCCTTATAACTTGGAGCGCTCTCTCTCTCTTCTATATTTCTGATTTAAAGGGATAGTAATACTTCGTTTTATCTTTATTTTATTTTGTAGGCATGAAAAAATCATGAAGAACGATATAATTCTTATCTCTCAAACCTTTATGGTTTAAGAGATATTCACAAGCAAAGTTTCCCCTCCCGCCCCTTTTACCTAGTGTAAGCCATCTCTTCTCAGATGTGAATCTGGTTGTAAGACCAGACAGATAACAGAAGGGGACAATCTTTTTGTATGAAAACAATGAATGCCCTCCCCCCCCTTGACAAGTTTTGTCCCTCTCTGCAGTCTACCTGGGCACCTCCCTTCTGATCTGGCTGAACAGTGTTACATCAGTAAAAGGGGCGGGAGGGGGACACTTTGTTTGTGAATATCTCTTAAACCATAAAGGTTTGAGAGATAAGACTTATATCATTCTTCATGTTTTTTTAATGCCTACAAAATAAAATAAAGATAAAATGAAGTATTACTATCCATTTAAAGGGACATTATCACATTTTACTCCCTGCACCAATTTAAACAGACTTGGTAAAAAAGCCCAAGGCAGCTGTGTGCAGCCCCAAAAATGGCTCCTCTGTAGCTGAGGGTACAGAGAAGTGACCCGCTCGAATAGAACACAAACCCAAAGTCTGCAGCTCTTGGCCCCAAACTCCGGGTTTGTTCACACAGTCTCCATAGACCCCTATGATTAAGTTGAACGAATATCACTTTAAATGCAGGACATTCCTGATAGAAACATCCTGCAGGGTTGTAATAATTTCTGTGAAACCCTTCAGAATGACAGTTTTGATGTTTTCTCCACTAAAAGAGATATCAGTTCACTTTACCTACGATGCAGCTGTTTGGTCGACTTTTGTTCTTGTGCCTGTTCCCTGCTACAAGTGCTGTTTAACCCTATGAATGTCAGAGGAGTGAAGCATTGCATTGCACATGCCTCTGGCACTCAAAAGGTTAATTGTTCCTGTATTGTTTAACATGGTCTCTCTCCTCCTCCTTTCCTGTCTGTACAGAGTACAACAGCGGAACTGGACAGCCTCTTGGCCTCTCTCACGGAAAACCTCATCGATCTCACTGATGTCCCTCCTCCGGTAATACAACATCTGTATGTCCTAAAACAGTGGCTCTCAAGCAGGGCGTTGTGGTCCTTTGGTGTTCCCTTGGCAAAAGCTTAGGGAACCACTTGTTTTCTCTGAAGGTTTGCGTTGAGTTTCATATGTATACTTGAAACGTTACTGGCTAAATGGGAACACTACTAGCTATGAACATCATTACAATGAAGTGCAAAGTATCACTCACCAAATAATATGCAGGTTGCAGGTCTGGAGCACTCCCCACAGCCCCAGCCAAGGGCGACACTGGAAGATAGTGCATCCACAGACCCGCCTGTCACAGAACAGCCATCAAAGATTCAGTGAGTATCAAAAAGCTCATTATTCCGAAAAGCATCAGAATCAGTATTTTCAGTTTACAGACTGCACAGGACAGCAATTCAGCAAAAGATTTAAGCACTTCAGTTGCCAAATGCATTTTGTGCTATCAGCACCTAATCATAGGACTGAAAATACTGATTCTGATGCTTTTAATCGTTTTGGAATAAACAGCTTTTTGATACTCATTGAATCTTTGATGACTGTTCTGTGACGGACGGGACAGTGAATGTGCTCCCTTCATGTGTCACTGGAGTTTCATATGTAGGTTTATCAGAACTGTTAGTGCTAGGTTTTGTCATAGAAACATAGACTTTGACGGCAGATAAGAACCATTCGGCCCATCTAGTCGCCCATTTTCCTATTGTAAAAACCTCAAACCTGTTTTGGTTCTTGTCTTATGTTCAGGACAGCCTTATGCCTATCCCATGCTTACATTCCCTCTCTGTATTAACTCCTACCACTTCTGCTGGTAGGCTATTCCACTTATCTACTACCCTCTCAGTGAAGTAAAACTTTCTTACATTACATCTAAACCTGTGTCCCTCTAGTTTTAGACTATGGCCTCTTGTCTTAACATATTTACTCTTTTGAAATGTTCTTCCCTCCTGCACTTTGTTGAATCCCTTCATGTATGTGAATGTGTCTATCATATCCCCTCTCTCTTCTCTCCTCCAAGCTATACATGTTCAGATCCTTTAGTCTATCCTGATATTTCTTTTCCTGTAAACCAGTCACCATTTTAGTAGCCCTTCTCTGAATTCTCTCTAGAGTATCTATATCCTTCTGGAGATGGGGTCTCCAGTACTGTACACAATACTCTAGGTCTCCAGTACTGTACACAATACTCTAGATCTCCAGTACTGTACACGATACTCTATAGTATCTATATCCTTCTGGATATGGGGTCTCCAGTACTGTACACAATACTCTAGGTGAGGTCTAACTAGAGATCTGTAGAGTGACATAATCACTTCCCTTTTTCTGTTGCTAATGCCCCTAGCTGTACAACCCAGCACCCTGCTTTCATTTCCCACCGCTTTATTACATTGCCTGCCTACCTTTAAGTCTTCAGAATAATTACTCCCAAAATGTCATTATCATAATCAGACCCAAAAATAACAATATATTTATGTATATGCCTCTTTCATTATGTCCTTAACAAATGACCTGTAAGATGTTATCGGAACTGTGGGTGCAATGTCCGAAAAGTCATAATGAAAAAATTGTTGGATTTTAAGTTGGTGGTAAAAGAAGGACAATATTTTTAGAAATAAATCTGTCACATTTGAAAACGTGTCGTAAAGAATTACAAATGTTGGTAAGAAGATCTTGATGCATGTTGCCCTTAAAAAATGTGTCTTTGAAACAAAAATTTTCAAAGAAACAAAGACATTTTTGTCTGTAAAATGACAAATTTTGAAACAAATGCATTTTTTTTTCCAGTTAAAGGGATAGTAATACTTCATTTTAACTTTATTTTATTTTGTAGGCATTAAAAAACATGAAGAACGATCTAAGTCTTATCTCTGAAACCTTTATGGTTTAAGAGATATTCACAAACAAAGTATCCCCCCCCTGTTCAACCAGATCAGAAGGGAGGTGCCCAGGTAGACTGCAGAGAGGGACAATCTTCAATTAAGATAATGGAAAAAGCTGAAAAACTTGTCAAGGGGGGAAGGGCTTTCATTGTTTTCATACAAAGAAAATTGTCCCCTTCTGTTATCTGTCTGGTCATACAACCAGACTCACATCTGAGAAGAGATGGCTTACACTAGGAAAAAGGGGCGGGGAGGGGAACTTTGCTTGTGAATATCTCATAAACCATAAAGGTTTGAGAGATAAGACTTATATCATTCTTCATGTTTTTTTAATGCCTACAAAATAAAATAAAGTTAAAACGAAGTATTACTATCCCTTTAACTCCATACTACTGCTTCTCATGCCTGATAACAGCAATTTAATTTGTCTTCTCCAAGTCTAGACCATTTTTTTTTTTGTCAGGAAAAAATTAATCAGACAAAAAAGTGACCGCTAAAAGAATATTTTTTTTCTGAAAATATCCTATAATATGATGGTAGATTGAAACACGCCCACTTTTAAAGTGATAGTAATGTCTACTTAAAAGTATTTGGTCGAGTCTTCTTTATATGAAAATTAAGAGATTGTGCTATATTTAAGTGCTTATTGTTGTGTAGTTCAAAAGTTATGCGCAGATAAAGATTCCCGCCCCTTTCTGGACGCCTCCCATGGATTCTCTATTCGTGTCATGCGAGTCGACGGCTGCAGCGAGTGATAAACTTCATCAGTTGATGAAGGAGGGCAGGATTTCTCTTTGCTTCCTGAAGTTTGTCCCTCGCTGCAGCCGTCCGGACCAAAGAGAGCTGAAGCAGTGACTTGCAAGAAAGGGGAGGGTGGTAGGGCTTTATCTCTGCATAACGTTTAACCCTTTGAGTTCCAGAGAGTTACACAAAGCATTGCACTGCAATGCGTTTACCACTCTGGCACTCAAGGGGTTAAGCTACACGAAATTAAGCACTTAAATATGGCGCAATCTCTTAGTTTAATGTAAAGAAGTCTCCGCCAAATACTTTTAAAGGGACAGTAATGTCTCATAAAAAATCTTCATGTTTTTTAGAGGTTAATAAAATGAATTATTTGCAGCAAATCCCTAGCTCTCAAACCGCTATGGTTTGAGAGATATTCACATTGAAAGTTTCCCTTTCCTGCTGTCAGCAGGAGATCCATGTTGGCTGATACAAGGAAGCTCTTGATCAGCCAAAATCGCTTTATTTAAAAAGAATTACTTAATTGGAATGGTCTACAAAGTGTGCTTGCAAACCAGGCACAATTTGTAGACCGCTTCAATGAAGTAATTCTTTTTAAATAACGCGGCTTCAGCTCTGCTGCAGAGCCACAGACTGGTCCCCGGACCGGGATTTCCTGCTGACAGCACAGCGTTGGAAATCATTTATTTTTTTTTAACCTCTACAAAACAAGGAGAATTTTTTATGGGACATTGATGTGCCTTTAAAGAGACAGTAATGCCCCCCCTAAAAAAATCCAGTTTTGTAGACTGAAAAAAAAAAAAAAAAAATATATATATATATATATATGCTCCAAACCCGATCTCTCAAACTGTTATGGTTTGAGAGATATAATGATTCAAAGTCCCCCCCTCCCTTTCTCCTGATGTCAGCTTTACAGCTGACAGCAGGAGAATCGAGTCGTATGACTCGAGGAGGCTCTGCAGCAGAGCCGAGATAGCTTTATCTATAAAGAATTCATTAATTGGAAACCTCTACAAAGTGTGTCTGGTTTGCAAGCACATTTTGTAGGCATTTCCAATGAATGAATTCTTTATAGATAAAGCGATCTCGGCTCTGCTGCAGAGCCACCTGCTGGTCCCCTGACCGGCATCTCCTGCTGTCAGCTAGATGCGGACGTCATGAGAAAGGGAGGGGGGGGGGGACTTTGGATCCTTATATCTCTCAAACCATAGAGGTGTGAGAGATCAGGTTTGGAGCATATTTATTTATTTTTGTAAAGTCTACAAAACTGGATAATTTTTTTGGGGGGCATTACTGTCCCTTTAAGTAAACATTGCTATCACTTTAAAACTGTTTCTTCCCTTTGAAGGAGATGGCGGATTTAGATGCAAAGAAATGACGTTAATATGTCTGGGAATTGATGGGCCGCAGCGTAAGAAATTTATAAGTTCTGATTACAGTATTTCAGTTATCACATCTTTTAGAGCATTTCGCCCTGTGTGTTACGAGTTGCCCAGAGAATTCCAGATTTATGTTAGGGGGTTCCCTGAAAATGCCTCACTGTGTGTTAGGGGTACTTTGAAGAATATAAATTAACCCCTTAAAGAGATAGTAATACTAAATTTTACGCTTATTTAAAATTGTAGGCATAAAAAAATGAAAAATGGTGTAAGGCTGATCTCTTAAAGAATGATAGAAGTCTTATCTCTCAAACCTTTATGGTTTGAGAGATATTCACAAGTAAAGTTTCCCCTCCTGCCCCTTTTACCTAGTGTAAGCCATCTCTTCTCAGATGTGGAATGCAGTCCATAGACCAGACAGATAACAGAAGGGGACAATCTTCTTCCTATGAGAACAATGAAAGCCCTGCCCCCCTTGACAAGTTTTTCAGGTTTTTCCCTTATCTTAATTAAAGATTGTCCCTCTCTGCAGTCTACCTGGGCACCTCCCTTCTGATCTGGCTGAGCAGTGTTACATCAGTAAAAGGGGCGGGAGGGGGATACTTTGTCATTGAATTACTCTTGTACTACAACTCTGACAGAACTGAAATAACACTCTCCAAAGCCCAAATACTATGATGATTAATTAGAGCTGCTTTTATTATGAAACATTACTATACCTTTAAACCTTTATGGTGTGAGACATATACCTCACTAAAGTTACCTCTTCCTGGCTGTTTGTACAAAGTCATCGCTCTAGCTGACAACTGCAGAATCCGGTCATTTGACCGGATGGAAGCTCTTCAGCACAGGGAAAAAACACGTGATCTAAACATTAATACTTCATTGGAACGGTTTACAAAGTGTGCCTGGTTTGCAAGCATGCTTTGTAGACCGTTCCAGTGAAGTATTAATGTTTAGATCGCGTGTTTCCGGCTCTGCTGTAGAGATTCCATACAGTCTAATGACCGGATTCTGCAGTTGTCCGCTAGAGCGATGACTTCGTTCAAACAGCCAAGAAGAGGAAACTTTAGAGAGGTATATGTCTCACGCCATAATGGTTTGAGAGATGAGCCTTACATTGTTTTTCATGCCTACAATATTAAATAAACATAAAATTAAGTATTTCTATCCCTTTAAGAACCTCTGTCGTAGAATATTACTGTGAAACTCTCAAATGCCTCCAGAAATGGGCTAATGGCTGTTTTACCCCACACAGGTGCCCTCGTACACAACCCTCACACCCCGGTGGATAGTACCAGTAAGTACAACTTCTTCACTGTGCCCACAAAAAGAGTAGAAATAAAAGATGGCGATAATCTGGGTCCATCACTTAAAGCGATAGCTAGCATTTATTATGATTAGTATAGTGTAGTTATACAGATAACTGTGAAGCAATTCTGGGGGTAAACCAACCTGCCCTATAGGGAACAGAAAACAATTCACATGGATTGACATGGGGCGTCTAACACCAGGTACGCTAATGAATGGGAAATTGGGGAAATTGTATTTTATTTGTCCCCATGGTGCAATTGGTTCGGTCCAGAATTGCTTCTCCTTTCTTTGCATACAACCCAATCTCCTAACCATTTCAGTGTGTGTGTGTGTGTGTGTGTGTGTGCGCGTGTGTGTGCGCGCGCGCACTGTGTTGTTTATCAAGATACCATGCACACCCCTCTGGGACTCAAAGGGTTCAAATAAAATCTGAAACAAATTATAAAATCTCACTTGACAAACAGTCAATAATTAACCCTTTGAGTGCCAGAGTACGCAACACATTATTTTGGCACTCAAAGGGTTAACTGGCACTCAAAGGGTTAAACAAAAAGTGCAAATATTAAAAAATGAAGGTTAACTCTTTGAATGCCTTTGGGGTGTGCATCGTATCACCTCTAGCACTCAAAGGGTTACGAAATATAATAATTGTTATATGAAATTTGATAGCAATGAACAGCCTGGCTTTGGGTCTAGTCTGCCATGCAGAGAAGTGCCCATAGCATTGTTCCCCTCTGGAGCTCAAAGCATAGGTTTAATTCCCTGTTTAACCCCTTAAGGTCCAGTGATGTCTCAGGACCGTCACTGCTGTTCTTGCCTAAAGGACCAGTGATGGTCCTGGCACATCAAGTATTTTTTTACTCACAGCGCTCATGCCGGACCGCTGTGAGTAGTAGCGGGGGCTGAAATTGATTGCTCCGAGACCTGAGCAGTCACTATCAGTCCCCCATTCGGCGTGCCCGCACACGTGATCAGTCACCTGTGCCTGCGCGTCAAACTTCCCTATGTGGTCCTGAAAGGGCAACACACCCTGGGATCGCTGGTCCTTAAAGGGGATCTCTCACCCCTATAAAAGTTAGGCTTAGTAGGTACCGTATATAGAGATAATGTTGAAAACGTTATTTCTTTATTTAAAAAAAAAAAAAAAAAAAAAAAAAAAACGCTATTTGGCCTAAAATTATTGCTTACAAAGTGCCCTGCACCCAACGTCCGCATACACTGGCCTTGTCACTCTGCCTCTGCTCCCTTCCCACTACCCAGCATCCTCTGATGACGGAGGCTTCTGTCTGTAAGCTGGAGCGATCTCATTGGCTAGATATCGATCTCTGCCAATGAGATCACTCCAGCTTACAGACAGAAAGCCTCCATCATCCGAAGAGGCTGGATAGAGGGAGAAAAGCGGTGGCAGAGTGGGAAATTGTGGCAAGAGTAGTGTATGCAGAAGTAGGGTGCAGGGCACTCTGTAAGCAATAATTTTAGCTCAAATAGCGTTTTATTTTTAAATTAACGTTTTCAACATTATCGCAATATACTGTACCTAATAAGCCTAACTTATATTGGTGTGAGAGATTCCTTTTAAGGGAGTTAATATTCAGGGCTTTGTCCTCTGCCTTAGGTTGGAGATGTCTCTGGCATACAAAGGGTCAAACATTATTCCCTGTTTTGAGCTATGTTTTAACTCTTTGAGTGCCAGATTGGTATGCAGTGTGTTGCAATATTAAATCATGTCGGCCTCCATGGACGTGATATCTTTTACTAATTAATAATTCACCCATCATGAGTCTGATGCAAGTTTCACCACTCTTGGGCATACAACGAGATTAAGGGACTGGCCCAGTGAGAACTCTGTGTTATAAATACCGTCTGACTCCATTATCTCTGCAGAGCGCAGCTGTAACAAACGGACCTCTGGGAGGCGAGTCCAACCTACTGACTAAAGTAACGCACCACACAGAGACTTTCCCAGTAACGGTAGATTCAGTGGATATGTTGCAAGCTCCTGCACGGAGTGCGAGGTGAGGAATGGGTTAATTTACCATAAGAGAATTCTCATTTTTTATGAAAAGGGTTATGTTATAAGGTTATTCCTGCTGAGTAATATAAGGATACTCCAGCTGCTGGCAGTTGCTTGATTCAAAAGTTAGAACTGTTCAGTGTGTGTCTACTTGATTAAGTTGTTTCCATCACATTCTATGGAGAACTGATGTCAGTGTCTCAGGTCACATAGAATACAAGTTGTTACAATCACATTCTATGGAGAACTGACGTTGGTGTCTCATCTCTCACATAAAATGTAATAGAATAGCTGTAAGAACCCATGGGAAACTGTAGGTGAATGTTCCGGACACCAGATGGAGCTGTTATATATAATAAACAGGGCTCAAAATTGCCACTAGCCAATGGCGAGTGAAAATTTAGCCCTGGCGAGTAGAAATTCAGCCCTGGCAGGTATGTTATGGCTTGCAGTGGCGAGTAACTTTTCAAGTCTGGCTAGTAGCAAAGGACTTCAAATTATAAGCCCTGTATATGTATGTGAAAAAAAATAAAAAAATAAAAAAAAATAATAAATATATATATATATATATATATATATATATATATATATATATATATATATATATATATATATATATATATATATATATATATATATATATTGTGACGGATAACCATACTCAAACTGAGTAGCTCTGCCCAAACTGTGCTTCCTTAGCCCAGGACAACACTCAGGAATTCCACCAGCCAGGAACCAGGATCATAGCTCCATTCACCCAGTCACTTAGACTCAGTGTAGGGTGAACACATTCTGGATACAGCACGCTTACCCCAAGCACCAGGCAACACCAGTGTAGTGCTAACACAAGAACTGATTTATTGTAGAACACACAGGGTTTATATACACACATAACGAGTGATCCACACAGATTAGAATAAAATAGGATACAGGTGACTGCAAACCACATATGGGAATATAATGGGGCCATTGGTGAAGGGGCACGTAATACAAAGAGGTACAAAGGGAACAATAAACAAGTTATACAATGGGAGCCTCCACGGGGGGGGGGGGGGCAAAGGACTGTAAACAACAAAATGCATTTCAGCATGATTACATCACACATAATCACCTTAACCAAATAATTATATGACCACACCAGACAAGAGCATGATAACACAATGTCCTGTTCCTGTGACAGCCCCCCCCCCCCATAGCTGGACAGTCTGTAGGGAGGAGGCTGGCCCCCAGGCCCCTCCAGGAGCCCAGGGCATGGAGGCTTCCGTGACACATATTTATATAAAATATAAACACACACTTTATACTGTAATAACTCTGGAAATACTTATCTCCCAGTAGTGGAAGTGCCCTTGTAATAGGAAGCAGGAAAATCCATACAATATGTGTTTGTTTTTTTTTCATGTTTTTCAGTGAAATAAGGGAAGTGGCCTTTAAAGCCCATGTAATATCTAGCAGATCAGTGTTCTTTGATTCCAGACGTAATTGTGAATTATGGGATCATTAATGTTTATTATGATAAAAAAAATACCGTATGTATTTTAGGGCATCGGGCAAGGTGGAAGCTGTAGTCCCAAACAGCCAGAGGTCCAAAAATGAACTACCCGTTTTGTAGGTCTTTTCCTACTGAGTACAGCGCTAGTACAGCCCCTGCTGTGAAATGCTTTATTCAATGGTTATTTCAGTTCGAACTGTCAGGACAACGGTAGTCAGAGGCTCACCTCTCCCATAGAATGCAATAGAAAATCCATATGGATACCGAGTGACACTGTCGCTAACACTTTAATATATCAAAAAAAAAAAACAGTTTGAAGTGTAATAACTTTGATACAAAGCATTTCCCAGCAGCACCCTTGTTTTAATCAACAGGAAAAAAACTAGAATCTACATTTTTTCATAATCTAATTTTACTTTTCTGTTTACCTATAGTTTCACCTAAATCTGCAAATGCATACTATCCATTTAAATATCCTGTGCTCGTTGCCAGCATTAGCTGTAATAATTGCTTTGGTGCAGGAGATCTGAAATCTTTCAGTAATATTCTTCCAACAAATGTTGTAGGCAGCCGCAAGTGGCCGTATTTAACCCTTAAAGGATCAGAGGGTTGTGCGATGCATTGTGTTACATACCCCTCTGGCCCTTAAAGGGATAGTAATACCTAATTTAAAGTTTATTTATTATTGTAGGCATTAAAAATAATAAGAACTATGTAAGTCTTATCTCTCAAACCTTTATGGTCTGAGAGATATTCGCAACTAAAGTTCCCTCGTCCTGTCTGTTTCAGTCAAGTCTACCATCTAGCTGACAGACTTGGATTCTGGTCCACAGACCGTCCGGCGGTTCTTCAGTAGAGCCAAGATCTTGATCTTTAAAAAGTACTACTTTATTGGAATGGTCTACAAAGTGTGCCTGGTTTGCAAGCACACTTTGTAGACCGTTCCAATTAAGTAGTTCTTTTTAAAGATTGCGATCTTGGCTCTACTGAAGAACCGCCGGACGGTCTGCGGACCAGCATCCAAGTCTGTCAGCTAGATGGTAGACTTGACTGAAACAGACAGGACGAGGGAACTTTATGGTTTGAGAGATATTTGCAACTAAAGGTTTGAGAGATAAGACTTACATAGTTCTTAATATTTTTTTAATGCCTACAATACTAAATAAACTATAAATTAGGTATTACTATCCCTTTAAAGCGTTAAAAAAAAAAATTGAGAAAACCTAATGGCACTGAGTGCAGAATGTTATCGTGAATTTGTTGCAAAGAGAATTGTTTTAACCCTCTGAGTGCCAGAGTAGTAAACAACGCATTGTGTTGGGTTACCTATAGCTCAGTTGGTTAATATGCCATCTGTATGACCTGCTGAGATGTCAGAGTTACAGGTTCAATGTTTAGCAGGGGCAACTCAGCCTCTCATACTTCCAAGGTCGATAAAACGAACAGCGTAGAGTTGGGTGACTGTTACAACACTTTATCGCCTGTCACCAGGAGATTATGTCCGAGGTCTTGTTCAAAGTGCTCTGACCCTCCTTGTGGAGAAAAACATTATATGAAAATAATTTTTGGTTATTATTATTTTTAAAGGGATAGTAATGTGTGAACATAAATGCAGCTTAGATTATTCTTCATAGTTTTTGGACCATGTAAAGCATTAATACAATTCTGTGCGAAGTGTATTTCAAGATTAACACCTAAAGGACCATTGCTGTGCCAGGACCATCACTGCGGTCCGGCACTTAAGGACCAGTGACGGTCCTGGTATGTCACGGAGTTCAGGGCTCCCGGAAACAAAAAGCCCCGTGGTCTTCAAGTGCCGGCCTCACGTGAGCGCCAGTCCTAAAGGGGTTAATTGAATTATAAATTGTGCCCCTCCCGCCCCTTTTACCTACGTAATCATCCAGATGGATCGCGATGAGGCACAATATTCTGAGAACACAAGGGAAAACTTGCCCTCCTTTGTCAAGGGGGGCAGGGTTTTCCTTATGATCACAGTAAGAAGATTGTCCCTTGATGTGAGCTGTCCGGTCAAGAGACCAGATTCCATATCTGAGGGGAGGGGCTTACACTAGGTAAAAGGGGCAGGAGGAGGATACTTTATCATTCAATTACTCTTGAACTACAAATCTGATAGTAATGAAATAACACTCTCCATGGCCCAAACACTATGAGGATTAATTGGAGCTGCTTTTATGTTCACACGTTACTGTCCTTTAAATACAGGTTGTAATTACATGATATTATGGGACTGAACTCTTGTTAGTTTTTTTGTACCTTTCAAGCCACATAAACAGCTCCTAATAACAGCCCATTACCCTGAATTGCGAAGAAATGTGTTGGGTACCGCTCTGGCACTCAAAGGGTTAAACTGAGCAGACAAACCTAATGGCCGCTATGAATAAAATCTGTTGAAGTCTGCCTCGAAGTCATACCTCCTCACAACAAACAACAGACTACAATAGTCCTGTAAGGGTCATTAGTGTGCATCAGATTGCAAAGTAAAACATTTAGCTGTGGATGACATCATATATCAAATACAAATCAAAGCAGTAAATATAAATAACAGACTGCTGTTTGAATGACACCTACCTAGGTACGTCCTTCTGATAAATTATTCTTCATATAGTTCCATTTTAACTGTTCAGAATAACCTACTGTGCGTTATGTACCCCGCTGGTGAACCTTGTTTTGTGCCTAATCTGAATGCATAACTACCAGATTTTTCAATCAAATTAGATATGTGTGTATTGGGAAAGGTGTATAAGGCTTGTCCTCTTTTGTATTTTTTCAGCCCTGTGATTCCTGAAAAACTGCCCAGGCCCAAATGTTTGCTCACCACGGAGCTGTGAACCCTACCTGGAACCTCCTGTCTTGTTTTGGGGTCCACTGGAGAAGAATTGGACTGATAAAGGCGCGTCTCTCTTTAGTGGAACATTTTCTGCAGAGCAGACCTTAGAACGTAATGTTTGGGGCTATTTCTGACCCTGTTTGAGAGACAGAAGCGGCACTCGCTTCTGGGTTGGAGGAAAGAAAGCAAATTTAGAGGATTTTATACACTGGAATTTTTCTACGAACTGGTCCCTCCGTCGTTTCTCAAGACGTCGTAACATTCCAATTTTAACAGAAGAAATGTATTTTTATGTTTATGGTTCTTAGATTCTGGACTGCCTTATTACGTTATTTACATAGTTACATAGTAAATTAGGTTGGAAAAAGACACAGGTCCGGCAAGTCCAACCTTTGCACTTCACTGATCCTATAGTTGTCAGCGGGTCATATACACAGTCAAAAGTGGAGAAATTCTGGGGCAAGTCAGTGGTTTGATGGGAGCCCCCAAAAATACAAATCTTCCCCTTGATATAAAGCAGAACTATCACCCCAAATAAAGTCTCTCCCCCCACCACTAATTAGTCATATAGTGATTAGTTTAGAAATAGTAGTATTAGCCAGCGTAAGTAGAGCGTTATTAAGAAATCCTGTTTCATCTGAGACTGACGTGCAGGCATCAGTGCAGAAATCTTGGCTTAGAGACATCTGTGCTGTCTGTCCCGGTCTCCTCTAGGAGGCGCTGCATTGTACCTTACGTAACGGGAAGGGACTGACAGCCCAGGCGCACTGATGCATTTAAAGCAAGATGAAGCAGGATTTCTTAATAACGCGGTACTTATGCTACATAATAGCGCTGTTTCTAAGCTTATCACTATATGACTAATTATTGAGGGGGGCTTTATTTGGGGTGATCTGCTTTAAATGGGGCTTTTAACCCCTTGAATGCTAGAGAGGTCTCCAAACCTTTGCAGTGCGTTAGGGACCTTTCAAGCTTCGAAGGGGTTAAAACCATCGGAATTATAATTTGGCCTCTGTGTGATGCGGATGGTTAGTACCAGAATTACACTTCACCAATCCAGTAGGGTGTTAGTGGGGCATATGCGCAAATGCAAAAGTGGGTTAATTTTGCAGCTAACTGCACCATGGGGACAAATACCATTTCCCACTGTTTTAAATGGATGAGTAAATGTTTCTTTTTATGCAAAAATACACATTGTAGGGCTTTTCTTGCTGAGTAAAATAAGGGAAGTCCCACTGATAGGAGATGTGTCTTCCCAGAATTGGTACAGTTTAAGCTTTTATTTTTTTTCACATTCAAGTTGCCCTCTGGTGTCCAGACAGTTCACTGACACATCAGATAATTATTCTGTAGCATTCTATGGGAGTCGGGAGTCACAGACTGCAGCTCTCCATAGAAAACAGTGACAGCTTTATCACTTGCTGACACTTTGAACAGTTGTAACTTATACATAAAAACCAGTGGGATTTGTCTTGTTTTACTCTTCAGGAAAACCCCTGTATACATATAGATTTTATTTAAAGGGATAGTAATGTCTCATGCTAATTTAACCCTTTGAGTGCTAGAGTGGTATGCAACGCATTGCTTTGCAATGCAATCTGTACCACTGGCACTCAAAGGGTTAAGCTTCTTTGATTCCTTATACTTTGTTAACAGCTCAGAGCACAATGACAACATTGTAATCTACCTCCTTCATGTGTAATTTTATTATAAAGTGTCCCCTCCCACCCTTTTTACTTACATCAAGCAATCCGATCATCGGACTGGACAGATCGCAACAAGGGACAATCTTCCTTCTGTCTGTATAAGGAAAACACTGCTCCCTTGATGAAGGAGAGTAGGTTGTTCCTTATACTGACAGAAGATTGTCCATCATCTCAATCTGTCCGGACCAGCTTTCTGATGAGAAGATGGACGTAAGTAAAAGTGGCGGAAGGGAAAACTTTATAATAAAATTACACATGAAGTAGATAGATTAGAACGTTGTCGTGCTTTGTGCTGGTAAAGTATAAGGAATCAAAGAAGCTTAACCCTTTAAGTGCCACCTCTGGCACTCAAAGGGTTAATTTAGCATGACCCATTACTATCCCTTAAAAAAAAAAAAAAAAATGTACTGCTTCTTTAATGGAATATGAAAACCAAACGATGAAATAGGTTGATATAACTTTAAATATCACTTCCTTAAAGCAGGCACACGTATAAAGGAATTATTCATATGTTACGTCCCTGAAATATAATCCTAAACTTGCTTTTTAATGCATGTGAACACTGTCCTACTCAGGGAATGCTTATTTAACCCTTTGAGTGCCAGAGGGATATCCAGCACTTTGTGTGATCCTTGTGTTGAGAAAGTTATTTAACCCTTTGAGTGCCAGAGACAAACCTAATGTATTGCAGTGCTATGCATTGGAGACCTTTCCGGTACTTAGAAGATTAATGGGTGATGATTGGTTCCCTGCTCTTGTATTCAGAAAGGCTGTTATCTGATCCCAGCCCATTTACACACATTCAGTGGAAGCCCTGGAGTCCTGGTAAAGGCAGGAGTATCTGCTCCCTCTGAGTATATGTAAGACTAGATTCTAGGCCTCAGAAAACAGAGAAGTGTTACAGATGCTAAATGGATTACGGGGTATTTTAAGTGTACATCACCCTAGTTCATTTTTAGGCGTAACATTCCTTTAACACCTTAAGGACCAATGAAGTGCCACAACCGTCATGGCTTTGCTGCACTTAAGGGCCAGTGACGGTCCTGGTACGTCACGGAATTCAGGGGTCCGTGCATGGCGGCACATTGCTCGGGACCCCTGAATCTAATGGGGGAAAAAAAGCACCCCGTGGTCCTTAACTGCCGGCCACAGTGTGCGCAGGCGGTACTTAAGAGGTTAACAATGCTTTTTGACCTCTCAAGGAGTCAAAATCCATTTGTATTTCTCCCCTTAAGGTTCAGATGGATTCCTCCACTCTTCTTTGTGTTTATGCCCCTATATTGGCTCCCGTTGATGGCTGGATTTCTGTCACTCTAAGAACAATGAAAGAAACAAAAAAACAGAATGGTTAAGGTATTTTTAGTGCTTTTAATGGATAAAATTGTCTCTTTAAATGTAGCCCTTTGCGTGTCAGAGCTGTGCGCCAAGGCATTGCAGTACACACCCTTCTGGCACTCGCTGGGCTCTGATGATTTTGTGTTCTGGGTTTTACTTTTCAATTATAAACATGATGCGGTTTTAACCCCTTAAACAAACACCTGATCCAGCGGGAGGCGGGCGCTAAGGATCACGCGTATTTTTTTTTTTTTTTTCCATCAAGATGAATTCTGGCATGGGAGAGCTAGGCTGCCATCCCAGAATTTCATGATGTGCCAGGATCGTCACCGGTCCCTAACGTCTGGACTGGCGTGTGATGGTCCTGGTACGTCACAAGTCACTAACCGTGAGTCCGTTTGTCTCTATTTCAAAGTTTTTTATATATATATATATATATATATATATATATATATATATATATATATATATATATATTTATATAAAAATATACCCAGTGCTTGATGCAGCATTAGTGAAAATTCTCTTACTTGTTGTTTTTTTTTTTTTGGTTGTTTTTTTTTTTTTTGTGTTTTTTTTGTTTTTTTTTTAGATGTATAATCTATTCTCACATATGGTCTGTGGGAGCAGACATTCCTGCTTTTTTCCCAGGGGTAATTGTTCACGATTGTCTGTAAATGAGCTAAGAGAACTGCCTTTCTGAATATGAGAACATTGGGCATTAATCACATAAAGTGAACTGACTTTAGCTTTTAACCCTTTGAATGCCAGAGGTGCACGCAATGCTTTGCGTACCCCTCTGTCACTCACAGGGTTAACTCTCCGTGCAAACAACGGGAAGTAGTTTACACATGCCCCCCCCCAGTTTGGGAATCCTTTGTTTTTATATATAAATCACTTAGTGACGATTTTACCCGTTTTACACGCCCCTCCACTGAGTCCTGTACGATAAAGCTGTGACTCCTGTAATCTGTGGGGATCAGTTATTTACACGCGATGTCCCAGAGCGCTGTGTGATTACTCACCAGCCCCCCCTTTGGGAATCCGGTCCGTGTGTTTTCATTCTACCTGTGTTGTGGAAATGAGCAACGTGTGGCTATCCAGCTATTGCAGGACTTAACCCCTTAACGATCCATGACGTACATGTACGTCATGAGGTTGCGGTCCCTAAAGGACCAAGGGACGTACATGTACATAATGGAATTCCGGGCTCCCCACGCGGCTCCACGCTGTTCTGGGAGTCCGGAATCGGATGGGTTAAAAAAAAAATGAAAATAAAATGCTCCGTGGTCCTTAAGTGACTGCCACGTACGGCTGGTCCTTAAGGGGTTAAATTCTAATCATACTGAGCATGATGGGAACTGTAGTTCAGCCAGAGAGTGTATCTGCTGTGGTGAATCAGTTCCACAATACAATGTATTCCCCAGTGCTGGCTTCTAGTTACTATACAGGGGAATCGCACTTGTAGTTACATTTCCATTATGAAACCACACAAGGCATCTGCTTCTAGTGCAAGGTTACAGTTAAAGAAGCTGTAATTATACAGATATATATATATATATATATATAAATAATATAATGAATAAGACCTATAATTTAACCCTTTTGGTGCCAAAGGGGTATGCAATGCATTGCAACATACGTCTCTGGCACTTAAAGGGTTAAAGAGGTGTAATTCTGATGCAACCCAACCGCACCATAGGCTTGACATGAAAATTTCGCAAATTCCCATTGGTTTAGATGAGACGCCAGAGGTGTCTCCAACACGTTGCAACGTGAGGGGTTAATATTGCACTGTAAGTGCATGGAAATGCTTTTATTTTCCTGATTGGTCAATAGGATCAACCCTTTGAGTGCCAGAGAGGATCCAACGCGATACATCACTGGCACTCAAAGGGTTAAATACATCTTACTTTACTGTGGGAAGTACGTGTTATTTTCTTTTTAAAATTGGGATATCCCTAGAACTTTTAACCTGTTGAGTGCCAGCGAGGTATTCATGCTGTGAATTAACCCTTTGAGTGCCAGAGACGTATCAACTCATTTCTGGCACTCGAGGGTTAATGGAATAGTATTGTTTCATATGGGAAAAATATATATATTGCAGAGTTTATCATGCTGATTAACACCTTGAGTGCCAGAGGGGTACGTAACACATTGCAGTGCTGGTGCATACCCCTCTGGCACTCAAAGGGCTAAAACAAGGGGTTGCTGTCTGCTGAGTGGAGTTTCATACAAAAGCTATTAACAGCTAAAACTAGCAATTTTTTTTTTTTTGGGGGGGTTTCCTCCCATGGCATGAAATGATATGATGGAGCTGTTGCTTTAACAGTCTACTGAACGGCTGTTACTTGTGATGGTAACCCTCCATAGATCACTCTCTCAACAGCGACACTAAAATGTCAGGCCTTAGATGTACTACACCCAAGAAATGCAAGTTTGAGCTGAAATGACATTTGAATAAAATATCTTACCAGCAGGAGTAAACATTTGTTCTATTCGGCAGGATAAAACCAGTTTGTCCATATTAGGCAATGCTTTCCATTTAACACATTGAATGCCAAAGGGCACATCCCTCTGGCACTAAAAGGGTTACAGAGCAAAGCTCCAAAATCTCCTGTAACTTCTATTAATCTTGTCTGAACCCCAGCGCAATCGCAGAGTCCTCATACAGAGAGGGACCGCCGTGTATGGCGGTGGCCTGGATAGACATTGACAGGTTCTGCCTTGGCCAGATCTGTTTTGTGTTGATCGTGCATGTGGTGGGAAAGGCTCTGGTCTTGCAGTAATATCCTACTGGACAGCAGAGCTGACAGTCTATAGTAAAGCATGAACATATCCACTTATTCTAATAATGTGCCGCTGCTCTGGCAGCAGGAGGTTAACCACTACACGCACAGTGCATTGCAGAGCGTTGGGCAGGGGGAGATACAATGGAGATAAATCAAGGAAAATGCTTAAAGTGATAGTAATGTTTCATAATAAAAGCAGCTCCAATTAATCGTCATAGTATTTGGGCCATGGAGAGTGTTATTTCAATACTGTCAGAGTTGTAGTTCAAGAGTAATTGAATGATTAATTATCCCCCTCCCGCCCCCTTTTATTGATGTAACACTGCTCACCTCAAAGCAGCAAGACTGTCCGGATGGATCACAGAGAGGGACAATCTTCAGTGATCATAAGGGAAAACCTGTCAAGGGGGCAGGGTTTTCCTTGTGATCACAGTAAGAAGATTGTCCCTTGCTGTGATCTGTCCGGTCAAGAGACCAGATTCCACATCTGAGGTGAGCAGTGTTACACTAGGTAAAAGGGGCGGGAGGGGGATACTTTATCATTCAATTACTCTTGTACTACAACTCTGACAGTATTGAAATAACACTCTCCATGGCCCAAATACTATGAAGATTAATCAGAGCTGCTGTTTTTGTGAAACATTACTATCACTTTAATAAATCTGACACAGAACTGTGCCCCAGTTACAGGCTTGTGGTGTGAATTACGTATTCTTTCCATTGTCATGCAGACTTTTTCTTTTCATACATTGCTCCTTAAGGGACATACGTGCAAAGACATCAGTAGAGCAATTTTGGGGTAAACCAACTGCATCATAGGGAACAAAGTAGGAAATTTATAAAATTGGAGTTAATGGAAAAGAAGAGTTAAAATGGCTGTAAGATTATCGCTGGTAGTTATAAAGGTATTAAGGACAGTTTAGGAGAACATAACGCTGTTGAGTACGTTTTTTATTTTTTTTATTTATATAAAATGGAGTACGAAAGTTTGTAAAAAGTGGTGCAGAGAATTTATAAATAAATGTCGCAAACCAGCTGCCCCATAGGGGACAAATAAAATGAAGGATTTTAACCCCGTGATTGCTAGAGTGGTTTCCACCACAATGCAGTGGAGTCTTCTCTGGCATTCAAGGGGTTCAAATCTTCGTGTACAAAAAAAAAACAAACACTTAAAATGATGGGAATGTTCATATGTCTGCCTCTTGTGGTGCACTTGGTATAGCCCAGAATTGCCATTTAACCCCATAACGACCCATGACGGTCCTTGACCATCATGGGTTGTTATACCCTTAAGGACCCACAACGATCCTGGACCGTCATGGAATTCTGGGCTCCCCACGTGGCTGCACATCGACCAGGGAGTCCGGAATTTGATTCCACAAAAAAAAAAAAAAAAATGCTACGTGGTCCTTAAGGGACCGCAAAGTGCATGCGCGGGCGGTCATTAAGGGGTTAAGTGTGCACGGCCTGTCCTTAAGGGGTTAATGATATTGCTCTGCTGAAGGCTCATTTTGTGTTACTAAAGTCTGAGTGGTTATGTCACCTTTATTTATTTATTTTTTTACATATTTGAAAACTTTGTTAAAAACTGCCTGTGTCATGTTAACTGAAAGTCCAGCAGATGTCCAGTGCAGGACAGTCACACTTTTATTTCTGGGGAAAGTGAAAGTCTCCTGGTGCAGCACAGAGCTTTAACCCTCAGAGTGCCGGAGAGGTATGACATTTCCATGTACAAAAACATCACTGGTACCAAAATTAGCATACGGTAACAAGGGTGAATATCATCTTAAAGGGATAGTAATACTTAAAATGTAAAAAATATATATTGTAGGGTTTACCCCCCTGAGTAAAACAAGGGCACTCCCACTGCTGAGAGAGATTTTATTAAAAAATTATAACAGCTCAGACCTGAATTTGTTAGGTGCAATATCACAGTGGCCTGAAAATTTACAGTGGCGCTGTTGTTACACCATCCTATGGACTGCTCTGGTTCGTAGACCATAAATCTCCATAGGATGGTGTAGCAACAGCGCCACTATAAATTTTCAGGCCACTGTGATATTGCACCTAAAAAATTTAAGTTTGAGCTGTTATAATTTTTTAATAAAATATCTTTCAGCAGTGGGAGGACCCTTGTTTTACTCGGGGGGATAAACCCTACAACATATATTGTTTTACATTTTAAGTATTACTATCCCTTTAACTGAATATTTGCTGGACTTTTGGCTAACATGACACATAGGCGGTTTTTAATGCAGTTTTCAAATATGCAGACTTGAATCCAGATGAAAGTTCCACTTTAAACCACCTTAAAGGGATAGTAATACCAGAGTCTTCTTTATATGTCTTTATTTTTAACACACAGCACTGTATTTCAGTACTTACAGTTTTGTACTTCAAGCCGAAAGGATCCCCCTCCCGCCCCTTTCCCTGTGTCACTCTGCCTCTCGTGCAAGTACGGATGGAGAGCAGCGAGGGACAATTTTCAGTAAGCAAAAGGAAAATCCTCCCCTCCTTCATCAAGGGGTCACGGTTTTCCTTATACTTACTGAGTGAAGATTGTCCCTCATTGCATCCTTCCGATCCCACAACCGGATTCCAGATCTAATGGGAGGCGGCCAGATGGAGTGGGAGGGGGATCCTTTCCAATTGAATAGGCTACATAACTGTAAGTATTGAGATATAGCGCTACGTGTTAAAAAAAAATATATAAAGTAGACTCCGACCTCAACTTTAATACAAGTATTACTGTCCCTTTAACCCATTATGGACAAGTGTTCCAGGGAAGTTACCTTCCCTTAAGGACCACTTTGATACTTTCCGAAGCACCGGTGCACGAGCTGTTACACGTACCAGCATGCCATGTTGGGGTCTAAGAGAGACCGATCAGTCTTGGAGAGTTCAATTTCAGACCCTGTTTTTACTGATATTGCTCCCGGAGGAACGCTGTAAGTAAAATGTACATGACGTGCTATGACTGTCACCGGTCCTCAAGTTAAAAACCACGTGACTGTCATAGCACGTCACGTGCTTCTTGAAGGGGGGACTATTACCTCTTATAGACGCGCACACACACTCAGATTCTCCGTAATTCAGGAGAGATCATCTTCAGTCAGTCCTGGATCGGTTTGGAAACACTGCCAGTAATTTTATATCTGATTCCTTGGACATGAAGTGCAGGACTGACTGGCAATATAACCTCTTACACAAAAGCAAAATGCGTAGGGGTCATTGCAGGCTAAGAGGGGGTTATTCTTGCATGGTGGTAGTTCTCCTTTAAAGGTATGGTAATGGCTAAAATAAAGTAGATCGCAGAGTCTTCATTCTGGTAAGCCTAACACGTTGTGCTAGTTGTAATAACTTACATTGTTATAGTTGTAAAGATATTCAATGTAAAAGGATCCCCCTCCCATCCCATCTGGCTCCCTCCCCTCGGAGCTGCCATCCGGTCGTGGGACGGGACGGACGCAGCAAGGGACAAACTTTAAGGGATAGTAATACTTCGTTTTATCGTTATTTTATACTTTGTAGGCATTAAAAAAACATGAAGAATGATATAAGTCTTATCTCTCAAACCTTTATGGTTTGAGAGATATTCACAAGCAAAGTTTCCCCTCCCGCCTCTTTTACCTAGTGTAAGTCATCTCTTCTCAGATGTGGAATCCAGTCCATAGACCAGACAGATAACAGCGGGGGCAATCTTCTTCCTATGAGAACAATGAAAGTCCTGCCCCCGTTGACAAGCTTTTCAGGTTTTTCCCTTATCTTAATTGAAGATTGTCCCTCCCTGCAGTCTACCTGGGCACCTCCCTTCTGCTCTGGCTGAGCAGTGTTACATCAGTAAAAGGGGACGGGAGGGGGATACTTTATCATTGAATGACTCTTGTACTACAACTCTGACAGTATTGAAATAACACTCTCCAAAGTCCAAATACTATGATGATTAATTAGAGCTGCTTTTATTATGAAACATTACTATGCCTTTAAGACAGTAAGTATAAGGAAACCCCCCCCCCCCCTTGATGAAGGAGGACAGGATTTCCTTTTGCTTACTGCAATTTGTCCCTCGCTGCTCTCCATCCGGTCCACGCAAAGATGAGTGACATTACCAGAAAGGGCAGAAGGGTGATCTTTTTACAAGAAATATCTTTAAAACCATAGCGATGTAAGTTATTACACTTGGTGCAATGTGTTATGCTTAACATGATGAAGATTCGTCGATCTGCTTTATTTTAGCCATTGCTGTCCCTTTAAAAAAAAATCAACCGGTTGATGTCAGTGATGAATCCTTTCCCTCTGTCATTGTTCCGCTCTAGTTATTAAACATACGACTTGATCAATACGCTCTATTGTTTGACAGATTTGTACAGGATTAACACAATTGCTAAATAAGCTCCAATACACGTCGAGATTCAAGATAAAGCACACAGTTGGTTATGAAACGATATGAATATATTTTAGTTATGTTTTTACCTGTAACACTAACGACTGTATTTTTTACTCTTTTGATATGTAAAGCTTTGCTGTAGATCAAAATGTAATTTATTTTTATTGAACTCGCACCGCTTCCCCCCCACCACCTATATTTTTCACTACATTTTCTAGCCCAAGTGCAATCTGTCAGTAGCGACACTGAAATGTATTCTGTGACTCTGGTTTGTAATGTATACGAATCGTTTGTGAATTTCTGTGTACTAGATCGACTCTGAAATCTACATAAAGAAAACATGGACTGTGTCTCTGCTGTTTGGTATTTTTTTAAAATGAATATTAACCCCTTAACGCATTGCTCCTCAAGGAATTACTATTATTATTCTTTCTTTATATAGCGCCAACTAATTCCGCAGCCCTGTACAATAGGGAATAAACATACAGAGATATTAAATAGTACAAATTGTACGTGGAGAACAGAAGGATCAGAGCCCCCTGCTGGTGAAAGCTTAGTTAAGAGGAAGGTAGGTTGTACACAAAAGGAGTAAGTGCTATTGGGTGTAAGTGCCTCCTGCCACATGAACTGCCGGTCTGTGAGTGGGAGAAAGAAGTGCTGTTGGGTGCAATGGTCCAGGGAAAGGGTGGTTCTTGGTGATAATGGTAATGGAGGCAGTTGATAGGCTTCCCTGAAGAGGTGAGTCTTCAGGGAGCATCTGAAGGCTGGGGGAGAGTCTGATTGGGCAGGGGAGGGAATTCCAGAACTCAGGTGCAGCACAAGAGAAGTCCTGTAGGAGGGAGTGGGAGAAGTCCTGTAGGCGGGAGTGGAAGAATGTGATAAGAGCTGTGGAGAGGAGAAGGTCGTGTGCAGAGCGAAGATGGCGAGTGGGATTGTATTTGGAAATGAGAGATGAAATTTAGGGGTGTGTGGTGTTACTGAAAGCACTATAAGTTAGCACCCGAAGTTTGAATTTAAAGCTATAGTAATGTCTCACAAAAAAGCAGCTTTGATTAATCTTCATAGTATTTGGGCCATGGAGAGTGTTATTTCAGTTCTGTCAGAGTTGTAATACAAGAGTAATTGACTGATAAAGTATTCCCCCTCCCTCCCCTTTTACCTAGTGTAAGCCCCTCCCCTCAGATGTGGAATCTGGTCACTTGACTGGACAGATCACAGAAAGGGACAATCTTCTTACTGTGATCATAAGGAAAACCCTGCCCCCTTGACAGGTTTTCCCTTATGATCACTGAAGATTGTCCCTCTCTGTGATCCATTCGGACAGTCTTGCTGCTCTGAGGTGAGCAGTGTTACATTAGTAAAAGTGGCGGGAGGGGGATACTTTATCATTCAGTTACTCTTGAACTACAACTCAGTTGAGGGTATGGCCTTGGGAAAAAGCCTAGGACCAGACAGATTTTCTTTATTACATTATAGACCATTTCTTCTATCTTTGCTTCCAAACGTAACTAAAATGTATAATGCAGTCTTAAAGGGTCAACCTTTTCCTTCTCAATTTTAGAAGCACATATAGTGGTAATTCCTAAAGCTAATAAAGATACTAAATTGTGTTCTAATTATAGACCAATTTCACTTTTAAATGTGGATTTAAAAATATTTTCTAAAATTCTAGCCACGAGATTAAAACCTTACTTACTAGATTTGATTCATCCAGATCAATGTGGATTTGTTCCTGGTCGTGAAGCTAGACATAATCTAGCTACATCAATTTCTCTTATCTATGCAGCTCAAAACACTAGTGTACCTACAAATGTTCTGTCAACAGATGCCGAAAAGGCTTCTGACAGGGTGAAATGGACTTATTTGGAAGAGGTTCTTTGGAATATCCTTCGGCCAATATCTTAGTAAATGGCACTCTTTCAGATTACTTTTATATAAGAAATGGCACACGTCAAGGATGTCCACTGTCCCCAATACTTTTTATTCTTTTTCTGGAGCCTTTTCTTCAACTTGTTAGACAGAATCCGGATATTGAGGGTATTACGGTGGGAAAAAAAATCAAGTTAGCAGCTTATGCTGATGATGTTTTACATTTTCTTTCTAAACCTTCATCTTCACTCCCTGCTTTGTTAGAGGTACTGAAGGAATATTCTCTCCTCTCTATGGCTCAAATTAATTGCTTAAAATCAGAAGTCCTTAATATTAATTTATCTCCAATAATAGTCTCTTCTGTTAAGAATAAATACCAATTTAAATGGTCTTCCTCTGCATTAAAATATCTGGGGATTCAAATATCATCAAATTCATCCTCTATTCCTGATCTCCATTTTACTCCTCTCATCACAGAAATTTCAAATAATCTTAAGTCATGGCAGACATTATTTATATCATGGCTTGGGAGGATTAATTTGATTAAGATGATGGTTTTACCCAAAGTTCTTTATATTTTAAATGCACTCACCATACCTAGTCCTAAACATTATATTGATTTAATTCAGGAATTATCCTCCTCTTTTATTCGGGCTCATAAACATCCTAAAGTTAGTTTATCTACTCTTTCAGAAAGAGTTGAAAGGAGAGGACATACAACACCCAAGAGATGGACAGTGACATTAATTAATTGTTACGACTAAGAGGAGACCTTATCACATTGTACAAGTATATGAGAGGTCAATATAAGGATCTCTGCTATGAGCTCTTTATTCCAAGGCCTGATCAGGTGACCAGGGGACACCCCTTGAGATTAGAGGAAAGGAGGTTTAAACTTCAGCAGAGGAAGGGGTTTTTTTACGGTAAGGTCTGTTAAATTATGGAATTCATTGCCCAAGGAGGTGGTTATGGCAGATACAATGGATACATTTAAGAGAATATTAGATACATTTCTTTCAAAGGGGAACATACAGAGTTATACTGTTTATTAGTAGGCAGATCAGGAAGGTCTGATAAAGACTAACTTATTTGGTAGCAGGAAAGCTATAAAATTCTCATTTACTGGGGTATGAGGAGAAGGTTGAACTTGATGGACTTGTGTCTTTATTAAACCTAATTTCCTATGTTTGGGACCAATAGATCCTCTCCAATTACTGTGGGCTTCATCTAAGGAACGTTTTAGAGATTTGAGAGCTCATATAATATTGGGACACATTTTAAATGTTTGGCACTCAGTAAATGCAATGTATCAATTCGCTCCTATCCCATCTCCTCTTAAGTCTATAGTAGGAAACCCTGATTTTCCAGATGGCTTATATAATGTTCAGTATATGAAATGGAAACTTAACAGACTAGATAATCTACGCTCTTTATCCTAAAATTCAGAATTCATCTCTGTAGATTGTCTCAGACATCTTCTCAGTCCTAAAGTGACCTCTGAGTGGAATGTTTCCTGTGTAATACATTGGTTTTTATCGGAAAAAAGAAAAGGTGACCCTGATCGAGACTTTACTATATTTGAGAGTAAAATACGCAATTTTTCTACTAATCTTCGACCATTGTCCTTTTGCTATTCCTTATTACACTCTGCACAGCCATTAAGTAAACCTTTTTTTCTAATAATAATATGATTATTATTTAAATTATAACCCAATTGGATATATTATTTTGTTGTATATGTATTGCTACACATTTATTGTTATAATATCAGTCGTATATATATTATTTATATCTTAATAAACTTGTTTTTATTTTAAAACTAAAAAAAAAAAAAAAAAAACTGCAGCAAGGCTGTCTGCTCTACTTTAACCTCTTAAGGACTGACGTGCACACTTGGGAACCACGTGGCTTTTTTTAAGTTCCGGTTCAGGGCTTCCGGAGCGGCGTGCAGCCACGCCGGAAGCCCTGAACTCCATGCCGTGCCAGGACCGTCACTGGTCCTTAAGTGCCGGACCGCTTTGATGGTCCTAGCATGTCAATGGTCCTTAAGGGGTTAAACAGTAGAGGTGGCAGGGCCGCATTATAGTAATGAATCGCATAATCCAGCTTATGACTTGGATAAATCAATAGGAAAGAAATTGCTAACAGTTGAGAAGCTGTTTAGTTTAAAGGGATAGTAATATTTGAAAATAATTTTATTTGATACTGTAGTCCTTAAAAAACATGAAAAATGATATAAGTCTTATCTCCCAAACCTTTATGGTTTGGGAGATATTAGCAAGTAAAGTTAAGTAAAGTTCCCTTTTCCTGGCTGTTTTAGCCAAGTCTGCCATCTAGTGGACAGATTGGGAATCTGGTCCACAGATCAACCGGCAGCTCTTTAGCAGAGCCGAGATCACGATCTTTAAAAAGAACTACTTAATTGGAACTGCCTGGCTTGCAAGCACACTCTGTAGACCATTCCAATGAAGAAATTATTTTTAAAGATTGTGATCTCGGCGTAACTATAGGGGTCGCACCTGCGACCGGGCCCGTGGACTCCAGGGATCCGGCCTCCCCCTGCGACCCCTCTGCCTGGCGCCCACAATCTTCCTCCGGCGCTGTAGTAACGCAGAGCTCTAGGAGATGACATCATTCGCATTACTAAGAGGACCGCGCGGGAGCTCCAGGTAGGAGGTAGGGGCTTTGTGGAGATTGACCCCCTCCACAATGCCCCTCAATGTGGTCGTGGGGAGGGCCCATGGCACCTCTTGCACCAGTGCCCGGAGGCTTCTAGTTACGCCTCTGAGCATTCAACTGACCAAACGAGGAGATGAAGGGGACGGACAAAGCAAACACTGAGATGCCGGCTCTGCAAGATGCCTGCGCTGTTCCCTGCTGCCTGTCTGCTGAAAAGGTTCTATTTTTCTTTAATGCAACAATTATACTTGAACATAAGCCTATGTCTATGAATATTGTTAATGTAATGATGATTTGGGGCTCTATATTAATCATATGAAAGTTCTGCTTTAAATCAACAGCAACTTGGTTTGAAACACAATTGCACTTATGACCCTCAACAGTCTCTTACCTGAGTCACTCTAAATATATGCAGCCTTACCCCACGATCTAGTAGGCAGGGTACCTGCTACCTCCATGTAACCATCCTTTTCTTTTCAGATTGTGATGTTGAGAAAGACACACACACTTTTATAATTAGCAAATGTTCCATATATTGTAGAGACCAAAAAACATATCCATTTGTACAAATATAATATAATCTTCTGTTGCGCTAAAGGGATACAATTACTTAAATTTTACTATCCCTCATCTTGTAGCCCTTAAAAAACTAAATTAAATGAGCCCAGCGGCATCTCTCAAACCTTTATGGTTTGAGAGATATCCGCTTTCAAAGTTCCCTCTCCCCTGACGTCGGCGTTCTAGCTGACAGCAGGGGAATCCGGTCCCTGAGCAAGTGGAGGCTCTTCAGCAGAGCAGAGATCATGTTGTTGTTATGGAAGAAGAAATCCTTCACTGAAATGGTCTTCTACGTGTGCTTGGTTTGCAAACACATGTAGAAGACCATTTCAGTGAAGGATTTCTTCTTCCATAATGCGATCTTGGCTCTGCTGAAGAGCCTCTGCCGGTCCTGGGACCAGATTCCCCTGCTGTCAGCTTGAACACTGAAAGTGGATATCTCTCAAACCATAAAGGTTTGAGAGATGCCGCTGGGCTCATTTAATTCAGTTTTTAAGGGCTACAAGATGGGGGATAGGTAAAATTGAAAGGGATAGTAATGTCAGAAAAAAAGTATTAACTAAATGGTTTGTACAATTAAAAGAGAGTACTTGCACTTATTTGTATCTCTCAAAACGTTATGGTTTGAGAGATATAGGAAAATAAAGTTCTCTGGTCCCTCCCCTTTCTGTTTGACAAGCTGTAAAGCTGTCAGAAGCAGATTCTGGTTGCTTGACCAGATGTGGCTCTTCAGCAGCGCCGATATAACGATATCTAAAGATAAAGACTTAATTTCTAATGGTCTACAAAGTGTTCCTGGCTTGCAAGCACACTTTGTAGACCGTTCCAATTAAGTATTTATTTCTAAATAGTGTGATTTCAGCTCTGCTGAAGAGCCTCTGTCTGGTCAGATGACTGGAATCTGCAGCTGTCAGCTAGATGGCAGACTTGAGTAAAACAGCCAGGAAAAGGTAACTTTAGCAAGTTATATCTCTCAAACCATAAAGGCCTGAGAGATGAGACTTACATAGATGTTAATCTTTTTTTAATGTCTACAATATTACATCAACTTAAAATTAACCATTACTATCCCTTTAAGTAATACTATCCCTTTAGAATACATAATTCTATTAATTGAAAGCTGCACTTAATAAACTATCAGCAGTATGTAAAATGCAACACTGTAAATGTTAGAACTTATTTTTTCAGTATTTATGAAAAATATCACTGAATCGGTACATCATTTATATCTTCTATTTGTCACCCAAAAAGGCCCCTTGTACTCATAGGGGATTTCTCTTTGTTAAATATGGTGTGTATTTGCCCTAGTTTGAGAGAAATTAGACATATAAAAGTGTATATTTATGTATAGTAGGGCTTTTCCTGTTCAGTAAAACGCTCCTCGGTCAATCGCACCTTGATGGAATAGGCTAAGACAAAGATAGAGCCTGCATGCTTTTCTATGAGGGCAACTGAAATATAGTCCGTGTGGTTGTTTTTTTGTGACGTTTCACAACCCCGGTTGGATTATCGGGTGTCCTTCCTGGTCATGGATGGGTGTCCCGTGTTAAATAATGATATACAGGATTAGTACAATGCACAGACTGACAGACACACAGTGGATATACCATATAGGAGATTTGTATAGGATATTTGTCTAGATGTATAGGATACTTTACATTGTATATTAGATCGAATAGTAAGGGATAAATATCATACATTTTGAACTGATTTTTAATAAAAAAAAATTGAAGCTTGTGATAGTATATCAAAATTGTGGTGTCTTGATTTGAAACAGGTCATTTAAAATAATGTGTCTTAAAGTGGATGTGTCACCTATGCACAACATTCCATAAATAGGTGATACATCCAATACCATCAAAACGTTATTTATTTATTTGTTTTCAAGTTCCATTTCGTTAAAAATTAACTTACAAAAGTCTGTGTTGCAGCCACTTCTGGGTGACTGCGGTTACAGAGCTCCTCCTCTGGTCTCCTCCTTCCTCCGATGACGGAGGCTTCTGTCTGTAAGATGGATCTCATTGGCTAGATACTGATCTCTGCCAATGAGAGCGCTCCAGCTTACTGACAGAAGCCTCCGTCATCGGAGGAGAGCAGAGGCAGAACGTTGGGCTGTAGTCTATACGGAAGTGGCTGCAACCCAGACGTTTGTAAGTTAGATTTAATCGAAATGGAACTTGAAAATAAAAAATAAATAACATTTTCATGGTATTTGATGTGTCACCTAACTATTTATGGCATGTTGTGCATAGGGGACACATACACTAAAGGTGTGTGTGTATATATATATATATATATATATATATATATATATATATATATATATATATATATATATATGTAATTCATCTCTGATACTAGACGATTTATATTGGCACCTAAAAAATTCCACTTTTTCACTGCTGGGATTTGCTTCAGTCGAATGTTAGTGAAGCGCAAAACTGCACAGTGGCTTTTTTTTTCCGTTTGTTTTTTGACTTGTAGCAACAGTGTCCCAAGGCAATGCAGGTACTGCACACGGTAAACCTGGTCTTTAACCCTTTAATGACCCTTGACGGTCCTGGTACGTCATGGGTAAAAGTGACTGAACGACCCATGACATACCAGGACCGTCATGGATTTCAGGGCTCCCCATGCGGCTGCACGCCGTTCGGGGAGCCCTGAATCGGATCGTAAAAATAAATAAATAAATAAAAAAAATATTGCAATGTGTTGCGTGCCCCTCTGACATTCAAAGGGTTAACAGCTACCAACCGGGCAGGTTTTCAGGATATCCTTGCCGGAACACAGGTCGGTTAGTCAGCGGCTTGGTGATTTTAATTTATCCACCTGTCTTCCAGCAGAGAGATCCCGAAAACATTCACTGTCAGCAGCTCCCAAGGACCAGGGTTGACTACAAATGACCGAAAATATACACTACCGGTCAAAAGTTTTAGAAAACCCCCATCCTTCTAGTTGTGATTGAAATTTACGCAGTTTAATGTCTTAATGTACTCTGAAAATAAAGCACAGAACAAATAAACAATTGGACATTAAAAATAAATCATGGAATTGTTTTCCTTAACCCCTTAGCGTCCGGTGACGTACCCGGACCGTCACGCTGGTCCGGCACTTAAGGACCAGTGACGGTCCTGGTACGTCATGTAGTATTACTCACCGCGCTCCTGTAGGAGAGCGGTGAGTAATACCGGGGACTGAATTTGTTCGCTCCAAGACCGGAGAGATCTCTTTCAGTCCCTCAGTTCGGAGTGCCGCCCCACGTGATCAGTCACGTGTGGCGGCACGCCGAAATTCTCTATCGGGTCCTTAAAGGACCACACACCCCGCGACCGCTGTTCGTTAAGGGTTTAACAAAACGTAATCTAAATTTTTGACTTCTCAAAGCTGCCACCTTTTGCAGGTATAACAACCGAACACACACGTGACTTTCTTTCCACAACGGAATTCTAATATCGTTCTGAGAGTTTTTCCCAACACTGCTGCAGAAGTTCCCACTAATGTGTTGCACTTGTAGGCGGCTTTGCTTTCACCCTTCACCAACAACTGGAAAAATGGGGGTGTTCTAAAACTTTTGACCGGTAGTGTACTTTTTCTCATAAGTGATCGCTTTATGTACGTATTTTCTTAAGTTCTATCTTCCGGTATATACTTGTACATGACAGGATTTTTCAGTATATCAAGACTTTCTAAAGATCCCAGGAGAGGACTGAAACGATCTGCACACGGAGAGTGTTGATTTATGTACAAAAATGATTCCTTCTGCCACCCGGTCCCACTCTGGTCCTCAAAGGATTAACCTTTTGAGTGCCAGGAAGGTATCCAAAGCTAGTTGGCTACTTTTCTGGCACTCAAATGGTTAATACAAAGACTGCACCACAGACTATAAGCTACAACCTGTCTGATCCTTATCTACATTACTGTGAAAACTGTTCTAATAGAGCGAATTCTGCAAAAATAAACAAACACCTACTTCTGAGTGGGTACAACTTTCCTAAAACTCCACCCAGTGACGGGGGATGAATAATCGGCAAACACACCACTGAGTCAGAACTTGTGTGGAGAGTGATTAACCAACATTGGTCCTCTATGGGTTAAAAAGTACCAACCAGGAAAGAATGGGAGGTGCAGGAAGGGCTGGGGAGGAAGAAAGTCATTTCATCATGAAAACTTCGGATTTCACAGATAAACATCTTATTGTACAAATCATTCACATTGGGGCTGAGGAGATCATAAATACTGAACAGACGTCAGAGCATGGGGGACATGCAGTAAGGTGTGATAAAGCAGAGATATTTTCCCCAGTGTTATCACTTCTCCAGTTCCTCCAGTGTGTTATCACTTCTCCAGTTATCACTTCTCCAGTTCCTATGTTATACTACAGACCCTACGCACTAAGATCTCTCCAATTTTGGACATCTTTGTGCATAGGCTCTATAGAATAACATAGAAATTAGAGAAGTGATATCACTGGTGAAATCTTCCCCACTTTATCACCTCTTAGTATATAAAACCCCGCAATTCACAGGCCCATTCAAGATCACTGTGGTTCGGTCTGTTGAGGTCAAACACAGCGATCAGGAGGATTATGCATTAAGGTGTGATAAAGAGGTGATAAAGAGGTGATAAAGTGGAGATGACTTCTCCAGTGATATCACTTCTCCAGTTCCTATGTTATTCTATGGAGCCTATTCACTAAGATTTTTAAATTTAGAGAAACCTTAGTGAATAGACTCCATAGAAAACAACCCCTATTTAACTTATGACCCCAAAATACCACATTACATTACTGACATTACTGTCCCTCTAATGAGGATACCACTTAGTTGTCACTTAGATGTTATTTGGCAAGTCTACACACGTGACTCATGACGTGTACCGCCTAGCCAAATGAGAGACTGAATCTGACTGCTCTGGCCTTGCAGCCATCAGTTAAAGGGATAGTAATGGTTAATTTTAAAATTATTTAATATTGTAGGCATTAAAACAAAAATTACATCGATGTAAGTCTCATCTCTCAGACCTTTCTAGTTTGAGAGATATAACTGGCTAAAGTTCCCTCCTCCAGGCTGTTTCAGACAAGTCAGCACTGTAGCCGACAGCAGCAGATTCCGGTCATTTGACCGGCGGCAGCTCGTCAGCGGAGCCGAAATCGCACTATTTAGTGGGCTTGCAAACCAGGTACACTTTGTAGGCTGTTTCAATTAAGTACTTATTTATAAATAGCGCGATTTTGGCTCTGCTGAAGAGCCGCCAGCTGGTCCTGGGACTGGAATCTCCTGCTGTCCACTAGATGGCAGACTTCTCTGAAACAGCATGGAGGGGGAACTTTAGTCTGTTATCTCCCTTAAATCATAAAGGTTTGAGAGTAGGACTTATATCAATGTAATTCTTTTTTTTAATGCCTACAATATTAAATAAACTTAAAATTAAACATTACTATCTCTTTAACCCCTTAGAGACTGGCCGCGTGTGCGCCCGGCTAGGATTTTTTTTTTTTCTGCCAAAGTAACCTGTTGTCCCTGAACGGCGTGCAGCCGCGCGGGGACCTGGACTTCCGGGATGTACATTTACGTCCTCTGTCACTAAGTGACAGTTTCTGCAGGACGTACATGTACGTCCATTGTCAGGAAGGGGTTAAGAGGCTCCCGTACTGCTCGCACAGAGTGCAGTGAACACAAAACCCATGACATGGCAGGACCGTCACCAGTCGTTAAGGGGTTAAAGAAACTTGCAGCAGGGAGCCATTTTATAAAAAAGTAAAATGTACCCCAGTAACACAATGGAAGAGGATGAAAAAAGACCGGTGACCATCGAGTCCGGACTCCGCCATATCGGAACAAGCGAAAAATCGCTAATGAATTGATTTCCAGTTAACCACTTAATGACCAGAGGGGTGGGCAACGCATTAAGACTTTTGCACAGTACTGTATATATAACTGATATGGTTTGTAAACCTCTTATATGTTAACCCCTTAAAGGGATAGTAATACTTCGTTTTAACTTTATTTTATTTTGTAGGCATTAAAAAAACATGAAGAATGATATAAGTCTTATCTCTCAAACCTTTATGGTTTAAGAGATATTCACAAGCAAAGTGTCCCCCTCCCGCCCCTTTTACTGATGTAACACTGCTCAGCCAGATCAGAAGGGAGCTGCCCAGGTAGACTGCAGAGAGGGACAATCTTCAATTAAGATAACAGAAAAACCTGAAAAGCTTGTCAAGGGGGGCAGGGCTTTCATTGTTCTCATAGGAAGAAGATTGTCCCCTTCTGTTATCTGTCTGGTCTATGGACTGGATTCCACATCTGAGAAGAGATGGCTTACACTAGGTAAAAGGGGCGGGAGGGGAAACTTTGCTTGTGAATATCTCTCAAACCATAAAGGTTTGAGAGATAAGACTTATATCATTCTTCATGTTTTTTTAATGCCTACAAAATAAAATAAAGTTAAAACGAAGTATTACTATCCCTTTAAGGACCCATGACGTGCCAGGACCGTCACTGTAGGTTGGCACTTAAGGACTAGTGACGATCTTGGCACGTCACCCCTGAACCCTTTGGGCAAATAAAAAAGAAAAAATGCACCATGGTCCTTATCTGCACAGCTTCTCATTAAAGTGATAGTAATGTCTATGTAAGATTATTTACCAGAGTCTTCTGTATAGTAAAAGGAACATATTGCGCTATGTGTAAGCTCTTACTTCTTTGTAGATCAAAAGTTATGAAGCACTGACGATCCACCAACCCTTCTCCCCACGTCACTCTGAATCTGCAGTCTGGTCAGGACGGCTGCAGAGAGGGACAAACTTCAGTAAGCAAAGGGAAATCCTGTCCTCCTTCAGCAAGGGAACCAGGATTTCCCTTATACTTACTGACTGAAGATTGTCCCTCGCTGCAGCCGTTGAGTTGCACAACCTGATCTCAGATTCCGTGGGAGGCGGCCAGAAAGGGGCGGGGGATCTTCAGTGCTTCATAACGTTTGAACTACGAAGTAGTAAGCGCTTAGACCAGCGGCTCTCAAGCTTTTTTTTGCTCAAGGCACACCTAACATGCAGTCTGGCATTTTTGGGGCACCCCTATCATTTTTGTCATTTGTTAAGGGTGTAATGAAGGTTACAAATACGTAAATATAGAGTTATTGTAAGACCTCACAACTAAAATAAACATATTGTGCATAGTAATAGCCTTAAATACACAGCTGGAAATCTAAATTCACATTTTTGTCAAAGCATTGTAGACAGAATGAGGCACTCTAAGTGGATGTCTGTGGCACACCAAAGTGCCATGGCATCCTAGCTGAGAAACACTGGCTTAGACATAGCGCAATATGTTCCTTTTACTATACAGAAGACTCGGGCAACTAATTTTACATAGACAAACATCCTAGCGAATTATTATATAGGATATCCAGTGTCTTGCAGCTTTTGGTCTGCTTATTTCCCCTCTGCTGTTTTAACCCCTTAAGGACCAGATAAAGAATTTTAACGTGGAGGCCCACATGACTGATCACATGTGCTGGAACGCCAAATGGGGGACTGATCGTGATCGCTCCAGTCTTAGAGCGCTGTGAGTAAAAAGTACGTGACATGGCAGTCTGTCACTGGTCCTTAACGGAAAAATAGTAGAGATGGTCCTGACACGTCACTGGACGTTAAGGGGTTAAACAACAGTGTATCTTCCTCCCTGTTTGTTCTTTCCCTATTGTAACCTGTGCTTAAACATTGAGCTTTCCACTGTACTTTAACCCTTTGAGTGCCAGAGGGGTAAGCAAAGCATTGCAAAGCAATGAGGTGTGTACCTCTCTGACACTCAAAGGGTTAAGCATATTACCACAGAACACTGAGTTTTGCCCTGTACATTAACCCTTTGAGTGCCACAAGGGTACGCTTTACAATCCGGCGTGTACCCCTCTGGCACTGAAAGGGTTAAACAGCAGTGCCTTTATTGGTGTGCGGCAGATTGACCAGGCGCTTCACTACTCACCCTTGCTTTGTCAGTTTATCTCCTCTGTATCGGAGTTACTGACGCGGCTCCTATTTACCGGATCACGTCATCCGGCTCTTGAGGCTTTGCCCACACTTTCCCTTCCTCCCGGCCAGCTCGTTACAGCTCTGCGCCCGCGCGAGCGGGTCTGGATATGTTGGCAGGTCTGATGGGCTTTGCTTGGCAAGTCAATTTGTATTATTTACGCCTTCCAGTGGCTCATTGTGCATTTGTGCAGATTGTACTGCGCATGACGGCTTCTGACAAACTACATTAGCAAATTATTAAGTAGGATAACTGTAGGAGGATAGCCCTCCCACCCCTTCTAGCCGCATCACTGATCCTCTCTGTCTGGACCGGATGGATGCGGCGAGGGACAAACTTCACTCAGTAGGTATAAGAAAAACCCTGTTCCCTTGATGAAAGAGGACAGGATTTTCCTTTTCTTACTGAAGATTGTCCCTCGCCGCAGCCGTCCAGACCAGACCAGACCAGACTGGACTGCAGCAGTGACGTGGACAGAAGGGACGGGAGGATTATCCTTCTACAGTTAATATCTTATGAACTACAGAAATATAAGTTGTTTAAAATAGTTCAATATGTTAGTTTTATTATAAAGAAGACTCAGCGATCTAGTTTTTTTTTTTTTCAAACATTACAGTCCCTTTAAACCAATGGCACATTTTATTTCTTCCTTACGATACAGATGGTTTGTCTGAGGTTGAACCGTTTTGAGCTTCGTTAATATGGCGTTTAGACTGGTAATTCTGTCTGTTCTGTCCTCTCTCCATTCTAGCCCAGTTTTAGCTGCCAGACTGATATCCCACAGGGCACAGAAAGCGGTTTTCCACCTATGATCAGGAAGAAGTCTTGATCGTCTCCTTGCGTCGTGTCCTGACCGTCCTTTGATTCCTCTGTGTCTACATCCCCCGCACTGGAGAAAAGATCGTTCTCGCATCCAGACAGAAGGTGCTGCTTGTCTGTTTGATCGTTTGTGGAGAAAGTGCAAGAACAAAACACTGGAGTGGACGGGAACGGCTTGAATGTTTTCATCTCTATAGCATCCGATTCAGAGATATGGGACACTTTGTTTTTGCCCCAAGTGCGTAAAGATTTGTCTTTAGACGGTCCCCCCTCTCGCTGTCCTCTGTAACCCACACAGTGATGAATCTCTTGCTGAGATATCCTGAGGTCTGGCTGGGATTCGCCGCTCAGCCCGATCACACAGTGGTACATCTTTGCGCACTGGCTGTTCTCCTTTCCTGTCGATACTTTCTTCCAGGATCGTGAGCTGAAATGGAATCTCCAGACGTTGCTCGTGGGACTGCGAGACGGTAATCCTCCCCCGACTATCCACAGACAGCCATGGTGGATCAGCGAGGCGTGGCCTACTAACTTAGGAGGGCCAGAACTGGAATGAAACAGATATGAATTAATACCTTGAAAGGCTGCTTAACAATACCGGCCTCTAATCACACGCTCCCTTACTAAACCGGCCTCTAATCACAGAATGCAAAAACTTCGGTGAACTCTATTCAGTGGCTTCTTTCCTTTGCAATGTGTTGGGTACCCCTCTGGCACTCAAAGGGTTAAGTATACCACTGTCTAATCCCAGGCCCAAAAAAATCAACCGGCTTCTAATTATAAACAACAAATCAATGCCAGCCTCTACTCACAAGCTACAAGTCTACCCTGACCTTTAATAACAAACTATGCATTTACACCGGCCTCTACTAACAGGCTGCAATGCTACACTGGCTACAAACTAGACCTCCTCTAATCACAAACTACATATCAATACCAGCCTCTAATCACAAGCTGCAAGTCTTCACTGATGTTTAATGACAAACTACAAATTTATACCGGCCCTTAAGCAAGGCTACAAAACTAGACCTCTAATCACTGCCTACAAATCTACACCAGCCTCTAATCACAGGGCTGGTGCAAGGTTTTTTGCCACCCTAGGCAAAACTTCATTTTTCTGCCCCTTGGCACCACCCCTTGTGCCCTGCCCCTTTTGCCCCACCCCCTGTATGTAAAGTGTCAGTTTGTCTGTGTTTTCCCTATATGTGTATAAGTGTGTCATTGCATACATTCCTTATATGTGTATAAGTGTGTCAATGTGTATGAATCTCTGTAGGGGTATCAGTGTGTGCACATACCTCCCAAGTGTCCCTCTTTGAAACCCAAATCCCTCTGTCCCCTTTTCCTACCCTGGTGTCCCTGTGTTTAGGAGATCAGACTGTGTGGTGTGTATATAAGTATATCACCCTGGTGTCCCTGTGTTTAGGAGATCAGACTGTGTGGTGTGTATATAAGTGCATCACCCTGGTGTCCCTGTGTTTAGGAGATCAGACTGTGTGGTGTGTATATAAGTGCATCACCCTGGTGTCCCTGTGTTTAGGAGATCAGATTGTGTGGTGTGTATAGAAGTGTATCACCCTGGTGTCCCTGTGTTTAGGAGATCAGACTGTGTGGTGTATACATAAGTGTATCACCCTGGTGTGCCTGTGTTTAGGAGATCAGACTGTGTGGTGTGTATATAAGTGTATCACCCTGGTGTCCCTGTGTTTAGGAGATCAGACTGTGTGGTGTGTATATAAGTGTATCACCCTGACGTCCCTGTGTTTAGGAGATCAAACTGTGTGGTGTGTATAGAAGTGTATCACCCTGACGTCCCTGTATTTAGGAGATCAGACTGTGTGGTGTGTGTATATAAGTGTATCACCCTGGTGTCCCTGTGTTTAGGAGATCAGACTGTGTGGTGTGTATATAAGTGTATCACCCTGGTGTCCCTGTGTTTAGGAGATCAGACTGTGTGATGTGTATATAAGTGTATCACCCTGGTGTCCCTTTGTTTAGGAGATCAGACTGTGTGGTGTGTATATAAGTGTATCACCCTGGTGTCCCTGTGTTTAGGAGATCAGACTGTGTGGTGTGTATATAAGTGTATCACCCTGACGTCCCTGTGTTTAGGAGATCAAACTGTGTGGTGTGTATAGAAGTGTATCACCCTGACGTCCCTGTATTTAGGAGATCAGACTGTGTGGTGTGTGTATATAAGTGTATCACCCTGGTGTCCCTGTGTTTAGGAGATCAGACTGTGTGGTGTGTATATAAGTGTATCACCCTGGTGTCCCTGTGTTTAGGAGATCAGACTGTGTGATGTGTATATAAGTGTATCACCCTGGTGTCCCTTTGTTTAGGAGATCAGACTGTGTGGTGTGTATATAAGTGTATCACCCTGGTGTCCCTGTGTTTAGGAGATCAGACTGCGTGGTGTGTGTATAAGTGTATCACCCTGGTGTCCCTGTGTTTAGGAGATCAGACTGTGTGGTGTGTATATAAGTGTATCACCCTGGTGTCCCTGTGTTTAGGAGATCAGACTGTGTGATGTGTATATAAGTGTATCACCCTGGTGTCCCTGTGTTTAGGAGATCAGACTGTGTGGTGTGTATAGAAGTGTATCACCCTGGTGTCCCTGTGTTTAGGAGATCAGACTGTGTGGTGTGTATATAAGTGTATCACACTGATGTCCCTGTGTTTAGGACAGCAGACTGTGTGGTGTGTATATAAGTGTATCACACTGATGTCCCTGTGTTTAGGACAGCAGACTGTGTGGTGTGTATAGAAGTGTATCACCCTGGTGTCCCTGTGTTTAGGAGATCAGACTGTGTGGTGTGTATATAAGTGCATCACCCTGGTGTCCCTGTGTTTAGGAGATCAGACTGTGTGGTGTGTATATAAGTGTATCAAACTGCTCCACAACAATAAAATACTTTGGTCTTGCTTTAAATCATGTACACAAAGAAGTGTCAGTAGGTCATGAAATAACCTAAAATTTCTCGGTTCAGCCTACCTACCAGCTATGCCCCTAGCAACACCACCTAAGATAAAAGTGTCCCTCTTTGGCCATTTGAAATGTTGGTAGGTAGGTATGTGTGTGTGTGTGTGCTTCTCTATATGTATATCAGTGTGACAGAGTGTTCTCTATCTGTGTATCAGTGTGTCAATTTGTAAGCTTGTATGTATGTTTATCAATGTGTGTGCGCTTATCTCTATGTGTATCAGTGTGTGTGTGTGTGTGTGTGTGTGTGTGTGTGTGTGCTCTTATCTCTATGTGTATCAGTGTGTGTGTGTGTGTGTGCTTATCTCTATGTGTATCAGTGTGTGTGTGTGTGTGCTTATCTCTATGTGTATCAGTGTGTGTGTGTGTGTGCTTATCTCTATGTGTATCAGTGTGTGTGTGTGCTTATCTCTATGTGTATCAGTGTGTGTGTGTGTGTGCTTATCTCTATGTGTATCAGTGTGTGTGTGTGTGTGCTTATCTCTATGTGTATCAGTGTGTGTGTGTGTGCGCTTATCTCTATGTGTATCAGTGTGTGTGTGTGTGTGCTTATCTCTATGTGTATCAGTGTGTGTGTGTGTGTGCTTATCTCTATGTGTATCAGTGTGTGTGTGTGCTTATCTCTATGTGTATCAGTGTGTGTGTGTGTGTGCTTATCTCTATGTGTATCAGTGTGTGTGTGTGTGTGCTTATCTCTATGTGTATCAGTGTGTGTGTGTGTGCGCTTATCTCTATGTGTATCAGTGTGTGTGTGTGTGTGCTTATCTCTATGTGTATCAGTGTGTGTGTGTGTGTGCTTATCTCTATGTGTATCAGTGTGTGTGTGTGTGTGCTTATCTCTATGTGTATCAGTGTGTGTGTGTGTGTGTGTGCTTATCTCTATGTGCATCAGTGTTGACAGAACATCCGATTTCTGACCGAAACATTGAGTAATACATCACTGTAATTTTGCATTCTCAAAAGTGATTATTATTTTTTTTTTCAATATGCATATGTGCGCACTTCTAAAATAAAAAATACTTCCATTAAAAGGCAGTAGGTACCCAACATACCCCCTGGCACTCAAAGGGTTAAAATGGGAACAGAGTATTGGTACAGTATTGAGTGCTGATACAGCAGGGCTGTGCCAAAGAGGCATCCAACAGATTGCAACACGATGTATTGGATACCTCTCTGGCACTTAAAGGGTTAAATGGTGTTTTTTTAACCCCGATAGAGCTAGAAAGGTTTCCAATGGACTGTGAATCCTCTGTAGCATCCAAGGGGTTAAAACTGCATTGTAATCTTTGGGGATTTGTATTTACCTGCTGTGGTGCAGATGGTTTAACCCTGTGAGTGCCAAAGGGGTAGGCAACACAATGCTAAGTAGTGCTCTGGCACACAAGGGGTTAATACAGCTGTCCCCAGTACAACAGCCTTCGTCTCTGCCCATAGGGACATTGTGCTGTGCAGGTATCTGTACACCAAGGAGCCCGAGCAGACCAGGAGATCACACCCCCTGGGAGCCTCTCATCTGAGCCCAGAGATCCCCGGACATCCTGCTCCGCCCTGGGGCTCAGTCTGAACTGGCTCCGCTCCCTCCCAGCAGTCCCCTAACAATCACCAACCACACATCAGTCCCACACCACTCACCGTGTGCGGACATTGCTCCAGACTAGTGCCCATGCCTGTATTACCTTAACTCATCCACAATGCGCGTCTCCGCTATTACGGTAATTCACTCACTGCGCATCTGGTGGTTGTGCTGTGAGCGAGGAAGTGCCCGGTGGCCAAGGTGCGTGCGGCTCTGCTCTGCGCCCTTAGTAGATGTGCGCCCTAGGCTGACGCCTACCTCGACTATAGGTGGCGCCAGCCCTGGCTACAAATCTACACCAACATACAATCATAGGCTGCTAAACTCAACCAGCCTCTAATCCCTGGCTATAAAATTCCACCAGCGTCTATTTACACACTCCAAATATACACCGGCCTCTAATCACTGGCTGAAAATCTAAACCAGCCTCTAATCCCTGGCTATAAAATTCCACCAGCCTCTACTAACACACTCCAAATCTATACCAGCCTCTAATCACTGGCTGAAAATCTACACCAGCCTCTAATCACTGGCTGAAAATCTACACCAGCCTCTAATCACTGGCTGAAAATCTAAACCAGCCTCTAATCACTGGCTGAAAATCTACACCAGCCTCTAATCACTGGCTGCAAATCTACACCGGTGTCAGCTGCCTGAAAACTGACTTTGTGCGAATAGGAACGCACAGAGGTAGCAGGCAGCTAGTATAATGGAAAAGAAAGAAAAAATAAAAACCGCAAAAGAAAAAGACGCGAAAAACAGAAACGCCCAAAAAAAAAAGAAGAAGAAAATGAGAGAGGACAAAAAGAGCAAGAACGGCGAAAAACCGCGACAACGCAAAAGCACCCAAGAAAAGAGAAGGAGGGACCCAAAAAGACGCAAAAGCGGCGACCAAAAAACGAAGAAGGACGCGGAGGAACTGAGCAGCCAGAGGAAAGGGCTATGGAAGCCAAAACGCTGGAGAGGGAGAGCAGCTCCAAGGAGGAACAGAAGGGAAGAGCTGCCAGGTAAGGGAGCTCGACGAAAGAGCACTGAGAGCAGGGCAGACTGAGTATTTATGCCCTCAGTGCTCAGTGACGTGCGAGCCGGCTTGTCCCTGATTGGGGAAAGCAGGCTTCGGTTCTGCGCATGCGCGGCCGCTCGACATGAGAACAGGGAACCGCACATGTGCGCATACCCGGAAGACGCGCCGGACCGCGCGATCCGGTAAGCGACAGAGTCCCCCCCCCTAGAGACACCCTCCGGGTGGCTCGAGGGCCGGGCTTGCCAGGATGGGCCAGGTGAAAAGCTTGAACCAGTCTCTGGGCATGAAGGTTAGTACTGGGTTCCCAGGTACGATCTTCTGGGCCATATCCCTGCCAGTGAACCAGGTATTCAAGTCGTCCACGTCGTACTCTGGAATCCAGGATGTCCTCTACTTCGTATTCCTCAGAGTCTCCAATGATTAGTGGAGGGGGTTGAACCGGTGCCCTATTGGGAAAGGGACTAGGTCTCCATGCTTTTAGTTGTGACACGTGGAAAGTAGGATGAATCTTATAGGTGGATGGCAAATCAAGGCGATAGGCCACTGGGTTGATGACTTGAGATACTGTAAATGGACCTAAGAATCGTGGACCCAGTTTTTTGGATGGGCATGACAGACGGACATAACAAGATGACAACCATACTTTATCTCCGACCTGATACGTAGGAGAAGCAAGTCTCTTCTTATCGGCCTGGGTCTTATAGTTGTCTTGTGCTTGCTGAAGTGCAGAGCGAAGCTCTCTGTGACACTGTTGTAGTTCTGTCACATGCTGATTTACTTCCGGTACAACCGTAGTGGGAGGTAGATCGGACAGTACAGTAGGATGATAACCATAAGTGGCATAGAAAGGGGTGGTTTGTAAGGAGCGATGCTGGTGGTTGTTATATGTAAATTCTGCTAAAGGTAAAAGTTGGTACCAGTTGTCCTGGAGATGGGTAGAAAAGCAGCGGAGATACTGTTCTAAAGTCTGATTCACCCGTTCGGTCTGGCCGTTAGTCTGAGGGTGGTATCCAGAAGACAAGTGGCATTTGATGCCGAGACTCGAACAGAAGGCTCTCCAGAACTTTGAGGTGAACTGTACCCCATGGTCAGACGTGATAGTACAAGGAGTTCCGTGAAGGCGGAAGATGTGGCGTAAGTAGAGGTCCGCGGTAGCGGAGGCAGATGGAATACTTGGTACTGGTATAAAGTGAGCTAACTTGGTGTAACGATCAATTACAACCAGTATGGTGTTGTGTCCCTTGGATGGGGGTAGGTCTACTATGAAGTCTAGAGCCACGTCTCTCCAGGGACCGTTAGGGACAGGCAGAGGACGCAGGAGTCCTGGAGGCCGGGTGTGCCGGCTCTTGGAGCGTTGACAGATATCACAGGAGGCCACATAGGTTTCGGTGTCAGTCCTCAAGCTAGGCCACCAAAAATGTCTTTGGATGTATTCCAGGGTTTGGGCAGAACCTCCATGGCCAGCGGTTGTGAGATCATGATGGAAGTGTAGCACCTCTTGCCGGAGGGAAACAGGTACAAAGATGAGACCCTGCTTGTACAGAAGACCATCAGTGTATGTGAGGGCATAACGTTGTACAAGGGCAGGCGTAGGGGTGGACTCCGCACGCAGTTTAGTGAGAAGATCACTGTTTAACAACAGAAAGAACTGAGGAGGGAGTATAGTGTCTGGAGTGGCTGGAGTGGCAGTGGATACAGAGTCGATGCGTGATAAGGCATCAGCCTTCCCGTTTTTGGCTCCAGGACGATAGGTAATGTGTAGGATGAATCTAGAAAAGAAGAGTGCCCATCTGGCTTGTCTGGGGCGTAATCTCTGTGCCGAGCGGAGGTACTCTAAGTTCTTATGATCAGTGTAAATCGTGACTGGATTCTCAGAACCTTCAAGTAGATGTCTCCATTCTTCGAGGGCTCTCTTGATAGCCAACAACTCTCTGTCCCCAATGTCGTAGTTTCTCTCCGCAGGACTCAAACGTTTGGACAAATAGGCCACAGGGTGGTATACCTCCTTTAACCCCGACCGTTGTGATAACACAGCTCCCGTAGCTGTCTCCGAGGCATCGACCTCTAGGAAAAAAGGTTTCGTGGGATCTGGCTGGTGAAGAACAGGTGCTTGGGTAAAAGCTGTTTTTAAGGTATCAAAAGCCCTCTGGGCTTCAGCGGTCCAGCGGAACTGATTGTTGTCGCAGGTGAGGTGCGTAAGGGGAGCAACTATCTTGGAAAAATCCTTGATGAATCGACGGTAAAAGTTGGAGAATCCAAGAAACCGTTGGACAGACTTCTTGTCCCTGGGAGTAGGCCAGTCAAGTACTGCAGAAACCTTCTTGGGATCCATCGTGATGCAGCCTGGTGTGATGCAGAAACCTAAGAAGTCAATCCTGCTGGTCTCAAACACACATTTCTCTAGTTTAGCGTATAGACCATGGCTACGTAGGCGAGTCAGGACATTTCTCATGTGTCGACGGTGGTCAGCAAGGGAAGCAGAATAGACAAGAATGTCATCCAGGTAAACTATTACGTAGACATCAAGAAGGTCTCTAAACACGTCATTGACGAATCTTTGGAAGGTGGCCGGAGCATTACACAAACCGAAAGGCATGACGGTATATTCGTAGTGCCCATACCGGGTACGAAAAGCAGTCTTCCACTCATCTCCTCTACGTATTCGCACCAGATTGTAAGCACCACGCAGATCAATCTTAGAAAAAATTTTAGCTGATGACACACGTTCAAGTAGATCTGGGATGAGAGGAAGCGGGTACCGATTCTTAATGGTGATGTTATTGAGTCCTCTGTAGTCCACACAAGGACGTAGTTCCCCGTCTTTTTTGGGGACAAAGAAGATTCCAGCCCCGGCAGGAGAAGTGGAAGGACGGATAAAACCTTGCCGTAAACTCTCCGTGATGTACTCCTTGAGGTAGCGGGATTCTGGGCCGGATAACGGATAAATGTGACCATATGGGATTGTGGCTCCTGGCAGCAGGTCGATAGGACAGTCATAAGCCCTATGAGGGGGCAGAACAGCAGCTTTTTTTTTGTCGAAGACATCTCTAAATTCTGTATAAGGAGGTGGCAAGGAACTCTTCTCAGAAGTGGAAAGCGTTGATACCAGACCGGAAACGAGGCAATTCTTCTTGCAATATGGAGATAGAAACGTTATGTTAGCCGAGGACCATTCAATGTGTGGATCATGGACCTTGAGCCAGGGAAGGCCTAGTATAAGAGGGAAGAGCAGGGACGGTATGACGTCAAACCGTAGATGTTCGGTATGGCAGCCATGTGACCGTAGGTACAATAAGCAGGTCTCCAGAAGCACAGGCCCGGATTGGAGGTTACTACGGTCGGCCATGAGGATCTGAAGGGGATGGTTCTTCTTGTGGACCGGTATACCCAGTCTCTGTACTAGATCTTGACTGATGAAACAGCCGCTGGCTCCAGAATCAATCATGGCCGTTACGGTAGTTTGCTGGTTATTCCACTGCAAGGAGATAGGAAAAGACAGGTAAGTCGGAGAGGCAGTGTGTAAGTGATTGGCATGAGAGACGGAAGAACAACTGCTACCTGAGGCAGGATGTGGTCTAGACGGGCAGGCACGTAGAAGATGGCCACTACCTCCACAATACAGGCAGAGGTTCCATTGGCGGCGGCGTTCCTTCTCGGCAGGTGTGAGGGGACCGCGGACCACTCCAACTTGCATGGGCTCGTCTTGGGGTGCGGGAACCGCTGTAGGTGGAGCAGGAGCTGGTACGGGTGCAGGGATATTGCGCCTGGGAGCTGGGACAGGGGTTGTGGCTAGGCGTTCTCTCCTTCTTTCTCTAAGCCTCCTGTCAATCTGTATAGAGAGATGTATCAGCCCTTCAAGACTAGAGGGAGAAGCAACCCTAGCCAACTCATCCTTAAGGCTGTCGGACAACCCAAGACGGAATTGGTCAAATAGAGCAGCCTCATTCCAGTTGGTGTCACAGGATAGTCGGCGGAATTCGGCCACATAGTCCTCTGCAGGTCTTCTCCCTTGAGAAAGGGAACGCAGAGAGGTTTGAGCAGAAGAGCACCTAAAAGGATCTTCGTAAAGTGCATCCATAGCCAGACGGAAATCATTCCAGGAGGTTAACACGGGGCTATCGATTTGCAGTAAATGGTGACCCCAAGCCTGTGGTTCTCCTGTTAACAGGGCTATTGCTGTACGGACCTTGATGAAATCGGTGGCATAAGTAAGAGGGTTGATGGAGAAGAGCAATTCGCATGCTGTGATAAAGGATCTATACTTCGTGCGGTCTCCGCTGAAACGGTCCTGAAGCGGGACACGTGGTTCAGGCACATGTACTGCTGCGGCTCCAGAAGGAGAAGGAACATCTCGAGCCGCTGGAGGAGGAGACGGTGGAGACAGCCCAGACTGTAGGTCTTGAAGTTGTTGTTGGAGGTGGGCCTGGTTATTCTGCAACTCTTGCACGGTTGCTGTCAAGGCAGAAATACGGCTCCCTAGGGAGTTCAAAGCATCGATTAGCCCAGATGGCTCCATGGAAGAAATGGGCTCTTTCGTACTGTCAGCTGCCTGAAAACTGACTTTGTGCGAATAGGAACGCACAGAGGTAGCAGGCAGCTAGTATAATGGAAAAGAAAGAAAAAATAAAAACCGCAAAAGAAAAAGACGCGAAAAACAGAAACGCCCAAAAAAAAAAGAAGAAGAAAATGAGAGAGGACAAAAAGAGCAAGAACGGCGAAAAACCGCGACAACGCAAAAGCGCCCAAGAAAAGAGAAGGAGGGACCCAAAAAGACGCAAAAGCGGCGACCAAAAAACGAAGAAGGACGCGGAGGAACTGAGCAGCCAGAGGAAAGGGCTATGGAAGCCAAAACGCTGGAGAGGGAGAGCAGCTCCAAGGAGGAACAGAAGGGAAGAGCTGCCAGGTAAGGGAGCTCGACGAAAGAGCACTGAGAGCAGGGCAGACTGAGTATTTATGCCCTCAGTGCTCAGTGACGTGCGAGCCGGCTTGTCCCTGATTGGGGAAAGCAGGCTTTGGTTCTGCGCATGCGCGGCCGCTCGACATGAGAACAGGGAACCGCGCATGCGCGCATACCCGGAAGACGCGCCGGACCGCGCGATCCGGTAAACGACAACCGGCCTCTAATCACTGGCTACAAATCTACACCGGCCTCTAATCACTGGCTGCAAATCTACACTGGCCTACAATCACTGGCTACAAATCTACACAGGCCTCTAATCACTGGCTACAAATCTACACCGGCCTCTAATCACTGGCTACAAATCTACACCAGCCTACAATCACTGGCTGCAAATCTACACCAGCCTACAATCACTGGCTGCAAATCTACACCAGCCTACAATCACTGGCTACAAATCTACACAGGCCTCTAATCACTGGCTACAAATCTACACTGGCCTACAATCACTGGCTGCAAATCTACACAGCCTACAATCACTGGCTACAAATCTACACAGGCCTCTAATCACTGGCTACAAATCTACACTGGCCTACAATCACTGGCTACAAATCTACACCAGCCTCTAATCATTGGTTACAAATCTACACCAGCCTCTAATCATTGGTTACAAATCTACACCAGCCTCTAATCATTGGTTACAAATCTACACCAGCCTACAATCACAGGCTGCTAAACTCAACCACTCTCTAATCAGTGGCTATAAAATTCTACCAGAGTCTAATCAAACACTCCAAAACTACACCAGCCTCTAATCACTGGCTGCAAGTCTACACCGGTCTCTAATCACTGGCTGCAAGTCTACACCAGCCTCTAATCACTGGATGCAAGTCTACACCGGCCTCTAATCACTGGCTGAAAGTCTACACCGGCCTCTAATCACTGGCTCAAGTCTGCACCGGCCTCTAATCACTGGCTGCAAGTCTACACCAGCCTCTAATCACTGGCTACAATATTCTACCAGTGTCTAATTACACATTCCAAATCTACACTGGACTCTAATCACTGGCTGCAAATCTACACTGGTCCTTAAGCACAGGCTAAAAAACTGGACCTCATCTAATCGCTGGCTACAAATCTACATCAACATATAATCATAGGCTGCTACAGTAGCAAGGCACTGTCTGTACTAATGATGATGAGAGGACAAAACACAACCAGGAAAAGGAGGTTTGAGATAAGATGCATCAATGATGCAATGGGAGGAGCGACATGGACCATCCCTTCTACGTTCCTGATAGTGCACTGTGCCCATTTGGTGACTTATTTATCATTATCACAAGCAGAGCCCTTCTGGGAGGAGGAGGGGGAGCTGTTGAATAAAACTGAATTGAATCTAAAGGATTTTTAAAAATAGCTAGGGCATGTATAGAAGGTCAAAAATGGAGCAATTCTGTGGAGGACTAAGTGCACCACACAGAACAAATCCACCCACTGACTCAGGTGGGACATTTAACCCACTGAATGCTGGGAGATCTCCAGCACGTGGCTTCTCTCTCTCTTTCTAGCAACAAAGTGGCTAAATTTATGAATACTGTGCAGTCTGTACTCCCCAGAATTGCTTCAGTTTTGTCTTTAACATTTGCCCCCGTTGTGCCAGGTGATGCCCACTATTTGCGTTTTCCCACCTGATTTCTATAATAAAAGACAACTCACCTGGTTTTCATGCTGGACCAGTTGTGTTTCCTGAAATCGAACCTCCAGAGGTCGTTCTGTTCGGCCATATGCTTCAGCCCCCCGAACAGGTACATGGCGGAGTTGTGCGTCACTGCGGAGTGACCGTGTCGAGGCCCTGGACCCGTCCCGTGTGTGCGCGGGCTTAGAGCTGACCACCTCTCTGTATCTGGTGGGGGAGAGAGAGGTAAGTACCATAGAAGCCAACGGAGAAAAACTGTCACCTGACGCCATACTCACAAAGACAGAAGTGGAGCAATTCTGGGGCAAATAATCTCCACAGGGAGCAAATAATTTCATTGATTTAAATGGGGCTTTTGGTAATGTTTATATGCTCCCTATGGAGCAGCTGGTTTGCAACAGAATTGCTTCACTCTCTCTTTAGTGCGTATATACATATATATATATATATATATATATATATATTCAGTTGTGCATAGCTCCAGCCCTGACCAACCCAAGTCCTTGTGACTGATCCTCAGGGGCCGATATCAGGAGGTATCCATTGGATAGTCTAGTGAGTCCCTCGGATCGGCCCCGCCAGGGTCTGCGATAGCCCTGGAGGAGCACAGAGAAGACAATCAAACTTCACTATCTAAAGCAGAGGTTCTCAGCCCGTGCCCTCAGTGGCCACTAACAGGCCAGGACTTAGGAATTTCCCTGCTAGGACACAAGTGTGTTGATCAGAGGCTCAGTCGTATTGATTAACTCACCTGTGCTCTTAAAAGGAAATTCTAAAATCCTGGCCTGTTAATAGCCACTAAGGGCACAGGTTGAGAACCACTGCTATACAGTGCCAGACCACTGTAGAGAATTTTTAACCCTTTGAATGTCAGGGGGTAAGCAATGCATTGCATCCCCGCTGTCATTGAAATGGTTCAGTTACTCTTTCTGTAAAAAAAATGATTTAGAAGATGGAAGTTTTTTTTACACAGACTAATTTAACAGACATTTACAGAAGTTTATACCCACATTACTGTGGGTTTTATTGATGTGGAGCAATCTGATACACTGGTATATACATCACACAGTGTGATCTCCTAAATAGAGAAGCAGAGGGATTTGGGTGTCAAACAGGGACTGTCCCCCTATACTGTATAGTGCCAGTCCTTATACACAGACACATGCAGACTGTATACTATACAACAGAGGTTCTCAGCCCATGCCCTCAGTGGCCACTAACAGGCCAGGACTTAGGAATTTCCCTGCTAGAACACAAGTGTGGTGATCAGAGGCTCAGTCGTATTGATTAACTCACCTGTGATCTTAATAGGAAATTCTAAAATCCTGGCCTGTTAATAGCCCCTGAGGGCACGGGGTGAGAACCACTGGTCTAGAGGAAGTAAAAGTTGTAACTCTGTAGTTAGGCCTCATCTAGAATATGGAGTACAATTTTGGGCGACGGTTCTTAAAAAAGACATTGTTGAACTGGAAAAGGTGCAGAGACGTGCAACAAAACTGATAAAGGGATTGGAGGATCTGAGTTATAAAGAGAGAGTAGCCAAACTGGGTTTGTTTACATTAGAGAAGAGACGTCTAAGGGGTGATATGATTACCATTTACATATATATTCAATGTCAATACAAAGAACTATCCAATAAATTATTTATGCTAACAACAAGAGCTCATCCATTAAGACTAGAGGAAAGGTGATTTTGACTAAAACAAAGGCAGTCATTTTTTACAGTAAGGGCGGTAAAGCTATGGAATTCTTTGTCTCAGGATGTTGTACTTGCTGATACTGTAACTGCTTTAAAAAAAAAAAAAAAAAAAAAAAGCAATGGATACCTATGTAGCACAGAACAATATTGAGAATTATGACAGTTGGCTTCAATGCAGATAGGATGTTGATCCATGGAAATATCTGACTGCTGTTTGGAGTCAGGAAGGAATTTTTTTACCCACTTGGGACTCAATTGGAAATGGGCTGGATGGACGCGTGTCTTTTTTCAGCCTCGTCAACTATGTTACTATGTGACCCAGACCAGACTTACCAAAACCAAATGCCCAGAATTCTTCCACCGCTCCCTTTAAATCGAAGTATCCCCCATAGATGTACATGTTAGACTGGTACAGGACTGCGCTGTGCCCCTTCCGGTTTGTAGGTCTGGTCTCCTGGAACACACAGAAACCCCTCTGAATTGAAAGGAGAACTATATCTACAGGAAGAAATGGCTCTTATTGTAATAGAAAGGCTTAGCTATGTCCTCCATACAGGAGTCTGATTCATACACACACTTTCACACACACACACACACACACACACACACACACGCACACACACACACGCACACACACACACACCACAGGCTTTGTGATGAGGTGCAGTGTTGGTTTTATTTTAAACCTTTCTTTACCTTGGAGGTCCTTTATCAATACTTGCTAAATGCCATCCACGGTACCGAAACAATGACAATAATACCAAGTCCTGATAAAGGCCCTCTAGGTGGCAGAAAGGTGGACAATAATATCAAGTCCTGATAAAGGCCCTCTAGGGGGCAGAAACGTTGACAATAAAATGAACGCTGCAGTGCATCACAAGGGCCTACGAGTGCTCATTTCTACATGATTTTCAGACCGTTTCTTTTCTCATACACACTTGATTATACAGCACCGAGGCAGTAAACACACACACATCACTGGGAACAGGAGGGCCCATCATATCATGGTATTTTATACCACACACACACACACACACACACACACACACACACACACACACACACACACACACACACACACACACAGACATACATACAGACACACACACTCTACAGAATTAGCCCAGCATTGCCCAGAGGGAGGAGTGTCACTGTGGGTGTTTGCAACCTGTGGCCCTCCAGCTCATCCACTGGCTGCCTGTACCAGATTAAGGCCCCCAACTTGGAGAACATTGGGCTAAGAGAGAGGGGACGAATACAGGGACAGTGAGACTCACCTCCAGGTACATTTACCTGATGTGATAAGACAGATATGGCTTTCAAGCTGGTCTTAGACTACAACTCCCATCATCCTCAGGCTGAATCTAGATGGCTGAATATAGTGGGGATTGTAGAAGAACCAACTGGGGAGCCACATGCTGTCCAGGTGATGTACTGTAATACAAAGTGCTTTGCTTCCCCTCCTCTCCTCATCTGAGTGGTCCTGAAAGGGAGGGGCAGGGCACATTTTATTACTACACCTGGGACTGGACAACATGTGGCTCACTAGCTGATGTTGGACTACAACTTTCAGAAACTGCTGGTAGTGAACAAGTGCACTGTAAAGCATATATTTATGTTTGGCGTGTGTGTGTGTGTGTGTATATGTATCACGTCATGTATGAGAGTGTGATTTTGTGTTTTTGCATATGTGCATGTTTGTGGATTTTTTTGTGTGAATTGTGTGTGTTGATTGGTGACTGTGTGAGTAGTGTGTGTAAATGACTAGTGTGTGTAGTATGTGTGTGGTGATTGGTGACTGTGTGAGGAGTATGTGTGTATAAATGAATAGTGTGTGTAGTATGTGTGTGGGAAGTAAATGTGTGTGGATTGTGTGTGTCTGGATAATGTGCATGTGTATGAAGTGTATGTGTTGATAGTGTATGTGGGGATAATGTGTGTGTATGTGTGTAGTGTGTGTAATATGTGTGTGTGTGGATAATGTGCACATATGTGGATTGTGTGTGTGTGGATAGTGTGGGTCTAGTGTATGTGTGGATAGTGTGGGTCTAGTGTATGTGTGGATAGTGTGGGTCTAGTGTATGTGTGGATAGTGTGTTTGTGTGTGTGTAGTATGTGTGTGTGGATGGTGTGTGTATTGTGTGGAGGGTTTAATGTGTTGGGGATGAGCAGTGATTTAGACAGTCTGGGACTTCACTCAGACAATCCCCAAACTCCCGCCCCACAGTTCACTGATCCAACCACAGATTAGAGGAAAACACCACCTGAAACACCCAAAGACTGAACCCTTGTCCTCCCTTTGACACAAGCGACAGTAAGGGGGGAAGGATTGGGGTGCACATAGCTTAGTAAATTGGTGTTAGGCAGGCACAGGGACACAACGCCGATTCCAGCCCCTATTACTGCGTGGAATCAGCTTGGTACATTCAATCCAGTGTGTAAATAATAACTGCAACATTCATCTTTCCAGACTGGTAGTAGAACCCCTGCAGCTAGAATAGGGTGCAGAGTCTGCGGCTACGTTCACACGGGTGAAATCACCCAAATGGAGCCTCCAGCATTCCCACTGTGACTGGATCACAAGGATTCCCCCCAGGGGTGCAGTCTCCCAGGTGAACAGCTAAATAAGACAATACAAACTAAAACAGGGACACGGAGAAGTAATTCCATCTCGCAGTCACCCATGTGATCTGATGTAACGTATGTGTGGGGGAGCGTCATCTTCTTACCGGCTGTTGTTGGACTACAACTGTCATCATTAGAACCTGCCCAATGGGGAATTATGGGTTATGGGACAAGTAACCCAACAGAAGAGACACTGTGAAAGAGAGCGGGATAGAATGACAGAGAGAGAGAGAGACATCAGAGACAGACTGTTAGAATGAGAGAAACAGGCAGAGAAAGGAAGAGATAGCATGAGAGTGAGAGAGACAGAATGAGACAGAGTCTAAGTCATAAAGACAATGAGAGGGACAGAGAGAGGACAGAATCACTGACACAGAGTCTGAGACAGACTGACAGTGAGAGACTGAATGAGAGAAACAGAGAAAGCAAGACTGAATGAGACAGACTGCTGGAGAGAAAGAGACAGAATGAAAAGGAAACAGAAGGAGAGAGACCGTCAGAAAGAGTGAATAAGAACAAGAGAGAGACCGACAAGTATACATTTTGGACAGTTTATTGGTCGTCTGTGGGTCGGCTGGTTTGCCACGGAATTGATCCACTTCTCTTAGTTCATCAGACTCTGAGAGACCGTGAGAGAGAGAGAGCCAGACAGTAACGGTGGTTTGTGTACAACTGTCTGTGCCACTACCAAACCCGGGCAATGCTGGGCTATTTATACTAATATATTTATACCAGTCTGCGCATTATCTGCAGTCGCCTTTATTTACTGTAAAATCTTGGGTATAATAAGCACAATTTTACCCCCCTTCACCTTATGTGAAGTGGGAGGTGCGTATTATTCCCAAGAGTTTTTTTTATAAAAAAGTATATTGCCAGCAAATACCCCCCCTCCCTTCCCCCAGCACAATCCGCTCTCCAAAAAGCTTAATTTCGTCCCACATAAGCCCCCATCTTCCCTCCTGCTCCCCAGCTCAATCGATCTGAAAATATGCCTATTATTCATCAGAAGTCCCCATGATCTCTGCGGGCGGAGTGAGGTCAGGCATTACCATTGGCTGGAGGCAGAAGGTCCTGACAGCCCATTGCAGAAAGCGGGCGGCAGATGCAAGCGTGGCGCCCGCAGAGATCATGGGGACTTCTGATGGATAATAATAGGCATATTTTCAGATCGATTGAGCTGGGGAGCAGGAGGGAAGATGGGGGCTTATGTGGGACGAAATTAAGCTTTTTGGAGAGCGGATTGTGCTAAGGGGAGGGAAGGTATTTGCAGGCATTAAAAAATATTTTAGTAAGGGGGGAAAACAAGGGTGCGTATTATACATAGGTACTCTTGTTTTCCCCTAAAATCTTAGGTATTATACACAGGTGCGTATTATACCTGAGATTTTACGGTAGTGATCTCCATGTTACTTCATTACTCCTCACAGCAGACAATAGGCCTCAACAGACTGAATGGGAAATCCTCAAGTCAAAGGATGTGAGAGGCTCTGAGGATGGACAAAAGTAATGTTCCCTGGTCTCCGGCTAGTCACTGCTCAAGAGCATCACATTTTAGCTCTCTAGTGCCATTACAGAGGAGAATTTTCCACATACATATTAGACTAATCCTGACCAAAACAATGGTCCGGTACAAAAATGATGCGCTAGTTCCATCTGCACATGAAATACCAAACAACCCTAGACTTACGTTTCAGCCTTGTTTGGGCCTCGTCAGTGAGGCTGAAACGTACATCTGGGGTTGGCTAGTATCTCCCGTGTAGAGGGAACGCAATCAGCATCAATATGTCTTTCTTGCAAACCAGGCACACTTTGTAGACCGTTCCAATTAAGTATTTCTTTTCACATAGCGCTGTTTTGGCTCTGCTGAAGAGCCACCTCGAGTTGCAAGACTCAAATCTTATGCTGAGAGCTTGACAGTTGACATATATCTCTCAAACTATACAAGTGTGAGAGACCAGAATAACAACAATGAACTTATTTTTTAATATCTACTATATAACACATGGCTAAAAACAGACATTACTGTCACTTTAATTTCATATGCTGACATTACTGTCTCTTTAAGAGTCCTGTGTACAAAAGAATACCAGACAAGGTTTGCAGAACATCAACTGCAATGCAAGAGACAAATACAAACTCCAAAATTCCCGTTGATTTTACATGGTGATATTAACTTCTTGAATGCTATAGAGGTCACCAATGCGCTGGTGACTTCTATAGCATTCAAGGGTTAAAATCTCATTTAAATAAACGGGAATTTTACTCTGTCTCCCAGTGTTGATTGTCTGACCCAGAATTAGTTTAATTGTCTTTTAAACACAGGATCTCATGCGCATAAAAAAAACGGGTTTTCGTATTTAATGTGCTGGCGTTCCATTAACCCTTTGAGTGCCAGAGGGGTACGCAACACATTGCTTTGCAATGTGTTGCATACCCCTCTGGCACTCAAAGTGTTAAAGGGTTGGTAACGTCTTTATATAAAAAAAAAAAATGTCATATTGCAGCTATTACAAAAATAAACTAAAAGATCCCAGTCCCATCTCTCAAACCTTTCTGGTATGAGAGATATTCGCTGCTAAAGGTCCCCCCTTTCCCCAATGTCTGCTGTAAAGCTGACAGCAGGATATGAGTGTCGGCCGACTCGAGGCGGCTCTTCAGCAGTGTGGAAATACCACAACCTAAAAAGAATGACTTCACTGGAATGGTCTACAAAGTGCGCCTGGTTTGCAAGCACACTTTGCAGACCGTTCCAATGAAGTATTTATTTTCACATTGTGCTATTTCGGTTCTGCTGAAGAGCCACCTTCTTGTCTTGGGACCATGATCTCCTGCTGTCAGCTTACAGCTGACATCAGTAAAAGGAGAGGGAGGGGGGGATTTTATCACCGTATATCTCTCAAACCATAAAGGCCTGAGAGACGGGACTTGTATCAGTTAGTTTATTTTTGTAATAGCTGCAATTTAATCATTTTTTACATAAAGACGTTACTAACCCTTTAATCTGCCTACAGGCCCAACCTCGCTCTGTAGTTGTAGGACAATGAAATCCGGCTGTTTCACTCACCTTGTCCCTGGCTGCCTTCCCTTCATACCACGTTCTTGACTCTAACAAGTGGAAAACAAAAAGATAATTACATTGGAAGATGGCAACAAATCGATACTCTGTTATCTGATATGTTACAGAAATGTTCACTGTGAGGTATTTGTAAGGGTATATGATAGGGGTCAGCAGTCAGTGGCTCCCTAGCTGTTGCTGGACTGAAATTCCCATCATTCTCAGCTGGCCAAAGACATGATGACAGCGAGCAGGGAGGAACACTGCGTTAATACCAGCACCGCCATTGGTCCTTAAAGGACCAAATTCTGTGATGATCCTGGCGTGTCATCAATCATTAAGAGGTTAAAAGGGATTTTTAAAGCAACAGTCGACCTTTTTTTGACTACACATTCTTGTGCGCTTACTATGTAAAGTCAAACTACCTATATTTTACTAATTTATTTTTCTATTTGGAAAGTGTTTTAACTGGAAGAATATGTTGATATTCCACTGGTTTTCAAGTAAGTACTGGAAAACATTAACAAAGTTACAAATTTATATATATATACTAGAGTAAAAGCCTGTATACACGGGCTACGGTCCAGGTGATGTTAACCCTTTGAGTGCCAGAGGGGTACGCAACGCATTGCTTTGCAATGCGTTGCGTACCCCTCTGGCACTCCAAAGGTTAAAAGGCCGGTCCTGCTCTGCGTCCAGCCGCCGATGCAGTCATACACTGTAGAGACTGCCCGAAAGCAAAGAATGCTCCCAGCACAGAACTCCCAGCATTCCGTACTCCCAGCATTCCTGCACCTCCAAGCATTCCGTACTCCCAACATTCCATGCTCCCAGCACAGAACTCCCAGCATTCCGTGCTCCCAGCATTCCGTGGTTCGGGCAGTCTCTACTGCACATGATGGCTTCTAACAAACATCCTAGCAAATTATTATATAGGATATATATATATATATATATATATATATATATATATATATATATTTTTTTTTTTTTTTTTTCCCCTCTCATTTCAGCCTATTTAATTCACTTTTATATCCCTCACAGGGAGCTCACTGAGGTCTTTTGTCAGGGACTGTGATAACAAAGATGGCGATACAAAGTAGCACTATTCCTCGTATCGAAAGAAAGCCCTTTTTTGCTTAAAAAAATGCTATGTAATTTCTGTGAGTGAACAAAATGAATTAGAGGAAAAAATATGGTTGAACAAAAGCATACTAGGAAGGACAAAATTGCTCTTGCCCTCTAGTGTAAAAAAAAAGCCCTCGTCGCTCAGGGGTTAAATGAAATGGAATATTCATCTGTCCCCTACGTTGCAGATTGCTTGCTCCAAAACGGCTTCTCTTTTCTTTGTGTGTACGGCTATGATGTGGTAGTTCTGCCTACAGACCATGTCACAGTCCCATGCTGCTGTAATGCAGTGAATGTAACACGTTTCCTTTGGCACGAATAGTAACCTGTCCACAGAACATTGCATCATCATAAAGAGGCAGCATCTCTAGGGACCAGCGGATCAGCAGAGAGACACCAGCTGCTTTATCTGCTGCCCCACGGCACAGAATGATCTCGCGTTCCACTTCCTACTGATCCAACACTGGTTGTATGTATAGCACACTGATTCAGCAGCTCTTACTTCTTTAAAGGGATAGTAATTTTCATAATAAAAGCAGCTCTAATTAATCATCATAGTATTTGGACTTTGGAGAGTGTTATTTCAATTCTGTCAGAGTTGTAGTTCAACAGTAATTCAATGACAAAGTATCCCACTCCTGCCCCTTTTACTGATGTAACACTGTTCAGCCAGATCAGAAGGGAGGTGCCCAGGTTGACTACAGAGAGGGACAATGTTCAATTAAGATAAGGGAAAAACCTGAAAAACTTGTGAAGGGGGGCAGAGCTTTCATTGTTCTCATAGGAAGAAGATTGTCCCCTTCTGTTATCTGTCTGGTCTATGGACTGGATTCCACATCTGAGAAGAGATGGCTTACACTAGGTAAAAGGGGCGGGAGGGGAAACTTTGCTTGTGAATATCTCTCAAACCGTAAAGGTCTGAAAGATAAGACTTATATCGTTCTTCATGTTTTTTAATGCCTACAAAATAAAATAAAACAAAGTATTACTATCCCTTTAACATAGACCTTATTACCAGACTTTTATTTTAGCCTTAGCCAACTCCTCATGTACATGTATTGTATAGAAATGCTCCAGGTGAGATGACCGGACCGTAGAAGTGGTGGGTGCTGTGAAAGAGACATCCTATGAGCTCCAAATTGACAATGGAAATAGTGGTGATTTCACGCACTGACACCAGACATTCAAACCAGTCCACGAGTAAAATCAACAACTTTATTGCGGATTATAAAAACATCCCTTCACAATTCGGATGGTCAACATAAATGCTAATGGAGAGACTAAACAGCAATATGTACATGCAGCCAGATGTGATAAGATGACATCTCAGATACCTGCGTTTCATGATGACAATGCTTACTCATGACCCCTGAATGTCACGGATCAGGAGTAAGCATTTGCATGATGTGCTGACTGTGAGTTTAAAGGGGAATATTCACCTCAAAACATTTTTTTACCATACGTTTAGTTAATAAAGTAGTATTAGGAAAGGTGTTTTTTTTTTTCTAAATACATACTTTTTAAAAAAAGATATTGCATCTTCAAGCTGTGCGTTTCCGCATAATGCGGTAGGCTGAATCTTCAGCACACCTCTTCTCCTCCCACCTGCCCCAGGGAGCGCGTTCACGCTTCCCTCGGGTGTGGTGTGAATGGCTTCTATCATTACATCATGCTCCGGTTAGCATTATACTGAGGTTGCAGTAGTAATATTACGGAGGTTGCAAGCTCAGTATAATGCTAACCGGATATTGATGTAACGATAGAAGCCATTCACACCACACCGAAGGGAAGCGTGAACGCACTCCCTGGGGCAGCTGGGAGGGAGGTGAGAGGAGAATTATGAATTGGAGAAGAGCTGTGCTGGTGATTCAGCGTGCTGCATTATGCTGATCGGCACAGCTTGAATATGAAATAACTTTGAAAGTATGTACATTTAGAAAAAAAAAAACTGCTTTCCTAATACTACTTTATTAACTAAACCTACGGTAAGAAAATGTTATAAGGTGATTGTTCCCCTTTAATTTAGGAGCATGTATTAACTGAGCAATTAATTCAGGAAGATGTGCTGCCTGTGCTGTTAAATTTAGGAACATGTGTTAATTGTACCGCTAATTTAGGAATGTACGGGTTGTGCCATTAATTTAGAAGTACGTGCTAACTGTGCCGTCAATTTAGGAAGATGTGCTGCCTGTGCCGTTAAATTTAGGAGCATGTGCTAATTGTGCCGATAATTTAGGAATGTTCGGGTTGTGCCGTTATTTTAGAAGTACGTGCTAACTGTGCCGTTAATTTAGAAGTACGTGCTAACTGTACCGTTAATTTAGAAACCTTCTGGTTCTGCCATTAAATTAAGAGCATGTGCTACCTGTGTCGTTAATTTAGGAGCAGATGGTACTGAACATCAAAGAATTAGTGTGAACAATAGCAAACAGCACATGAATGGACGTTCTCCTTTCTTGCATCCCACTGGTTGTTTCTAAGACGACTTTGGCCAAAAGGAGAATGTTGAGTTTCACATGTAAATTTATGGGACTTGTGATGCACGATGGCCCATACGTCTAAAGTAAATGAGGAGCAATTCTAAAGTAAACAACTGCACCGCAGGGGACCAGTGAACATTGCCCAAATTCCCCGATTTAAGTGGAGATTTTTAACCCTCTGAATACTAACTATAACTATATATTAATGTATTTGTATGCATCATTATACCGACAATGTGTATACGGTTGTAATGGGGCCCTGCAAATTCTGTGTATTATAAAAACAGGGAAGCAATTGTGGAGCCAACCAAACTCCAACACAGGGGACAAATACAAATTCTCCAAATTATCCTTCATTTAAATGGGGGCATTTAACCTCTTGATATCATAAACGTACCCCACAATTCACTGGACTCCTCTCCAGCACTCACTGGGTTAAATGCCCATTTCAATCAGCAGTAGTTGTTGTTGATCGCTGTCGTGCAGTTGGTTGGCCCCAGAATTTCTCCTTTTACTCTGTGGATATGGCCCTATGAATAGTCACTTACCAATGTGATACATCCAGAGCGGAGTGTTCTCTTGGTTTGATCCCGAATCTATCATTCCCCCAAACACATAGAGGATCCCCTGTAGGATCAAACAAGACAAACGTTAGATTAGATTGGGGGGGGGGCTGAGTGAAATGGGGGGACAGGAGGACAGCGAGAGGCTATAACGGTTTTGTCGCTGGTTTGGAACAAGCACTGCACATGGAGACAATTATTCCCATGTAGCTGGTGTAACAAGATACAATACATTCTGCTATATAAACATACATACCCCGGCACGTTCATTATTTCATTGGGGTTACCTGGGGTGGGGGCTGACTATGTTCATGGACCTGATATGAGCCTGGAGACTCGGTTCAAAAATCCATGATAATCCTGAATCGCCCATATTAGGGTGAGAGTCAGGCTTCTTATTGATACATATGATACACTTTTATGGCAGTTAAACGCAATAGATTTAGATCACCTCCCCCACTTTAGACCTTCTCGCCACTGATCATTCTTGCTCCCCCCCCCCAATTTGTCTTATCCATCTACTCCAGCCAGAGACGTAACAAAAAGCAACCGGGCCCTGGTGCAAAAATCGCCATGTCCCCCACTCCCAACCACATTGCCCCCCCACTGCACACCTCCACATTGCCCCCCATTGGCCAACTACAAATTGACCCCCCATTGGCCACCTCCATGTTGCTCCCCCCATTGGCCACCTTCACATTGCCCCCAATCGCCACATTCTTCTCAATCTCCACATTACCCCCAATCTCCACCTAAACATTACCCCCAATCTCCACATTGTCCGAAATCTCCACCTCCTCATTGCCCCCAATCTCCACATTATCCAAAATCTCCACCTCCTCATTGCCTCCAATCTCCACATTGTCTGAAATCTCCACCTCCACATTACCCCCAATCTCCACATTGTCCGAAATCTCCACCTCCTCATTGCCCCCAATCTCCACATTGTTCCCAATCTCCACATTGCCCCTAATCTCCACCTCCACACTGCCCCTATTGACCCCCCAGTGATCATCTCCTACCTCCCTCGTGGTCCAGCGTAGGGTGACATTTCCATTAGGCAATTCCGGGACATGTGGTCACCCTAGTCCCATGGCTGAGGCTCCCGCTGGCGCTGACCATCTTTCTGAGGCTTCCCAGTTGGGACTCTTAATCTGTGTCAGCCTCAGAAAGATGGTCAGAGCCGGCGGAAGCCTCAGCCCCTGCTCCATCCCAACTGTCTCGCACGCACCAGTCCAGCCAGCCAATGAGGGTCATGTAGCAAATGCATTTCATTGGCTGTCTGGACTGATGCGTGTTGCTCCATTCCGGGACTCTTTGTTGTCCTGCTGGGGGGGTGACCCGGGATGTGGGACACAGACCCCCAATAAGAGACAGTCCTGGGCATTCCGGGATGTGTGATCACCCTAGTCCAGTGGCGTGGCAGGAGTTGTCTGTAACTCCATCTGCACAGATCTCTACAGCAGCTGGAGCTCCTGCACAATCCTCTCTTCAGTAATGATGTCATCTCCCAGAGCTCTGCATTACTAGAGTGCTGGAGGGAGGTCAGCTGCTAGAGGTCTGTGCCGAAGAAGGCACAGACCTCAGCTTGTTGCTTGTTCTGGGTGCCTGGTAGGGGGTGTGACCCCTGCGAACCCTATTGTTACGCCACTGACTCCAGCTTCTTCTCCCTGTTGCTCTCAAACACCGATTCCCAAATACTCTACCCTCCCTCTTCCCACAGGTCTGTCTCCCTTTCCCCCTTACTCTCCCCTCTCAATACTCTTGCATTATCTGCATTGTTCTTCTCTCCACAATAAACTGTCCCCTACCATTGTTCTCCTCTCCATTTTCCTAATGTGCTTTCCCAGTAAGTCTCCCCATTATCCAGTCATTATACTGCCCTGCTCCTCTCTCTCCCGCACCTCGCTCTATACCCATTCTCAACTCATTGTCCCCTTATTTTTTTTTTTTTATTAAAATTGCTTTCAAGAAATTAATAAATATGTTTCTACTTGTGAAAAAAGAAAGAACGCATTGCTCAGATATCTGCACTTTAATCCTATGATTGAAAGAAAGGTGTCCAATGTATTGTGAAGCAACCTCCACTGGCACTCAAAGGGTTTAAAGCCCAAAAAATATAAAGGATGAAGATCGTCACCTGGTGCGCCACCATAGAATGTCCTTCCAGTTTATCCGGCGCGTCGTAGTCACACGGTAACTGCTCCCATTCGTTGTGCTCTGGATAAACAAACATGTCCAGGAGAGAACATTAACATGATAGATGGTTATAATCCTGTTACATGTTATAATAACTCATACATTAAAGGACTGCAAAATAAAACGGGGTCATATCAATGCAAATATCATATATACAAGGCCTGTAACTGGATACAAAAGAACTAGCTGAAGGATCGAAGACAAAGTTGTAGTCAATGGAAAACTCTGCTCATGTACCACAGAGATCAAAGCTGTGGTCTGTTCTATTTAATACATTCAGTGGAAGGAGGTGATACTAGTGCGGTACCTCAGGGATCAGTACCGGACCTGTTCTATTTAATACATTCAGTGGAAGGAGGTGTCACTAGTGCGGTACCTCAGGGATCAGTACCGGACCTGTTCTATTTAATACATTCAGTGGAAGGAGGTGATACTAGTGCGGTACCTCAGGGATCAGTACTGGACCTGTTCTATTTAATACATTCAGTGGAAGGAGGTGTTACTAGTGCGGTACCTCAGGGATCGGTACCGGACCTGTTCTATTTAATACATTCAGCGGAAGGAGGTGATACTAGTGCGGTACCTCAGGGATCAGTACCGGACCTGTTCTATTTAATACATTCAGTGGAAGGAGGTGTCACTAGTACGGTACCTCAGGGATCAGTACCGGACCTGTTCTATTTAATACATTCAGTGGAAGGAGGTGTCACAAGTGCGGTACCTCAGGGATCAGTGCCGGACCTGTTCTATTTAATACAATCAGTGGAAGGAGGTGTTACTAGTGCGGTACCTCAGGGATCAGTACTGAACCTGTTCTATTTAATACATTCAGTGGAAGGAGGTGTTACTAGTGCGGTACCTCAGGGATCAGTGCCGGACCTGTTCTATTTAATACATTCAGTGGAAGGAGGTGTTACTAGTGTGGTACCTCAGGGATCGGTACCGGACCTGTTCTATTTAATACATTCAGCGGAAGGAGGTGTTACTAGTGCGGTACCTCAGGGATCAGCACCGGACCTGTTCTATTTAATACATTCAGTGGAAGGAGGTGTTACTAGTGCGGTACCTCAGGGATCAGTACCGGACCTGTTCTATTTAATACATTCAGTGGAAGGAGGTGTTACTAGTGCGGTACCTCAGGGATCAGTACCGGACCTGTTCTATTTAATACATTCAGTGGAAGGAGGTGTTACTAGTGCGGTACCTCAGGGATCAGTACTGGACCTGTTCTATTTAATACATTCAGTGGAAGGACGTGTTACTAGTGCGGTACCTCAGGGATCAGTACCGGACCTGTTCTATTTAATACATTCAGTGGAAGGAGGTGTTACTAGTGCGGTACCTCAGGGATCAGTACCGGACCTGTTCTATTTAATACATTCAGTGGAAGGAGGTGTCACTAGTGCGGTACCTCAGGGATCAGTGCCGGATCTGTTCTATTTAATACATTCAGTGGAAGTAGGTGTTACTAGTGCGGTACCTCAGGGATCAGTACCGGACCTGTTCTATTTAATACATTCAGTGGAAGGATGGGTTACTAGTGCGGTACCTCAGGGATCAGTACCGGACCTGTTCTATTTAATACATTCAGTGGAAGGAGGTGATACTAGTGCGGTACCTCGGGGATCAGTACCGGACCTGTTCTATTTAATACATTCAGTGGAAGGAGGTGTTACTAGTGCGGTACCTCAGGGATCAGTACTGGACCTGTTCTATTTAATACATTCAGTGGAAGGAGGTGATACTAGTACGGTACCTCAGGGATCAGTACCGGACCTGTTCTATTTAATACATTCAGTGGAAGGAGGTGATACTAGTGCGGTACCTCAGGGATCAGTACTGGACCTGATCTATTTAATACATTCAGTAGACGGAGGTGTTACTAGTGCGGTACCTCAGGGATCAGTACTGGACCTGTTCTATTTAATACATTCAGTGGAAGGAGGTGTTACTAGTGCGGTACCTCAGGGATCAGTACTGGACCTGTTCTATTTAATACATTCAGTGGAAGGAGGTGTTACTAGTGCGGTACCTCAGGGATCAGTACCGGACCTGTTCTATTTAATACATTCAGTAGACGGAGGTGTTACTAGTGCGGTACCTCAGGGATCAGTACCGGACCTGTTCTATTTAATACATTCAGTGGAAGGAGGTGTCACTAGTGCGGTACCTCAGGGATCAGTACCGGACCTGTTCTATTTAATACATTCAGTGGAAGGAGGTGATACTAGTGCGGTACCTCAGGGATCAGTACTGGACCTGTTCTATTTAATACATTCAGTGGAAGGAGGTGTTACTAGTGCGGTACCTCAGGGATCGGTACCGGACCTGTTCTATTTAATACATTCAGCGGAAGGAGGTGATACTAGTGCGGTACCTCAGGGATCAGTACCGGACCTGTTCTATTTAATACATTCAGTGGAAGGAGGTGTCACTAGTACGGTACCTCAGGGATCAGTACCGGACCTGTTCTATTTAATACATTCAGTGGAAGGAGGTGTCACAAGTGCGGTACCTCAGGGATCAGTGCCGGACCTGTTCTATTTAATACAATCAGTGGAAGGAGGTGTTACTAGTGCGGTACCTCAGGGATCAGTACTGAACCTGTTCTATTTAATACATTCAGTGGAAGGAGGTGTTACTAGTGCGGTACCTCAGGGATCAGTGCCGGACCTGTTCTATTTAATACATTCAGTGGAAGGAGGTGTTACTAGTGTGGTACCTCAGGGATCGGTACCGGACCTGTTCTATTTAATACATTCAGCGGAAGGAGGTGTTACTAGTGCGGTACCTCAGGGATCAGCACCGGACCTGTTCTATTTAATACATTCAGTGGAAGGAGGTGTTACTAGTGCGGTACCTCAGGGATCAGTACCGGACCTGTTCTATTTAATACATTCAGTGGAAGGAGGTGTTACTAGTGCGGTACCTCAGGGATCAGTACCGGACCTGTTCTATTTAATACATTCAGTGGAAGGAGGTGTTACTAGTGCGGTACCTCAGGGATCAGTACTGGACCTGTTCTATTTAATACATTCAGTGGAAGGACGTGTTACTAGTGCGGTACCTCAGGGATCAGTACCGGACCTGTTCTATTTAATACATTCAGTGGAAGGAGGTGTTACTAGTGCGGTACCTCAGGGATCAGTACCGGACCTGTTCTATTTAATACATTCAGTGGAAGGAGGTGTCACTAGTGCGGTACCTCAGGGATCAGTGCCGGATCTGTTCTATTTAATACATTCAGTGGAAGTAGGTGTTACTAGTGCGGTACCTCAGGGATCAGTACCGGACCTGTTCTATTTAATACATTCAGTGGAAGGATGGGTTACTAGTGCGGTACCTCAGGGATCAGTACCGGACCTGTTCTATTTAATACATTCAGTGGAAGGAGGTGATACTAGTGCGGTACCTCGGGGATCAGTACCGGACCTGTTCTATTTAATACATTCAGTGGAAGGAGGTGTTACTAGTGCGGTACCTCAGGGATCAGTACTGGACCTGTTCTATTTAATACATTCAGTGGAAGGAGGTGATACTAGTACGGTACCTCAGGGATCAGTACCGGACCTGTTCTATTTAATACATTCAGTGGAAGGAGGTGATACTAGTGCGGTACCTCAGGGATCAGTACTGGACCTGATCTATTTAATACATTCAGTAGACGGAGGTGTTACTAGTGCGGTACCTCAGGGATCAGTACTGGACCTGTTCTATTTAATACATTCAGTGGAAGGAGGTGTTACTAGTGCGGTACCTCAGGGATCAGTACTGGACCTGTTCTATTTAATACATTCAGTGGAAGGAGGTGTTACTAGTGCGGTACCTCAGGGATCAGTACCGGACCTGTTCTATTTAATACATTCAGTAGACGGAGGTGTTACTAGTGCGGTACCTCAGGGATCAGTGCCGGACCTGTTCTATTTAATACATTCAGCGGAAGGAGGTGTTACTAGTGCGGTACCTCAGGGATCAGTACCGGACCTGCTCTATTTAATACATTCAGTGGAAGGAGGTGATACTAGTGCGGTACCTCAGGGATCAGAACCGGACCTGTTCTATTTAATACATTCAGTGGAAGGAGGTGATACTAGTGCGGTACCTCAGTGATCAGTCCCGGACCTGTTCTATTTAATACATTCAGCGGAAGGAGGTGTTACTAGTGCGGTACCTCAGGGATCAGTACCGGACCTGTTCTATTTAATACATTCAGCGGAAGGAGGTGTTACTAGTACGGTACCTCAGGGATCAGTGCCGGACCTGTTCTATTTAATACATTCAGTAGACGGAGGTGTTACTAGTGCGGTACCTCAGGGATCAGTACCGGACCTGTTCTATTTAATACATTCAGTGGAAGGAGGTGTTACTAGTACGGTACCTCAGGGATCAGTACTGGACCTGTTCTATTTAATACATTCAGTGGAAGGAGGTGTTACTAGTGCGGTACCTCAGGGATCAGTACTGGACCTGTTCTATTTAATACATTCAGTGGAAGGAAGTGTTACTAGTGCGGTACCTCAAGGATCAGTACCGGACCTGTTCTATTTAATACATTCAGTGGAAGGAGGTGATACTAGTGCGGTACCTCAGGGATCAGTACCGGACCTGTTCTATTTAATACATTCAGTGGAAGGACGTGTTACTAGTGCGGTACCTCAGGGATCAGTACCGGACCTGTTCTATTTAATACATTCAGTGGAAGGAGGTGTTACTAGTGCGGTATCTCAGGAATCAGTGCTGGACCTGTTCTATTTAATACATTCAGTGGAAGGAGGTGTTACTAGTGCGGTACCTCAGGGATCAGTGCTGGACCTGTTCTATTTAATACATTCAGTGGAAGGAGGTGTTACTAGTGCGGTACCTCAGGGATCAGTACCGGACCTGTTCTATTTAATACATTCAGTGGAATGAGGTGTTACTAGTGCGGTACCTCAGGGATCAGTGCTGGACCTGTTCTATTTAATACATTCAGTGGAAGGAGGTGTTACTAGTGCGGTACCTCAGGGATCAGTACCGGACCTGTTCTATTTAATACATTCAGCGGAAGGAGGTGTTACTAGTGCGGTACCTCAGGGATCAGTACTGGACCTGTTCTATTTAATACATTCAGTGGAAGGAAGTGTTACTAGTGCGGTACCTCAGGGATCAGTACCGGACCTGTTCTATTTAATACATTCAGTGGAAGGAGGTGTTACTAGTGCGGTACCTCAGGGATCAGTACTGGACCTGTTCTATTTAATACATTCAGTGGAAGGAGGTGTCACTAGTGCGGTACCTCAGGGATCGGTACCGGACCTGTTCTATTTAATACATTCAGTGGAAGGAGGTGATACTAGTGCGGTACCTCAGGGATCAGTGCTGGACCTGTTCTATTTAATACATTCAGTGGAAGGAGGTGTTACTAGTGCGGTACCTCAGGGATCAGTGCTGGACCTGTTCTATTTAATACATTCAGTGGAAGGAGGTGTCACTAGTGCGGTACCTCAGGGATCAGTGCTGGACCTGTTCTATTTAATACATTCAGTGGAAGGAGGTGTTACTAGTGCGGTACCTCAGGGATCGGTACCGGACCTGTTCTATTTAATACATTCAGTGGCAGGAGGTGTCACTAGTGCGGTACCTCAGGGATCAGTACCGGACCTGTTCTATTTAATACATTCAGTGGAAGGAGGTGTTACTAGTGCGGTATCTCAGGGATCAGTACTGGACCTGTTCTATTTAATACATTCAGTGGAAGGAGGTGTTACTAGTACAGTATCTCAGGGATCAGTACCGGACCTGTTCTATTTAATACATTCAGTAGACGGAGGTGTTACTAGTGCGGTACCTCAGGGATCAGTACCGGACGTGTTCTATTTAATACATTCAGTGGAAGGAGGTGTTACTAGTGCGGTACCTCAGGGATCGGTACCGGACCTGTTCTATTTAATACATTCAGTGGAAGGAGGTGATACTAGTGCGGTACCTCAGGTATCAGTACTGGACCTGTTCTATTTAATACATTCAGTGGAAGGAGGTGTCACTAGTGCGGTACCTCAGGGATCAGTGCTGGACCTTTTCTATTTAATACATTCAGCGGAAGGAGGTGTTACTAGTACGGTACCTCAGTGATCAGTACCGGACCTGTTCTATTTAATACATTCAGTGGAAGGAGGTGATACTAGTGCGGTATCTCAGGGATCAGTACTGGACCTTTTCTATTTAATACATTCAGTAGACGGAGGTGTCACTAGTGCGGTACCTCAGGGATCAGTACCGGACCTGTTCTATTTAATACATTCAGTGGAAGGAGGTGATACTAGTGCGGTACCTCAGGGATCAGTACTGGACCTGTTCTATTTAATACATTCAGTGGAAGGAGGTGTTACTAGTGCGGTACCTCAGGGATCGGTACCGGACCTGTTCTATTTAATACATTCAGCGGAAGGAGGTGATACTAGTGCGGTACCTCAGGGATCAGTACCGGACCTGTTCTATTTAATACATTCAGTGGAAGGAGGTGTCACTAGTACGGTACCTCAGGGATCAGTACCGGACCTGTTCTATTTAATACATTCAGTGGAAGGAGGTGTCACAAGTGCGGTACCTCAGGGATCAGTGCCGGACCTGTTCTATTTAATACAATCAGTGGAAGGAGGTGTTACTAGTGCGGTACCTCAGGGATCAGTACTGAACCTGTTCTATTTAATACATTCAGTGGAAGGAGGTGTTACTAGTGCGGTACCTCAGGGATCAGTGCCGGACCTGTTCTATTTAATACATTCAGTGGAAGGAGGTGTTACTAGTGTGGTACCTCAGGGATCGGTACCGGACCTGTTCTATTTAATACATTCAGCGGAAGGAGGTGTTACTAGTGCGGTACCTCAGGGATCAGCACCGGACCTGTTCTATTTAATACATTCAGTGGAAGGAGGTGTTACTAGTGCGGTACCTCAGGGATCAGTACCGGACCTGTTCTATTTAATACATTCAGTGGAAGGAGGTGTTACTAGTGCGGTACCTCAGGGATCAGTACCGGACCTGTTCTATTTAATACATTCAGTGGAAGGAGGTGTTACTAGTGCGGTACCTCAGGGATCAGTACTGGACCTGTTCTATTTAATACATTCAGTGGAAGGACGTGTTACTAGTGCGGTACCTCAGGGATCAGTACTGAACCTGTTCTATTTAATACATTCAGTGGAAGGAGGTGTTACTAGTGCGGTACCTCAGGGATCAGTACCGGACCTGTTCTATTTAATGCATTCAGTGGAAGGAGGTGTTACTAGTGCAGTACCTCAGGGATCAGTACCGGACCTGTGCTATTTAATACATTCAGTGGAAGGATGTGTTACTAGTGCGGTACCTCAGGGATCAGTACCGGACCTGTTCTATTTAATACATTCAGTGGAAGGAGGTGTTACTAGTGCGGTACCTCAGGGATCAGTACCGGACCTGTTCTATTTAATACATTCAGTGGAAGGAGGTGTTACTAGTGCGGTACCTCAGGGATCAGTACCGGACCTGTTCTATTTAATACATTCAGTGGAAGGAGGTGTCACTAGTGCGGTACCTCAGGGATCAGTGCCGGACCTGTTCTATTTAATACATTCAGCGGAAGGAGGTGTTACTAGTGCGGTACCTCAGGGATCAGTACCGGACCTGTTCTATTTAATACATTCAGTGGAAGGATGGGTTACTAGTGCGGTACCTCAGGGATCAGTACCGGACCTGTTCTATTTAATACATTCAGTGGAAGGAGGTGATACTAGTGCGGTACCTCGGGGATCAGTACCGGACCTGTTCTATTTAATACATTCAGTGGAAGGAGGTGTTACTAGTGCGGTACCTCAGGGATCAGTACCGGACCTGTTCTATTTAATACATTCAGTGGAAGGAGGTGTCACTAGTGCGGTACCTCAGGGATCAGTGCCGGACCTGTTCTATTTAATACATTCAGCGGAAGGAGGTGTTACTAGTGCGGTACCTCAGGGATCAGTACCGGACCTGTTCTATTTAATACATTCAGTGGAAGGAGGTGATACTAGTGCGGTACCTCAGGGATCAGAACCGGACCTGTTCTATTTAATACATTCAGTGGAAGGAGGTGATACTAGTGCGGTACCTCAGTGATCAGTCCCGGACCTGTTCTATTTAATACATTCAGCGGAAGGAGGTGTTACTAGTGCGGTACCTCAGGGATCAGTACCGGACCTGTTCTATTTAATACATTCAGCGGAAGGAGGTGTTACTAGTACGGTACCTCAGGGATCAGTGCCGGACCTGTTCTATTTAATACATTCAGTAGACGGAGGTGTTACTAGTGCGGTACCTCAGGGATCAGTACTGGACCTGTTCTATTTAATACATTCAGTGGAAGGAGGTGTTACTAGTACGGTACCTCAGGGATCAGTACTGGACCTGTTCTATTTAATACATTCAGTGGAAGGAGGTGTTACTAGTGCGGTACCTCAGGGATCAGTACTGGACCTGTTCTATTTAATACATTCAGTGGAAGGAAGTGTTACTAGTGCGGTACCTCAAGGATCAGTACCGGACCTGTTCTATTTAATACATTCAGTGGAAGGAGGTGATACTAGTGCGGTACCTCAGGGATCAGTACCGGACCTGTTCTATTTAATACATTCAGTGGAAGGACGTGTTACTAGTGCGGTACCTCAGGGATCAGTACCGGACCTGTTCTATTTAATACATTCAGTGGAAGGAGGTGTTACTACTGCGGTATCTCAGGAATCAGTGCTGGACCTGTTCTATTTAATACATTCAGTGGAAGGAGGTGTTACTAGTGCGGTACCTCAGGGATCAGTGCTGGACCTGTTCTATTTAATACATTCAGTGGAAGGAGGTGTTACTAGTGCGGTACCTCAGGGATCAGTACCGGACCTGTTCTATTTAATACATTCAGTGGAATGAGGTGTTACTAGTGCGGTACCTCAGGGATCAGTGCTGGACCTGTTCTATTTAATACATTCAGTGGAAGGAGGTGTTACTAGTGCGGTACCTCAGGGATCAGTACCGGACCTGTTCTATTTAATACATTCAGCGGAAGGAGGTGTTACTAGTGCGGTACCTCAGGGATCAGTACTGGACCTGTTCTATTTAATACATTCAGTGGAAGGAAGTGTTACTAGTGCGGTACCTCAGGGATCAGTACCGGACCTGTTCTATTTAATACATTCAGTGGAAGGAGGTGTTACTAGTGCGGTACCTCAGGGATCAGTACTGGACCTGTTCTATTTAATACATTCAGTGGAAGGAGGTGTTACTAGTGCGGTACCTCAGGGATCAGTACTGGACCTGTTCTATTTAATACATTCAGTGGAATGAGGTGTTACTAGTGCGGTACCTCAGGGATCAGTGCTGGACCTGTTCTATTTAATACATTCAGTGGAAGGAGGTGTTACTAGTGCGGTACCTCAGGGATCAGTACTGGACCTGTTCTATTTAATACATTCAGTGGAATGAGGTGTTACTAGTGCGGTACCTCAGGGATCAGTACCGGACCTGTTCTATTTAATACATTCAGTGGAAGGAGGTGATACTAGTGCGGTACCTCAGGGATCAGTGCTGGACCTGTTCTATTTAATACATTCAGTGGAAGGAGGTATTACTAGTGCGGTACCTCAGGGATCAGTGCTGGACCTGTTCTATTTAATACATTCAGTGGAAGGAGGTGTTACTAGTGCAGTACCTCAGGGATCAGTGCAGGACCTGTTCTATTTAATACATTCAGTGGAAGGAGGCGTTACTAGTGCGGTACCTCAGGGATCAGTACCGGACCTGTTCTATTTAATACATTTAGTGGAAGGAGGTGTCACTAGTGCGGTACCTCAGGGATCAGTACCGGACCTGTTCTATTTAATACATTCAGTGGAAGGAGGCGTTACTAGTGCGGTACCTCAGGGATCAGTACCGGACCTGTTCTATTTAATATATTCAGTGGAAGGAGGTGTCACTAGTGCGGTACCTCAGGGATCAGTACCGGACCTGTTCTATTTAATACATTCAGTGGAAGGAGGTGTTACTAGTGCAGTACCTCAGGGATCAGTACTGGACCTGTTCTATTTAATACATTCAGTGGAAGGAGGTGTTACTAGTGCGGTACCTCAGGGATCAGTACTGGACCTGTTCTATTTAATACATTCAGTGGAAGGAGGTGTTACTAGTGCAGTACCTCAGGGATCAGTACCGGACCTGTTCTATTTAATACATTCAGTGGAAGGAGGTGTTACTAGTGCGGTACCTCAGGGATCAGTACTGGACCTGTTCTATTTAATACATTCAGTGGAAGGAGGTGTCACTAGTGCGGTACCTCAGGGATCAGTGCTGGACCTGTTCTATTTAATACATTCAGTGGAAGGAGGTGTCACTAGTGCGGTACCTCAGTGATCAGTACCGGACCTGTTCTATTTAATACATTCAGTGGAAGGAGGTGATACTAGTGCGGTATCTCAGGGATCAGTACTGGACCTTTTCTATTTAATACATTCAGTAGACGGAGGTGTTACTAGTGCGGTACCTCAGGGATCAGTGCTGGACCTGTTCTATTTAATACATTCAGTGGAAGGAGGTGTTACTAGTGCGGTACCTCAGGGATCAGTACTGGACCTGTTCTATTTAATACATTCAGTGGAATGAGGTGTTACTAGTGCGGTACCTCAGGGATCAGTACTGGACCTGTTCTATTTAATACATTCAGTGGAAGGAGGTGTCACTAGTGCGGTACCTCAGGGATCAGTGCTGGACCTGTTCTATTTAATACATTCAGCGGAAGGAGGTGTTACTAGTGCGGTACCTCAGGGATCGGTACCGGACCTGTTCTATTTAATACATTCAGTGGAAGGAGGTGTCACTAGTGCGGTACCTCAGGGATCAGTACCGGACCTGTTCTATTTAATACATTCAGCGGAAGGAGGTGTTACTAGTGCGGTACCTCAGGGATCAGTACCGGACCTGTTCTATTTAATACATTCAGTGGAAGGAGGTGTTACTAGTGCGGTACCTCAGGGATCGGTACCGGACCTGTTCTATTTAATACATTCAGTGGAAGGAGGTGTTACTAGTGCGGTACCTCAGGGATCAGTACCGGACCTGTTCTATTTAATACATTCAGTGGAAGGAGGTGATACTAGTACGGTACCTCAGGGATCAGTACCGGACCTGTTCTATTTAATACATTCAGTGGAAGGAAGTGTTACTAGTGCGGTACCTCAGGGATCGGTACCGGACCTGTTCTATTTAATACATTCAGTGGAAGGAGGTGTTACTAGTGCGGTACCTCAGGGATCAGTACCGGACCTGTTCTATTTAATACATTCAGTGGAAGGAGGTGTTACTAGTGCGGTACCTCAGGGATCGGTACCCGGACCTGTTCTATTTAATACATTCAGTGGAAGGAGGTGTTACTAGTGCGGTACCTCAGGGATCAGTACTGGACCTGTTCTATTTAATACATTCAGTGGAAGGAGGTGTTACTAGTGCGGTACCTCAGGGATCAGTACTGGACCTGTTCTATTTAATACATTCAGTGGAAGGAGGTGTCACTAGTGCGGTACCTCAGGGATCAGTACAAGACCTGTTCTATTTAATACATTCAGTGGAAGGAGGTGTTACTAGTGCGGTACCTCAGGGATCAGTACTGGACCTGTTCTATTTAATACATTCAGTGGAAGGAGGTGTTACTAGTGCGGTACCTCAGGGATCAGTACCGGACCTGTTCTATTTAATACATTCAGTGGAAGGAGGTGATACTAGTACGGTACCTCAGGGATCGGTACCGACCTGTTCTATTTAATACATTCAGTGGAAGGACGTGTTACTAGTGCGGTACCTCAGGGATCAGTACCGGACCTGTTCTATTTAATACATTCAGCGGAAGGAGGTGTTACTAGTGCGGTACCTCAGGGATCAGTACCGGACCTGTTCTATTTAATACATTCAGCGGAAGGAGGTGTTACTAGTACGGTACCTCAGGGATCAGTGCCGGACCTGTTCTATTTAATACATTCAGTAGACGGAGGTGTTACTAGTGCGGTACCTCAGGGATCAGTACCGGACCTGTTCTATTTAATACATTCAGTGGAAGGAGGTGTTACTAGTACGGTACCTCAGGGATCAGTACTGGACCTGTTCTATTTAATACATTCAGTGGAAGGAGGTGTTACTAGTGCGGTACCTCAGGGATCAGTACTGGACCTGTTCTATTTAATACATTCAGTGGAAGGAAGTGTTACTAGTGCGGTACCTCAAGGATCAGTACCGGACCTGTTCTATTTAATACATTCAGTGGAAGGAGGTGTTACTAGTGCGGTACCTCAGGGATCAGTACCGGACCTGTTCTATTTAATACATTCAGTGGAAGGACGTGTTACTAGTGCGGTACCTCAGGCGTCAGTACCGGACCCTGTTCTATTTAATACATTCAGTGGAAGGAGGTGTTACTAGTGCGGA